>CM053599.1:118928930-118945183 GCA_028646575.1 Pseudocheirus occidentalis | reverse complement strand
GATACATAGATAGATGATGGATGGATGGATAGATATGTAGATAGATAGATAGATAGATACATAGATACATAGATAGATGATGGATGGATGGATAGATATGTAGATAGATAGATAGATAGATAGATAGATAGATAGATAGATAGATAGATAGATGATCCTTCCATCTGCAGTCATCTAGCATAGTTCTTTCCTTTCATACTGTAGGAACTTTTAAAAGTAGATGAGTTTGTTGAATTTATGCTAATGCATTGTAATGGACAGAAAGCTCTGCTCCTTGCCCTTAGAGCTCTGGAGCTGTGCTCAGCCATAAAATAGAATGTGGCCCTGAGCCCGCTGGCTGCTTACTACTAAAAGACATCTACAGAGCTGTTCTTGTTGTTCAATCATGTACGTCACATCTAACTTTTCACGAGCCCATTTGGGACTTTCTTGGCAAAGATAGTGAAGTAGTTTGCCATTCCCTTCTCCAGTCCATTTTGCAGATGAGGAAACTGAGGCAAACAGGGTAAAGTGACTTGCCCAGAGTCACACAGCTAGTAAGTGTCTGAGGCCAGATTTGAACTCAGGAAGATGAGTCTTCCTTACTTTAGACTGGGTACTTTATTCACCAGACTACCTAGCTGCCCTCTATAGAACCATGTACTAAAGGATAAGCCTTTTCTCTTTCTGCAGGAGTCAAGGGAGTCCACAGCTACCTTTAATAGTCATGTTTTTAGACCTTGTACTAATAATCAGATCTAGTGAGATTTTTTGGGAAGATTTCCTCTCTGTTGCTAGATGACCAGACCTCCAGAGGCCATGCCCTGGGAAGTTGGAACTCATTTCATTGGTGAATGAGTGAAAACAAACTAATCCACTCACATAGCTAGTCCCAGGTCATCCTTCACATGCCATTCAGCTGTCTATCCCCAAGCTATTTTCTTTCCATCTGCCCTTTCACCAGGCAAATAATTCATCCCTTTTCCCCAGTCCACCCTGCAAAGCAAGCAACATGTTCTGGGAACCATATTCAAATATACTACTAATGCTGCCATATGGCTATGGTAAGCCTTTAGACACTGTATTTTTTTTTTAATATACTGGACACACCACAGGGTAGGGCAGGTAGGTGTGTCAGTGGATAGAGTGCCAGGCCCGGAGTTAGAAAGATCGAGGTCTAAATCCGACCTCAGACACTAATTATCTGGGTAAGTTGATGAGGTTTGGGGTTGTTGGGAACCCCAAAATGTCAGTGTACAGAGTAGCTTCTACTTGGAATGAATTCAAACACTCAAATCATCTTCCAGTCAAGGAATAGTTTATTGTAATGCCTATACAAACAGGCAGGGTTCCAAGGGAACCTGCAATTTAATGTGGATGAGACTGATGCTTATACACAAAAAGGACAGTAAAAAGTATCTGGATGAGATCAAAGAGTGATAAGTAGTCTGGGGTGGGCCAAGAGCAACTGTGAAAGAACTGTCAAGTATCTAGGTGGGCTGGGGTGAACCAGATTCCTTGAGCAAGAAACTAATGATGTGGGCTGCTGAAATGTGTGGGAAAATTCAGGAACTGGATTGCTTTCAAAGGCATGGTCTTTTTCTTTTAGGGGTCCAGGTCCCATCCCGCCATCAAAGTCACTTAACCTCTTCCTCAGTTTCCTCATCCTTAAAATGGAATAATAATAGCTCCTACTCCCCAGAGTTGCTGTGAATATGAAATAAGATAGTATTTCTATCAATTCTATCAATTTTCACTTAGCGCAGGGCCTAGCCTGTAATGGACTATATACAAATATTAGTTATCATTAACTATTATTATTAGCCAGATTTAATCCCTGTGAGATTTATAATCTAATTCTGCTAGTCTGTCCATCAAGAATACCACACACATAAGGAAAGCACAATGGTCTTTGGGGTTTTAGTTCTGATATCTAAGTGATCAAGACACAGAAGGTATGGTCATCAATCATTACTGGGCACCAGAGACTTGGAAGGGCAGGCCAAACCTGAAAGGGCCCTTGAAAGAATCAAAGGCAAAGCTGGAGAATGTGCCTGGAGCCTGCTACAGGATCTACATAGCAAGAATTAGGGGAGTAGGAGTGGATATCTTTCTCTTTCTCTCCATGTGTCCCTAGACTTTTCTTATCCCCTCCTCAGCCATTTATAAGGAACGGAACCACAGACATTGAAGGGGAATGCCTTCACACTGCAGGAAGAAAGCTGGCCATTGGGCACCAGAACATGGATTTGATTTTGCTATCTTGGTAACTGCCTCCATTCACAGATGCATAAGGTTTGGAGACTCTAACTTTACTAAGGGCCTTTACTTAGAAGTAATGTGGAGTGTTAGAGAAAACTAGCCTCAAAACCAAAAAGATTTAGGTTCAAGTCAAAAGTCTGCCACTTATTGGATAAAGTGTTTAATCTCTTTACTCCCAAAAGCTCTCAAAAATTCTGAATTAGGGTATACTATTATGAGGGAATACTACTTTGCTGTAAGAAATGATGAGTTCAGTAATCTTAGAAAAAACATGGATAGACTTGCACAAAATACTGAAGAGTGAATTGAGCAGAAGCAAGAAAATGTTGTGTGTTGTGTATAGTAGCAGCAACACTGTTTGAAGAACAACTTTGAGTGACTGAGTCATTTTGACTAATATTAACACCCAAATTAACTATAAAGGACATATGAAGGAAGATGCTATCTGCAACCAGAGAAATAATGGATGAATACAAGTATGTATAGAATGTTCTTACATGTGTGTGTGTGTGTGTGTGTGTGTGTGTGTGTGTGTGTGTAAAGGTAGCCATCTGGGGGCAGAGGGTGGAAGGAAGAATAAAAGGGGGAAAAAAGAAAATTACATGATAACTTCTAAAATATATTTAAAAGGAATAGAAAGTAGTAGATTTATCAGTTTCATGTAGTCATCTTCTTTTCTCTTCTACTATGTTATGGAAATGCTCGTTTTATTTCTTAAGTTCAGAATAAAATAAATAAATATCTTTAAATTTAAATTTAAAAAATTCTAAATTGATAATAAAGTGACGTCTATATTAGTTAGAGAAAGTCCTTTACTGGTGAAATTACAGGTCTAGTTACTTTCTACAAAGGCAAAATGAATGAGAAATTATCTTATTAACATTTGTTCAGTACAGAGAATCCAGATAAGAACTAGGTCTATAATTTCATTGATATATGGAATTTCTAAATGAGGAAATTCCCTCTATCAGTGTAGATCAGCACTTTCTCTGAAGACTTAAGAATCTTAGAGCATTATCTAGAGAACTGAGAATTCAAGGAACTCACCAAGGTCACAGCCATTACTTTAGCAAAGGACTTGAACCCAGACCTTTCTGGTTCAGAAGCCATCTCTCTATCTACTATACAATACTATGTTTCAAATCTGTCTGGATAACATCAACTAATAAATTAAAAGACATTTGCTTAGTACTCTGAACTCACCATTGTGCTAGCAACTGTATTTGGTTTTCAGAAGTATAGGCCAGGGTTCCTGCCTTCAGGGAGTTTACAATGTCCCAGCAAAGGTAAGACTACCACTCGTAAAACAAGAGAATTCAGACTTCTGAGTCCTTTTTTTCCATCAATAGTAGAGGAGGGGGAAAGGAGAAGCTTGGTCTGAATTATTCAGCTAGCTGCCTCCAATTTTCCTCTTCACTTCACCTCTGTGGAGACAGTCTGCATTTTACAACATTCCCTGGCACAGGAAAAAAGGCACACTCCACTGATAGATATTTCTTTTCTAAATGCATGCAGCATCATTTCTATACTGAAGCTCCCACTAGGCTTAGTGAGGGAAGCTCCTGAGTAGTCTCTGTCAGGGTTAGGAATGGTGAAATAGGGACTACGATGGGAAGATCGAAATTCCAGGCTTTTCACAGCCTGAAGTCCAATATATGCATCACTGATTTTGCTGCAACACGGATGCCCCCCTCCACCCCACCCTCCTTCTCACTTTCAAGCCAGTAACCTCCATTTGTGTCCACAAATATAAATCATTCTGAGTGAACCCCTGAGTGCCCTTCGTTCATGGCCATCCATCACACTGGGGCCCAGCCTGCTGTTCTGCTGACGTACTTGCCACTGACCTAAAGAAACCACATTTCCAGAAAGTCAGAGGTGAATGAGCCTTCATGTTGGCTAATTCTCCCTCCCCCTCCTTTCAATAATGTCAGTCCTTTCCCCTGAAGATGATTCATCCAACTCAGGACATGGACTCCAGACATTTTGGATGGCTTCTGTTGTAATCGACATTATTGGGACTAACCTCTGTTGGAGTTCAGAGCCCTTGTTATTGAACTGATAGATGCTAGGTAGCACAAGGGTTTGAGTGCCAGATCTAGAGTCAGGAAAATCTCAGTTTAAATCTGACCTTGGGGGCAACTAGGTGGTGCAGTGAATAGAGCACCAGCCCAAGAATCAAGAGGACCTGAGTTCAAATCTGGCTTCAGACACTTGACATACTTACTATCTGTGTAACCTTGGGCGAGTCACTTAACCCCAATTGCCTTGCCTTCCCCTCTACAAAAAGGAAAAAATTAATAAATTAAATTTGGCCTCAGCCTCATTTGGTATTTGAACCTAGGCAAATCACTCAGCTTCTGTTGCCTTAATTTCTTCATCTGAAAAATGGGACTAATAATAGCACTTACCTCCCAGGGTTGCAGTGGGCATAGAATAAGATAATATTTATAAAGCACTTTGCAAAACTTGAAGCACAACCTAAATTCTATTATTATTATTATTACATAGCAGATTGGGGGGGGGGAAGAAACGAACAGGAGAAACATCGAAGACAAATTATTTTTGTCCAAATATATTTTCTTAGAATCTTAAGATATTCTATAGTTGATACTGGATTGCTTATGGGAAATTGCAGAGCCCCTATAATGACCCTATACTTCTCCCAGAAATGAAGATTTGTCGGAGATCTTCAAGTTATTGAATGTTATAGTCTCTGAAGAATTCAAATTGAGCATCATTCAGAAGGCAGTGGAAGGGTACACGTAGGTTCAAGTAGGCTGCAAAGTATAACAAATAAAGTTGTCATCAAAGAAAAGTATGACTCCAAAAGAAGATGTATCAAGTGTCTTGTATCAAGTGAGGGATAACCTTAGGATAGCCCAAGTGGTCCACTCTCATCTTCACAATAACAAGAAGAATAAGGAAGGTTCTTAACATACTGAGCGGGCCCCTTTATGGGGCCTTCTGGGAAACTTCTAGGAGGACATGGGAAAAAGTCACTCAGAAAGGGCAGGTATGGAGGGGTTTCAATATGCATCACTGAAGGGAATAACCATATCAGGGAAATTACAGACCCATTTGAACCGTAGCATTTAAATGCTACAAAGGAGTATGGCTGGCTACAAAATAACAATCCCAGAATTCAAAAGTACCGTGTTGTTCTGAGTCACTGCACACACCTGACTTGTGTGTGCTCTTTCCATTTACATTGAAAATTGAAATGAGTCAGATTGATTAAGGACCCCTTAGAATGTTTTTAGTGCAGACAATAATCGGTCCTGGGAGGCAGCATATGGTCTTGGCTAAGGACGTGCCAAAAAGACACTCAACTAAAACTGAAAATAGAAAAGATCGGCGCCCTAAGAGCTTGTCAGAAAGGAATGAGGGCGCGCGGTCTTTCATCCCGCTCGAGACTAAAAAACAAAAAAGCACAACTAAAACTCGTGTCTTCCTTATGTAGATGGAACTCTGATTGGAAAACTAACTTAATTGGCTTGAAAACCTCTGGTGGGCGGGGAGTAAGTCCAGACACCATTTTCTTTGGAGTAACAGCCGCTTTGTCACACTCCCAGGCAGGTGTTTAATAATTGCCTTTTAATAATGAGGAAGAAATCATAGCATATTGGTATTTGTCAGTATTTGGATGTGAGTCTGTTCACCCTGCTCCTTTCATTTTGAAGTCACTTTCTTCACCTCCTCACCTGCCTAGACCTATATCCATTGACATCTTTCAAGGACCATCTTTCAAAACCATGTTCAGAGGCTACCTCCCTGTGAAGACCTTCCTGCCTCCCCACCTCCTGCCTTTTTCAGTAGAAGAAAGTGATCACTCCCACATCTGCTCTCCAAGTATTTCATATTTTCATTAAACATTTATTTTATACCAATCTATATCATATTTATCTTTCTGTTTTTCCTAACCCCCCCATTAAAATATTTTTTTCTTTAAACACAAAGTACTGAGAATGGTGTATGGTAGAAACTTAACAAGGTTTATGATTGAAAGAGAACTGAATTGTAAATCAGATACCCTGAATTCTGATTCTGCCTCTGATACTACCAAGCTATGGGACACTGAGACCCAATGCCATAGGATCATAGATCTTGAGGTAGAAGAAAACTTTGAAGTCATCTAAATGATCACTTCATTTTATAGATGGGGAGACTGAAGCCCAGGAAAGTACAATGACTTGTCCATGGCCGTATGGGAAATAGTGGCATTTGAACCCAGGTCCTCTCCCTCCAGTCCCCATATCACACCACCTCCCAATCACTTAACTTCTTTGGATGTCAATTTCTTTATTCTGAGATGAATAGGTTGAACTAGATGATCTCTGAGCTCTCTAAATCTAAAGCTCTTACTGTGAATAAATTCAGCTGAAACATCTTCTTCTACCCCTGCCGTTCTTTATCTACTCAGACATTCAACATGAACCCAAGAGTGCAGATTTTTCCAATTCAATTTTGAAGTAAAGATGATAAAGTAGGAAGATCACTGGGCTAGCGGTCAAAACACTTGGGTTCCAGTCTTAACTTTACCATTTAGTGACCTTGGGCAAATTGCTTAACCTCCTTACAACTCAATTTCCTCATCTTTAAAATGAGGATTATAATCCTTGACCCCTACTTACCTTAGTGTTATTGTGAGGGCCAAATGATTTTATGATAGATAAGATAAGAATGTGAATGCATCTTGTAAACCATAAAGTGCTATGCCACTGCAAAGCATTATTGTTATTATCTCTTCTCCTCTAAACTAACACTATGGATTTTTTTGAAGGGGTAAGCATTCAGGACCTGGTATTTCATCAGTGTGCCCCATTCCCTGTGTAGAAATGCTCTCTTCTGATGAAAATAGGTAAGTTATCAGTAATTTGTTGTCTTACAATTACATGGGGCACTAAAAAGTTACATGACTTGCCTATACTATCAAAACTGGTATATCCAAATCATGACTTAACCTAGGTCTTTCTGGCTCCAAGGATGGCCCTCTATGCATTACTCCAAGGTGTGTTTTGATTTACTTAGCTGAATCAAAATTCAATAACCTCTCTCACCAAAACCAAGAAGATAGTAATGGACAGTAAGTTTTAAACCTCTGTGGTATATTAATAAGCTCTGAAGACAAAAGGTATGAATTTTAGTTCAGGTCAACCACTTCCTATCTGCTTGTCTTTGGACAAGTTTCTTAAATTCTCAGTTTCTTAGTCCATAAAACTGGACAAAATTGGATGCCTATAAGAAATTATGTCATGAGAACCTCTTGAGGCTCAAATAATATTATATATGTAAAGCATTTTGTAAGCCACAAAACACTATTGAAATATGAGCTACAGTTGTTATCATTTTGGAGGGTTACATATTAGATCTTCCCCCAATACACACACACACACACACACACACACACACACACACACACAGTACAGTATTTCAAAAGCTTGGGTTAATGTGACTAGGCCAAAGTCACATACTTGGGGTTTTCACTGAGTCACCAAGTACACATTTCTAGATGAATTAATCATAACCCAGAAATAATCGGGTCCACATAATTGGCTGAACTTAGAGTTCCCGCCTGAGACTCCTCACTAGTCTGCAAAAATATTGCCATGGTGCAGAAGCCAAAGGCAGAGAGGAGAAGATTTAGAGGGGTTTATCATTCTAACAGGATTTATAGAGTTAGCCTGGGCTCACTCGCTCTCATAGCTCTTGACTCAGAGACAGGTTTTCCAAAATATATATTTGACAAACTAACTTTATTTGATCTCTGTGAGGAGCTTAGAGAGGATTTAGAGCAGGGATGGGTGAGTCAGTTCTTGAAGAAAACTTCACGCCTAGCCCTAAACTGATCATTTCCCCCTGGTTGTCTTCCTTCCTCCCACCACCCACAAGCTCATCCAGTTTCACAGCCTTGGATAATTGGCAATATGCATTGTTGTTCCTTTGCCTCACTGAAACCTTATTCCTGGCCACCTGCCAAAGTTAGCATACCAGGCAGGCTACATGCACCAGTGGTCTGATCTGGGATGGGAAATCCTGCTGCATACTCCTATGGAGGAGAAACTGCAACAGACAGTTTTGAAGAAGGGCTAGACAAATGTTTGAATGAAAAGCAACTGAAGGATAAATCTGCTAATTCAAAAGGAGATATGGTCCCAGCTGAGTTTCTTGGCTTCATTCCCTGCTACATTTTTTTTTCTATACTCCTTTGTTATCTGTGGTTTAATCCTCAAACACAGTTCTGGTACCCATCAGGCAACAATTCTAAGTGCTAACATATTGGTTCAATTATCCTGAAAGAAGTGAAATAAGAATGTTTTCCCTCTTAGAGCTACCACAGCCCTAGACAACTTGCTTAAAATATGAATAGACAGCAAGCTTCTTCCCTTATTGTGATCCTAAAGGCACAAAGTCTAAGGATTCTTTCAAAAAGAAAGATTTTTACAAGGACTACGGTAGGGATGGCTATATAAGAATGTAAGATGTTCATTTTGTAAAGCTCTGTTTCTGAGGTTCATTTTCTTTTTTTAAAAAAAGTGGTTCATCACTAAGTTTTTCAATCTTTGCTCTTCCTCTGTACCCAAATTAATATTTGGGAATGCTCAAAATCATTAGTTGTTTTCTCCACAATTAATAAACTGGCTATAACTGATATTTGTTCCCAAATTGTGAAATCCCAAAAAGAATGCCAGAAAGGGCTGGGCTTTCTTTCAGCTCCCATCATTCCACTAACCTCTAAGTGCCAGAGCCATGCAAATTACTCTGGGGGTTCATTTTGCAAAATTGGAGGGGTGGAGTGGAGCAGGCAACCTTTGTCTTACATCAGTGGCAATTTGTGACCATTTGGTTCACAATGTACAGTGATACATAGGTACTGACAACTCTTGTTTTTATTAAACTTTAATATTCTCATAACTCTCTGAGGGAGTTAGCACAAATGTTGCCATTCCAATTTTATAGATGAAGAACTCACAAAGTGAAATGACTTGTCCTTAATACTCCGGTAGTATGAGATGAGATTTGCAACCATGTAACAAATGCTCATAATAATAATAATAGCTGAAATTTAGACACAAGTTACTATGTGCCAGGAATTGTGCTAAACATTTAACAATTACTGTCTCCTTTAATCCTAACAAGAACCCTATACAGGAGTGTTATTACTATCTCCACTTTACAGATGAGGAAATGGAGGGAAACAGAGGTTAAGTGACTTGCCCAGGATCACACAGATAAGTAAGATTCTGAGGCCATATTTGAACTCATATCCTCCTGACTCCTCATATTTACATATAGAAAAGAGAGTGACAAACAGAAATGTAGAGATAGCCAGATGGTACAGTCAATAGTGCTAGACCTGGAGTTAGGAGAACCTGAGTTCAAGTTAAGCCTCAGATACTTACTAGCTATGTGACCAAGGACAACTCCCTTAACCTCTGCCTGCCTCGGTTTCCTCATCTGTAAAGTGAGAATAATCGTAGTACTTCCCAGGGTTGTTCTGAAGATCAAAAGAGATTATATATGGAAAAAAGCTTGGAAAAACTTAAAGTACAGTGTAAATGCTAGTTATTATTATTAGGATTATTCATTTGTAAACTTAATATGATCATATGAGGAAAGGTAAGTAAAAAAAAGAAGGACAAAGAATCCTGATTTGGACTTAGAAAGAGAAACTTGATAATTGTTATGATGCTTCATGTAGTAAATTAATTAAATGTAAATAGTTACTAAGCAAGGTTAGTTACAAATTTATGTTCAAGTTTTTAACAAAACATTTTAAAAGTTCCTGTCAGAGAAAAAGATACATATACACAAATGTATGTATATTTATGCATTGTGTATTATGTATTAAGTATTATACTAGGTGATCTCACTAGGTCCATGAGGTTTTTTGTTTGTTTGTTTCTCTTTTACAAGTATGATTAGGATAAGGACGACAGATCTGGTTCTTTTATATTTTTGGTGTGTAGGCTTTCCACTGTGGAATTTTCCTTCACCAACTCAGATCAGCAACTGGTCTATAACTTGGTAGTCTTGCAAAGTTGTCTCAGGCATCAAGAGGTTAAATGATTCACCTGCGGCCACTCAGCAGCTCCTGTGGCCGCTCATAGGTCAAAGCTGTGACTTGAACCCAGCTCTTCCCTATGTATACTATGCTAATGGCTTCTCAGAATCTTTTCTCCTCTTTTCTCTTTTTCTCCAACCCCCTTTTTCTACATGTGTGTATGTGTGCATATGTATTTGCATATGTATGTGCATGCATATGTTACACATGCATAAAAACACACATATATATCACATGTATACAAATGTATGTTACGTTTCATGTACCACTTAACAGTATTTTCTTTAGCTAAGTATGGGAAGACGGATCTTTGTTTCGTTTCCATAGAAAAGTCTTGCATACAGGTCGTCTGTAAAAAACCAAAACCAAAACCTTCTAACTAGCCTTCATTGTGTTTTGTAAATCCCCAAACTACTTTTGTTTCACATCCACCAGGGCCTTCAATAGAAGGCAATGACACAAAAGGCTCCCAAACTCCGACGCGGACATAGCCTTGATAAATATGGCCTCTATAGCATTCCGTACAACTTGGAGCTGAGACCATTATTTCAGTGAAGCCTGTTATTGTTCATTAGCACAAAGAGTGTGTAATAAATATAATGAAAGACTGCTTGGTTTACTCTATCTTTGTCATCTAAAGCAGTTCCATGAATAACTACAGGGATTTGTCTCCGAATGACTTATTTGCTTCCTGACTAATAAATAACATGTAATTAGGGTAATATATTGTTTCCTAGTTATGTTAGCAATGTAGTGAAGGGAAACAAATGAACAATTTTAGATATAAAAGAATAGTAGATAATTTTTATATTATCCCTTAAAGTCTTTAGCCTCATTATGCATAACTTAAACTACTGGGAGGTCTAAGTACAAAGCAAGAGCAGAGATTCTACATTTAATGAGTTTCTTTATTACTCAGGGCATGAATTACTACTCTGATACTATAAAACCATGGCAAGTGCTCTGCATCTCAGATTAGATTGTCTTTGAGCAAGGCACTAGTCAGTGAACTGTCAGCAATGGGGATGGACTAATCTGATTTAAAAAGGCTTAGGTTAGGAACTATGCCTGAGAATGTCAAGGTAGCTACAAGAAGGGTGGACTGTTTAACTCTTTATATACAGGGCTTGAACTCCCTGAGTCCTATTGTTATGAGAGCTTTGTGAGTCACAGGGTCATCTCCATTACTCAACATGGAGATAGACATAAATTACACCCCAAATGGCCTCAAAAGGCCTGGGACAGAAATGCATCTGTAGTCCCTTGACACCAGAGGGCTTTGGCCACCCTATCTCCTCTGAACTCAAAAAGATCTTCAGAAAAGGGGATGCCTTTGTTGCTTCTCCTTGCAAAGAAGTTTTTATAATGACCTGAGAAAGGACTGCTAAGTGAATGGCATCCAAAGCACTGTTGGTCTCCTTTCTAGGCTACACAATGAGCAGGCTCTTCCTTGAACACAGTTAGACTCTACCAGGCTTCCAAGAGCAGGAAAGCTAGAGAGTAACATATCTAGCAGCTATTTCTTTGTGCATGCAACGAGGACTGGGGTTTAGACACCACTGTTCTAAGTGAAGTCAATTTTTATTATTGTTTTGTTGTTATTCCTTTCATTTATAGGACAAATTAAGGTTAAGACAGAATTTTACATGTATGGTATAGTGAGACTAAATGCTAATTTATGAGAAAAATGCTATTATTAGAATACCCTAAAAACTGAGGTGGGGGGGGATGTTTAAATAATGAATGAATGAATAGATAAATAAATAAATCCAATCATTTAAACTGATCAATATTTAAGGGAACATGCAAAAACCTGAAGTGGGGGTGGTGATAAAATAATAAATGAATGAATAAATAGATAAACTCAGTCATTTAAGCTGATCAGTGTTTAAGGGGGAATTTAAACTCAAGTCTTTGTGACTCCAAGTTCAGAACTTTATCTGCTGTACTATGAAAAGAATACTTGACTAGAATCAGAAAACAAGTACTCACACCTTGACTGCCTCCATATGGCATTTACAAATTGATATGTAACCATTAAAACAAGATTGAAGGCTAAAAATATGTATTAAAAATGTATTGATGATATGACTAAAAGGAGTATATCTTTTAAAGATTTTAAAGGCTAACAGATTCATGAACGTGCTCTAACATGAGATTTAAAAAAATATATCTTTTATAATGATATATTGAAATTTAAACTCCTCCTCTTCCCAAATGATTGAGACCTTTTGTCAACAATAGTGATTTCTAGATTCCTACCCTGTTTTGAACTCCTTGAAAGAAAGCTATCATAGAAAGATTTCATAGGTAACATTATTGTTTACTAAACTTTTAAGGTACTTTACAGATAAAAACTATCTTGAGAAGACTTTAATTTCAATAACAATGACCCTGGGCAAATCAATTAACCCTTTAAGTCCCAATTTCTCCATGTCTAAAATGGAGGGCATATATACATGAGAGGTAACGTGGCATAAGGAATAGATGGCCTGCCTTGGAGTAAAAAAGAATTGGGTTTTATTCCTACTTTCAGTGCATTCTAGTTCTGCAATTTGCAAGTTGCTCAAACTCTTACTGCCCTCAGACAACCCTTTAAGACTGTAGGGTATATAAGAGTTGCTTATCTGTCTAGAATCAGAAGTACCCATATATACCAATAGTCCTCCACCCCACCCTAATGGTCTATATTGAAAAGGAATATGTGTGTGTTTGTGTGTGTTCGTGAGTGTTTTATATGTGTGTACGAGTGACAAAGAGAGACAGAAAGGAGGGGGAGAAACAAACAGAGATGAGAGACACAGAGAAAGAGACTGCAGAGAAGACAGAGTATACTATAAAGTTGACACCCTACCCCACAGGGTTGCTTTTGAACTAAACAGGGCACTGAGTGACTTGCAGCCAGGAAGAACTGAGTTTGGATTCCATTTCAAGCATTTGCAAACTATGTGACCCTGAGCAGGTCACTTAATCTCTGAAGCTCAATTTGCACATTTATAATATGAGAAGTTCAGACAGGATGGCCCCTAGAGACCTCTTCAGGCCTAAATCCATGACCCTGAGCTGAAGTACTGTGTGAACATGAACTATTATCATTATCATCACCACTGCTGTTATACATTTGAGAGGCAGAATGTAATACTGAATAGAGAGTCACCTTCAAAGTCAGAAAAGACTTGAGTTCAAGTTCCAATTTTGAGATAGACTGGCTTTGTGACCCTAAAGAGCAAGTGATGATTTGTATTACTGCAGGGAGTTTCTTTGCTGGGAATTCCCTATACCAATAAAATCACAGGCCTGATCCAAGAAATTATTGATTCATTTTGCTCCAATACACTCAATACTTGCCTCTCTCTCCCTGTAAAGACCAATAATTCAGGAAAAGAGCAGTGATTTATATATATAAATCATTTACACATATTTATACATATTTGTTTATACAAGTAAATTTATACATATAAATCATTGCTGTTTGTCAAAGCTCTAGGGGGAAGAAGGCTACTTTTCCTACCTGAACCCCCAAACAGCAAGAACAGTATGTAAGTAATAATCATATAGCAATGGTAGAACTACCCTGGGACTACTGCATTCTACTTAGCAGGAGCAGCTACCCATGTAGGAAGAGTAATGGGGCATTCCCTTAGTGTGGACTGTGGGCAGTGTAAGAATATGGGGTACAGACTGCAGGCATTAAAAGGAGGGCAAGAAATAGTGACCACAAACTGTTATCTTTGCCATTTGCCCCATGATGGATCCTACAGCCTGATCATTTTGTCCCTCACACAAAGCATATGACTGTACTAACTGCTTTGCCAAAGATAGTGAGGCCATCCAATGCCAATGCCTTTCTGGAATCTTTTCAACATTTTCACCCCTCCTTCTCTTTAGTTTCAGAAAAGGTGACCTTCTATGCTAAAGCTAACCCTGTCACTTAACTCTCAGCTCCATCTTCTCCATCTCCAGTCAGTATGGAGAGGAGTGAGATTTTCATAACACTGCACAGTGGGTTCAATGTTTATCTTTCCAACATGGACAAGTAGCTACTATGCGTACACAAAGCAGAAGGTAGCCTACCTCCTCAGATAGAAAAATGGTTATAGGAAGGTCTCACCACTTTCCAGGTTGTAAAGGAAGAGAAAATGCCCCTTAAAAAAGAGAAGCTCTTTAGGGTAAAAACAAAGTGGGGTTGGGGAGGAATGGGAGAGAATTCTGACCTGTTCAGAAATTGGAAGTTGAAGGAATATGAAAAAGAGGAAAGAGGGAAAAAAAGGAACATTGAATATCCCACCTCTGACACTACCCATGGGACCATGCGCAAATCGTTCAACCTTCTTGCCTTAGTTTCCTCATATTTAAAATGAGATAACTGAACAAGATGGTCTTTGAGACCTCCTCAAGCTGCAGATCTAGGGTCTTATGAACACTTCAAACAAAGTAATAAGAATGAAGATATTCCCACTGGTGTTGAGGAAGAGGGAAAGGAAAAGGAAGCCAGATCCCTTGAGGAATAAATAGTTGTCTGAACTCCAAGGACTGATGATATTAATTCATAAATGGCATCAGGAGAGAGATTATATAATAAAAGTCAGAGTAAGAAAAGATAAGTAGTAGTGGTTGTTGACTCTTTCCCACCAAGTACTGAGGCACTTGTTTGTTGACCTGACTAAGAATAGAGAGGCAATTTGTCTTTATTACTGTGTATCCAAAAAAGAGGCAAATAAGCTTCCAAGATTTGTCAAACCTCAGGAACACTAAGTGAAAATACAGATATTTGCCAGAATAAACCTAGAAAGCACTGGTAGAAGTATGAAGTCCTGAGCAAGAAACTGAAAACCTTAGGAACACAGGTGTTGCTCCTGTCTTTACTACTTCCCATTAAACACATGGACTTCAGAAGATAAAGGTAGAATTGTAAGTGAAGAGATTACTATGAATATGACTTTCCAAAAACAGAATTTTAATTTCTATACCATGGTTTAAAGAACAGGAATTGTGGGCTCTTGGATAGAGAGCATGCCTAACAAGGGTGAATGAAAATATTTTTGCCTATAGTCTTGCAAACCTAATCAAGAGGTATTTTGATTGAAGGAGAAAACTGCTACATATATCTATCTACAAAGGTACAACATGGGAAGGGAAATAGGAGTAGAGGCACCCAGTAACTTATTCACAGGACAAATTCCAGGAAAGCAGTCAGCAATAAACCTATGGCCTCTGATAGTTATGCATAATTATACAACTTTCAGGTAGTAAATAAAATGAACTAGAGCTGTTAATGTACAAAGGCACTGAGACCTAGAAAGAAGATACTCATCACAGTGATATGGCTACACCTCATGCAAAAGGGACAGAATATGTAAAAAGGAGTAGAGTAGCATTGAATATTTAGAACTTATACTCGGGGAGGAGCCAAGATGGAGGCTTAGAAGCAGCAAAGTTTGGCAGCTCCCACACAGCCACCCTAAACTCCCACAGAATATGACTCTAAACAGATTTTAGAGCTCCAAGACTCTCCAAAATACAGAAAACGCATCTGTTGCTGCAGGCAGCTCACCAGGTGGGGCTCATCACAGCAGTCTGGGAGCCGTGGCCAGCCCAGGCTGAAACCCCAGCCTGGCCAGGCCCCAGGGCAGTTGGGCTGAGCCGAATCTATAGGAGAGCAGATCGGTGGTACTGGAGGCACAGTTCCCACATTTATCAGGCCAGAGGAAAGAAAGCTAAGAGAAAGGTCAGTGGATTTTGCTAAATTTGGGAGAGAAGAGCTGTCCGGCCAAACTGCTCCCAGGGCAAGGAAGCAGCAAAAGGCCGGCTGTGGCAGCAAGAACGACTGAAAGCAGCAGCGGCCTTCACAGGGCTGCTTCAGAGCCTCTGGCCTGCAGATAGCAGGGGGGCTGAGGCCATCGATCAGGGCCAAGGGCTCTTGCGATGAGTGGACTGGATCTGGATC
>CM053599.1:118902792-118928430 GCA_028646575.1 Pseudocheirus occidentalis | reverse complement strand
TACATATCTATCCATCCATCCATCATCTATCTATGTATCTATGTATCTATCTATCTATCCATCATCTATCTATGTATCTATCTATCTATCTACATATCTATCCATCCATCCATCATCTATCTATGTATCTATCTATCTATGTATCTATCTATCTATCTATCCATCTATCTATCTGTCTATCTATGTATCTACATATCTATCCATCCATCATCTATATATGTATCTATGTATCTATCTATCTATCTATGTATGTATCTATCTATCCATCTATCTATCTACATATCTATCCATCCATCCATCATCTATCTATGTATCTATCTATCTATCTATCTATCTATCCATCATCTATCTATATATCTATGTATCTATCTATGTATCTATCTACATATCTATCCATCCATCTATCATCTATCTATGTATCTATGTATCTATGTATCTATCTATTTATCCATCTATCTATCTACTCCCATCTACTCCTTGCTTTCAATGCCTTGCAGCCTATAAGGGCAAATATAATATATCCTCAAATAAGTACAGAGCAAGATGGAATACTACAATAGGTTAAAGGGCAAAGAGAAAATATTCAAGGAAAATTTGAGGAAGGCAATAATAGTTTTATCTGGGATAATCAGGGAAGACTTCATGGAGACATTGGTACATAGGTCAAAATTTAAAGAAAAAAAATTCAGATAGGTGGAGATGAGATAGGAGTTCATCTTTGGATAAGGAGTCTCAGTGAATGTTCAGAGGAAACAGGGGGCAAGAGGAGATCAAGAAAAATCTAAGGTCAGTATACTAAAAAGAATTTAGGTTGTTCAAATTGTGTTTTTTGTTCAACAACAGGTTTAAGGTTTGTTGTTTTGTTTGTTTAGGGTTTTTTCACATCCTAGCTTTGTCATGTGATTTCTGTGACCTTGTCTCATGTCTCTGGAACCTTGGATAAGTCATATAAAGATGGGACCTCAGTCCCTCATTTGCAAAATGGAGATAATGATTTTTAAGTTATCTACCACATTTGGTTGTGATAAGGTAAGATGAGAAAATCTATATAATTAATTCTTATTTATGAAATCTGCAAAATTGTAGTGTTGAGGTAGAAGGTACAGCCCCATGATTTCTTTAACTGCTTATTGATTCCTTTTGCAAATCATTGACTGATAGTGCAAGTGAATCATATATTTTCAATAATCATACAAGTTTATCAAATATTTTAGTCTTAGAGTAGAGGAGCCTGGGAATATTAATATGGCATATGTCTGGATTCCACAGATTATCAGAGGCACAGATTGTAACCCTTCAGGACCCTCTGTTTTGGTTATTTCAGGATAGAAAATCTCTCCTGCTATTAATGTCCCCCATAAAAACAAACTTTTAAAAGTTATTTTATTTTAGATGTATTTTAATTTTTTTCTACAATTACTAAGTAATACTCTCTCACCACCCCCTCCATTGGAAAAAGAAAGAAATCCAGAACTCTTTCTTTATATAAACAGTCAATAAAAATTTTCTACTTTTTGTGCAGATGCTATCTCTACAGAACGTAAGCTCCTTGAGGACAAGGATTTTTATCTTTGTTTTCCAAATACCTAATACAGTGTTTGGCATAGAGTAGGTGCTTAACCAGCGCTTGTAGATTGATTGGCCATGAGATATTGGCTCATGGATCTCAGGCACTTCATTCTGCTGCTTTAAATCCTGAGTTAAGGATACCAACCATTTTCATGTTATCTACTTGAGAATGACATTGGCTGTCTGTGGCTTTTTCTCTCCAATGGTGTTTCTGCCTCACCAGAAAAGTTCTTAGTAAATGGTCAGGGGCAACTAACCTTCCCATGACAATTTATTTGATGATACAAGACTATTCAGGATCAAAATATGACTGTAGAAAGTACTATAGCATTCAATGGTGAGAATCCAAACCAATATTAGCAGAAACTCACTAACTTTGTACTAAATTGTCTCTTTTATTTATATACACAATGCAATATAACTCATTGGGGGCTATCTGTTATATACTATTGTCGAATTCTTAATGATTTTATTAATAAGCTTGTCTTTGAACAGGTTTTGATGGGGAAAGGATGAATGTGCTACAAATTTTAATCCAAGCACCTCAGAAGAATCATAGGGAAGGGAGGGAATGTCATTTATAGGAAGGAAAAGTAAGGGGAGATTGGTTATAAAAAAGCTAAATGTTACCTACTTCCCAATTTTGTCCTCCACTTGAGTAGTGCTTACAATGCTAGGGCAACCAGGACTATGACTAGGGCAGGGAGTCTGGATCTTTGTAGCAACATTAAAAGGTAAATGTTTATAGGATTAATGGAATATAAGATCTTCCCCTGTCAATTAATAAGCCTAGGTAACCTTGTGTGTTCTCTTTTCCCTTGGAACGAGGGCCATGTTCCCAGGTCTAAAGTTACACAGGTATTTCAATCAATGCTTCCTTAAGTATTGACCCAGTTCACAACTGTGACACATCATGAGTCACATAGAACCCATTGGGGGAGGAACTTGCCCGAGGGGAAGCTTGTTTAGGGGGAAGTTTGCTTATGGGGGAGCTTGCTTGCAGGAAGGCTTTCACACCTTTTGGCACTGGACCAGCTGGGCACTGAGTCACATGAGTTGTGATGGCTTCTGGCTCTGAGCCTATTAGTCAAAAGTACATATATTCTGAAAGGTTGGTATTTTGCTTTGGGAGTCATTCGTGGGAAGAATGTTCCTCTGAGGCCTTTGTGATTTGTCTAGATGAAACTCTGGGTACCTGTTGTTAAGGCCTCCCCACCCTAGCTTTGTGAACCCAGATATTGGTACTCCCTGGTTTGGTGATTATGTGTCTATTACTTTGTTTATACTGTTGGAGTCCTATATATTGAATTCTTTCTTGGATACAATGTCATTCCATTTATCTATCAGCATTTTTTAATTAAAGTAAGATTGTTAAGTCCTTGGGGCAGCTAGGTGGTGCAGTGAATAGAGCACCAGCTCTGGAACTCAGGAGCACCTGAGTTCAAATGTGGCCTCAGACACTTCACACACTTACTAGCTGTGTGACTTTGGGCAAGTCACTTAACCCCAATTGCCCTCCAAAAAGCAAAAAGGAAGAAAAAAAAGATTGTTAAGTCTTTTAAAGCTGTCTTTCCTTTAGAAAAGCATATCAAAGAACATGTGCTAGCAACCATTCTGTATGTTGCTGTGATTGTTCTTACATCTCCAGAGCAACTTCAAATATCATTAATGATGTAATGTAACTCTTTAAGCCAGTATAGCTAAGCTTTTTAATCTAACTACTGATCAATCATTTAATCAATAAACATATGTTAACTACCTTCTATATACAAAGTGCTATACTAAGCACTGGAGAGACAAATAAAGGTAAAAGGAACTTATAATCTAATGGGTAATTTATTAATTATAATCATTTATTGTTATTTTATTAATTATTAAGAATTATTCATTAAGGGGGGTGGCTAGGTGGTGCAGTCAATAGAGCACCGGCCTTGGAGTCAGAAGGACCTGAGTTCAAATCCGGCCTCAGACACTTAACCCCCTCCCAAAAAAAACTAGCCTTGTAACCTTGGGCAAATCACAACCCCAATTGCCCTCCAAAAAAAAAGCAAAAAAATAAAAGAATTATTCATTACAATTTAAAAAGAAATTATGATTGCTGTCCCTGCCCTTCTGAACCATACTTCAAGTGAACTCCTTCTTAGCCCAGCCTCTCCCTGCTCTCATCCCTAGAATAACCTTGTTCAGTAGAGTTATAGTATATCTTTTTCTACATACACATCGCTTGTGTCCTCAAGTATGAGCATGGGAGACATTCTAATACTCCATTCGATTGAATTTGCCTTGAAAAGTTACACACTGCTTGCCTAAGGCACCTTTTGTGGTTGCTTCCTTACATGTCAGAATTGTGATGCCGGCTTCAATGGCAGCCATTAACTTTGAGGGCTGTGGCTATTTCCACTTTGTCTTCTGAGCTTCTTTCCTCTCTATTATCTATTAACTTTATCCCAGCAACTCTGAGAAGACTGTGTGTTGGTGGATCAAAGAGGATGTCAAAGAAGCTTCAAGTACATTAGGCAATCATCTCCGCTGAGCTGAATCTCAGGAGACAGCTCTTAACCAGAAGCGTAATGAAGATGCACTCTTACAAGTTGTATTTGGTTTAAAATGGGAATTCAGTTTCCTCTTGCAATGCTTGATTTGTGCACCATTTAGAAATACGTGTAAGGGAAATGGCTTTCCTTTGCCAAGTTGAGGAGTTTTGCTAAAAAGTCTGACAACAGAGAATGATAGAATTTCCTAAAATGTCTGATAACTTTATAAGATGTCAACCACTGGATTAAGGCTACTGATGGAGCACTGGGGACTTCTGGTGATTGGTCACTTGAGGATCAGCTATGCCTCTTTGGACTATGAAAAAACACACACAACAACAACAAACAACAACCCACAAAAAACAATCTGACCGTACTTAATAAAATTAGTGAGCTTGAGGAAAGCGGCTCTAGAGGAGGGCCTGAACTCTTTGAAGAGCTCTCCACTCCTGGAAGCAAGATAACACAGTACAGGCAGGGACCCAGCTGAACTCTCCCAACATTCTTCTTCAAACAACTTTAAAATGACATAGCAAATCAAATTTTGGACCAGCAGAGCCAACAAAAGACCAAAGGGACACATTTTTCTGGCCCAAGATATTTAGAAGGTCTGCAGGAGAGGTCTGTAATATGTACACAGGTCTAGAGCAAAGAAGCACCACCACTGGGCCCTGAAGGTGGCAGCAGCAGCAACAGTAACAGCAACTTCTGGAGCTCTCAGCCCAGAGAGAATAAGGGAATTAAAAAACAAATCAGAAAGAGATCACAGAGGACCCTTTGTTGGCACCAAGTGCAACTGGCTGTGATTGGTAACTCTATTGTACTAAAAGTTGTTCTGAGTCGACAGTTCTAGGGCTAAGTGGAACACTAACATTTGTGGTTACAGACACCCAGAACTAGTTCTGAAAACAGCAGTAGAAAAATAAAGCCTGAAATTTGGCACAGTGCAGTCCCACAGCCCAGGTGAGCAGGATCCAATTTTAACATAAAGTTCAAAGTGAAGCAATAGTCTGGGAAAATGGGCAAATAAATGAACAAAAATTTGACCTAAAAACTCCTATGGTGGCAGGGAGGACCAGGACATAAACTTAGAAGACAACAATGTATGTGTGGGGGAAGCTTCAAGCAAAGGATCAAAGAAAATTGCAAATTGGACCTAAAGCCAGAAAGAACTCCTGAAAGAGTTAAAGACATTAAAGAGGTAGAGGAAGAAATGAGAGTGATGTAAGAAAGTTATGAAAAGAGAATTAGGGGGTGGCTAGGTGGTACAGTGAATAGAGTACTGGCCCTGGAGTCAGGAGGACCTGAGTTTAAATATGGCCTCAGACACTTAACACTCACTAACTGTGTGACCTTGGCAATTCACTTAACCCCAATTGCCCTCCAAAAAACAAAAGGAAAAAAGAAAAGACAAGAGAATTAATAGCTTGGTAAAAGAGACATTAAAAATACTGAAGAAAATATCTTTAAAAAGAAAATAGTATTGGCCTAATGGTAAAAATCACAAAAAATCATTAAAGAAAAGAACTCCTTAAAACTCACTAAAGAAAATGATTCCTTAAAACTTAAAATTGAGCAAGTAGAAGCTAATGATTCCCTGAGACTTCAAGAAACAAAAATTTCAAAAGAATGAAAAAATAGAAGAAAATATAAGATATCTCATTGGAAAAACAACTGAACTGGAGAAAAGATCAAGAGAAGATAGTTTAAAAATTATTGGACTACCTTAAAGCCATGATCAACAAAAGAGTCTAGACATTCTATTTAAAAAAAATTATCAAGAACACCTGCCCCCCCTCCCCAATATTTTAAATCCAGAAGGATCTTATAGAAATTGAAAGAATCCACTGATAAACTCCTGAAAGACATAATAAAATGATAATTCCCAGGAATATTATAGACAAATTCCAGAATTCCCAGGTCAAAGAGAAAATATTGCAAACAGCCAGAAAGAAACAATTGAAATATTGTAGAGCCACAGTCTGGATCACACAAGATTTAGCAGCTTTCATATTAAAGCAGCGGAGGGCTTAGAATATAATTTTCTGGAGGGCAATGGAGCTAGTATTACAAGAATAACCTACTAAGCAACCTGAGTATAATCCATCAGGAGGAAAAATAGACTTTTGTAAAATAGAGGACTTCTAAGCATTCTTTGCTTTTTTTTTTGGAGGGCTGTTGGGGTTAAGTGACTTGCCCAAGGTCACACAGCTAGTTAGTGTTAAGTGTATGAGGTCAGATTTGAACTCAGGTCCTCCTGACTCCAGGGCCAGTGCTCTATTCACTGTGCCACCTAGCTGCCCCACTTCTAAGCATTCTTGATGAGAAGACCAGAACTTAATAGAAAATTTGACATTCAAACAGAAGGCATAAATGAAGCCTAATAGAAGAGCAATACAAGGGAGTTAAACTGTTTACATTCCTATGTGGGAAGATGACACATGTAACTCCTAAGAACCTTATAATTATTAGAGCAGTTAGAAGGAGTCTGCGTAGACAAAGGTCATGGGTTTGAGTTGACTATGTTGGGATCTCCAAAATAAAACAAAAACATATATGGGTGAGAAAGACGGATGCATTTAGAGAAGGGGAGGGAGAGGCAGAATGAGGAAATTTTCCCCAAATAAAACAGGTGTGCATGGAAGAGCTTTTATAGTGGGTAATGTTTGAACCCTCATCAGATTTAGTTCAAAGAGGGAAGTACACACAGATGGACACACACACACACACACATATTCAGTCAGATATAAAAAATCTATTTCATCCAACATCCAAGTTACCCCAGGGATAACAGCGCAATCCTATTAAAGAGCCCATATCGACAATTAGGGTTTACGACCTCGATGTTGGATCAGGACATCCAAATGGTGTAACCGCTATTAATGGTTCGTTTGTTCAACGATTAAAGTCCTACGTGATCTGAGTTCAGACCAGAGAAATCCAGGTCGGTTACTATCTGTATATTAATTTCTCCCAGTACGAAAGGACAAGAGAAATAAGGTGGGGTGTAAGAGATTTGGAGGTAGGGAAAAGAGAAGGATGGATTGGGAGATGTAGTGTTCAGAATTGAGACAGACATTTGAGGAACAACAGGTTAAAAGAGAGAGAAGGATAAACAGAGGAAAATGGGATGGAGAGAAATGCATAGCTTGTTATTATAACTGTAAATGTGAATGGGGTAAGTTAACCTATGGAATGGAAACAGATAGCAGCATGGACTAGAAATGAGAATTTAAAAAAATGTTGTGTGCAAGAGACAGATTTGGAATAGAAAAACACAGAGTTGGAATGAAGGGATGGAGCAGAATCTAATATGCTTCAGCTGACGTGAAAAAGGCAGAGATGGCAATTATTATCTCTGACAAAGCAAGATGAAAAATAGACCTAATTAAAAGAGATAATCATGGAAACCACATTGTGCTAAAAGGTACCATAGACAAAGAAGTGATATCAAAAATGTTTACAGTAGGTTTCTCTGATAAAGGCATCATTTTTCAAATATATAAGGAACTTTTCAAATTTATAAAAATAAGAGCCATTTCCCAATTGATAAACGGTCAAAGTATATGAAAAGTTTTCAGAAGAAGAAATAAAAGCTATGAAAAATGCTCTAAGTCACAATTGATTAAAGAAATTCAAATTTAAAAAACCCTGAGGTACCACTTCACACCTGTTAGAAATGACAAATGCTGAAGGGGTTGAGGGAGAAACCTATATGTACCTATATGTACACGATATTTATCATAGCTCTTTTTTTAGTAGTGAAGAATTAGAAATTGAGAGATGCTCATCAATTGGTGAGTGACTTAATAATTTTTGGCATATTATTGTAATGGAGTACTATTATGCTATAAGAAATGACAAAGTAGAGTGGTTTCCAGAAAAAACAACAACAACATGACAAATCCTATTAGACTAGCTGACACAAAGTGAAGTGAGAAGAACTGGGAGATCATTGCATACAATGAAAGATATGTTGTAATGATAATCAACTGTGAAAAACTTGACTACTTTGATAAATATAGATATCCAAGACAATTCCAAGGAACTCATGATAAAAAAATATGCTATCCTCCAGAGAGAGAGAAAAAAGAAAGAGCTGATTAACTCTGAGTGCAAAATAAAATATGGTATAATGTTCTCACTTTTTTGGCCTTTTTTGTGCAATATGGCTAATATGGAAATGTTTTGCATGATTTCACATGTATAATTGCTATCATACTGTTTGTCTTCTCAGTTAGTGGGAGAAAATCTGGAGCACAAAATTTAAAAGAAAGTTAAAAATAAATAATTATTAATTTTTTTAAATGAAAAAAAAAGCTCTCCATTCTTGAGAACCCCCTTGTGCTTCTAGCTTAGTATAGCAAGGAGGGTGTGGATGGTATCTTGTGGCACATATGCATGACCATAGAAGACATGTTTGCATGCAGATTGTGGGGGAAATTCAAGGTACCAAACCCCAGCCATTTGTATAAAGGAAGGAGATTCTGAAAAGCTTAGAAGTTATAATTCCAGAACTTAGTTTTCCTACAGAAAAAAGCAGGTCATTACCACTTTTGAGAGTTACTTTATGGATAACTACAAATTCAAGAATCAATCATTTAGTCAACAAGTCTTTATTACAGGCTTACTATGTACCAGGTACTGCACTATGCTCTGGGGGTTCAATGGAAGGTGAAAATACTGTTTCTATTCTCAAGGAGTTCATAATATAATGGGGAAGGAGCATGTATGTATCTTTATACATTCAAAATATATACAGACTATAAGGAAGGTATTCTCAGTGGGAAGGCATTAGAAGAAAGGGAGATGAGGGAGGAAAATCAGGGAAAGGTAAAGAGCTCCTGTGGAAGGTAGGATTTCAGCTGATTCTTGAAGGAATCTAGTGAAACTAAGAGGTAAAGGTGAGAAGAGAGAACATTGGGGCATTGGGGACAGCCAGTGAAAGGTATGGAGTCAGGAAATGACATGTCTTACGTAGCTGAATTATAGTGTGTGGTGAGGTGTCAAATGAAAGAATATTGGAAATGTTGCAAAGGTCCAGATTAGGAAGATCTTTGAATGACAGAGGACTTTGTATTTGATCTTCTAGGTAGGTCAGGAGACACTAGAGTTTATTGAGTAGGGAAGAACTACATGTTAGGAAAACCACTTTGGCAGCTGACTGAGGGAAGGATTGGTGTGGAGAGAGATTCCTGGAAGACCAATTAGAAGGGTATTTCAATAATCCAAGGGAGATGTGATGAGGGCCTTTACTAGGGTGCTGGTGATGATAGAAGAGAGAAATGGATTAATATGAAGTAGAAATGACAAGATATGAAAACTGATTGGATATTGGGTGGAGTCTGTATAGACATAGACTTGCAGACAAGATGTGTTAACTGATTGGACATAAAAGAGATGAATTCAAATGAAGAATTGATGATGTTACTAAGGTTGTGAGCCGTGATGACTGCAATGATGCTGGTGCCCTCAACAATAATAGGTTCTATTTTATACATATTCAGTTTGAAATTCTATGGGACATCCAGTTCAAGATGACAAAAAATCAATTAGTGATGTAGGAACTCAAGAGAGACACTAGGGTTAGATATATAGGTTTGAGAGTCATCTGTGTAGAGATGAGAATTGAATGCATGGAAGCTTATGTGGTAAATCATCTCTTAAAACAATATGGAGCAGGATTTCTTAATGTGTGTGTGTGTGTGTGTGTGTGTGTGTGTGTGTGTGTGTGTACTGAGCCCCTGTGGCAATCTGATGAAGTCTTTGGACACCTCATAGTTTTTAAATGTATAAAATACCAAGGAATCAATGGTATTGAAACAGAGTAGTCAAAATGGAAAAAAAAATTTCATGGACCTCAGGTTGAGAACTTCTAGCATAAAGGGAAAAAGAGGAGAAGCCCCAAAGCTACTGGATATGACGTGAATGAAGATCCAGCAAAAAACATTGAGGAGTGGTCAAATAACTAGGAAGAAAAGCAATCAAGAATGCTATTATGAAACCCAGAGAGTAGAGAGTTCCCAGAAGGAAAGGATGTTTAGCAGTGTCAAAGATTGTACAGAGTTTAAGAAGAATGAGGATTGAGAAAAGACCATCAATTTTAGCAATTAAGAGATCACTGGTGAATTTGGAGAGAAAAAGTTTCCCTTGAATGACAAGTTCATAAGTCAGACTGCAGAAAGTTAGAGGTGAGTGAAAGGAGAAAAGAGAAAGTATAAAGTCATAGCATATATAACTTTCCCAATTAGTTTAGGTAAGGAGACAAAAAGAGATATTGGATCAGATGGTTGGATCAACATAGGGTTTTTAAGAATGGAGGAGACATAGGTGTGTTTGGAAGCAGCAGGAAAGATAGAGAGAGACTGAAGATGAAAGAGAAAGTAAAGTTGATAGGGGTTGGAATATACTAGGAAGGACAGATGGGAGTGGGATTAAGGGTACATATAAAGGAGTTTATTTTGGCCAATAGAATGGCCACTTCTTCATCAGAGACAGAGGTGAAGGAGGATATAAAAGAGGAGGATACTTGAGTGGCATGAGTTTGGGAAGAGGCAATTCTTAAATAATGGTCTCGATTTCTTTTTGCTGACATATGAGGCTAGTTCCTCAGCTGAAGGCGTTGATACAAGGAGTGCACTGAGAAGTTTGAAGAGGGGTGAAAAGGTTTGCAATATTCCTTGTGGTAAGTGGGATTATATTGTAAGTATTGTAATGAAGAGAAAGTTCAGTCAAGATTGTATAACATAAATTTATAGCGGGAACAACTAGTTCCAGGAATTTGATCTTCTAAAAAGAGAAATTTCTCTAATGTGTCCTCTTCCCAGAAGAGGAAAAAAGGCATTCCACATGTTTCTGTTCAGAGTTACTGAGGATAATAGCTGAGTCAAAAGCTGGAGATCGTGGGGACTTCAAGACCAGGTTCAATGGAAATGGTAAAAAAAAAAAAGACATTATTGGTCTTGTAGTAGTGGAAGTATCAGTTTTCTCACTTTGACTATGCCTTTATGGCATGTATTCCCTATATAACTACCCCTCCCTTTATACCATACTCTTCTGCCCACTGATGCTAGAAGAATATTCTTGTAAAGAAATATACTCCAGGTTTATGGAGAGATGTTTATGGCTGCTTGTCATTCTGTGCCATTTCAACAAATACCTTTGCTTTGAGCTAATTGTTTCTTCTGTCTGAATATTGAAAGGTAAGGTTATCAGTGGGGACTCAGGTGCTACAGTTTCAGAGCATATGGACCAACAAGGTACCTTGAATCTGAGGTAGCTATTCTTAGGGTAATCTATTCTGTGAGTTTGTAGGTGTCATCAGGGGCTTTATATGAATTGTGTCTTATCTAACCTCTGTACCAAAAAAAATTGACCTTTCAGTTGATAATCTTGAAGGTCTGCTGGTCAATTGGAAATTTTTACCTATGATATTCCTAGTGAGGTGTTTACATTAAAATATATGTGAAACTCTGTATATGTGCTGCTGAGGTGCTAGGTGCTAACTAGCCCTCTGCTGGCATATTTTTAATTATTATACTTTAGATTAAGATGTCAGTAGTCACCTCTCAGGCTGGGTAGAGAAAAAAAAACCCAAAGATGCTTAATGTTTATCAGTTTCTTAAGCTTTTTGTCAGAAAACTCCTAAATTTTCTATAGCTCCAACCTGGCTGGCTCCCTAATTTCTAGAATGAGAACTATAGCACCATTGGGCAGTGAGGAAGGCTCATAATTTGTCTTGAAGATGAGAAAATTTAAAGTTTCGACTAGAACAATGTCTTGCTTTGTCATTGCTGTTGTTTTCTCACCAAAAGTTTCAGAGATCTCTCTCAGCCTTGCATTTCTGCTGACCTCTCTTGTGCTATTCTGGAGATGAGAGAACATGTTACCTGAAATAAATAAGATTACTTAATGTCCAAAGCCCAGCACTATTCTCTCTACCTGTACATAAAATAGAGGTAACTTGCTCATTATTTTTTGTCCAACTCATAGTTTACTCTTCCCTGGGACCCTGCAGTGTCTGCTACACTGGCAATAGTAATGAAGAGTAAACTTGAAAACAAGAAAGGGATAGTACATCACTGAACCAGTGGGAATTTCCACTTGCTGCTTTCCTGGAAACCACTGAATTTTTTAATCTCTGAGGTAAGAAGTAGAGAGAAAGGTGTGTTGGGTAGAGAGCTGGCTTGGGAACCAGGAAGGCCTGAGTTCCAGTCCTACCCCAAACAATTATTGATCGTGGGACCTTGAGCCATGCACTTGCACTTGGTCTCTCATAGACCTCAGAAACCTTTCTAAGTCTAGGATGCAGAGAAGCTACTGTTCTGTGTTAATGGGAGTTTCTTGTAATAACAAATTCAGAGCTTTACAAGGAGAGGGGGAAGAAAGAGAGAGAGAGAGAGAGAGAGAGAGAGAGAGAGAGAGAGAGAGAGAGAGAAACAGTTTGAAGGGGGAGGTGGTTTTTTTAATGGAGAAAAAGAGGGCCACGTGAGTAACTCCAGTGGGGAGGAACTTGTCACATGACTGGACTGTGGCACTGCCAATGCATTCATTTCAGCCCCTTCAGCAATCAATGGTGATCACCACAGGATAAATGCAGCTGCTGAGATCACTATTGATCATCAAGATGACTGGGATGATGGCCTTGGCTGTGCTACAGCTCAGCTTGCCTCAATCATCCCTTTTAAATGATTCTTCTCCAGAGTCCAAGAGTTGAAGGGAGAAGAGACAGCAAAGTGCGGAGCAATCCAAGCAAGCCTTAAAAGTGGGTTTTTTTTTCATCTATTCATGATCAGAGAGAGAAGGAACAAAAAAGGACAGTGAGGAGGAGGAGGACAAATTCAATGCAACACTTAGAAAGGAGGATTTCCTCTCCCTCTGTTAGAGAGATGGGTACTGTGGACTCGGCCCCTACCATGCCTGTCATTGCTTGAGCAGCTTACCCTTGGTGGGGATCTTGTGACTCAGCCTTTGGCAGCAAATGCCAGAGCTAGGAGTCACTGACTGTGACCAGTGATTTCTCCTATTCTCTGAGATTTTTTAAAAATACATATCTCATTTTTTTTCATCTGTGATCAGTCAAGGAGAGAAAAGGCAAACACTTTGAATTTTATGCACGCAACCAGAAGAAAGAGAAAATGCTATCACTCTTTTAGGTGTAGGGTTTTTTTTTTTCTTTCTTAAAGGTTTACTTTCTTCTCTTTTATACAAAGACTAAGACATTTACGATGCTAAACCAAGGTAGCATTTCTTCCTTGAGCTCTTGCCCTCCTCCCACCTCCCACACCCCCCTTTTCACCCTGTTTTTCCAACTCCTCCTTGGACGTATTGTTAGATGTATTAAATCTGGGGCTATATTGAAGGAGGCAAGTGGAAAATATTTGATTCTGAGCACTGGAGCATACAGAAGAGAATACAGTACTCCTGAACATTTATTTTGTGTTCCTGACACCAGTCAGGGAAGTGGAAGGACCTGGTGCAAACATATCATTGCCCTCTGCCTTTCAGGGTCCAAAATGGAGAGCTATTACTGCAAAACCAAGATGATCCTGAAGAGCTCGGAGAAATGCCATTGAACTACGCAGGAGCAATCAATGGGGATATTAGGTTTTTCAGCTTTCCAATATTTGGTTCCTTTACAGCCCTACTCTATAAAGATTTATGTAGCTTTGGGGGATGGTAGGAAATGCGGCCCATCTGATTTGGAAGCTGTCAGTCAGGAAATGAGATTGAATGACTCCTTTTAAGTGCTGCTTATGCCCTGTGATAGTGTATATTCAGTTAGGGTGCCATAGATCAAGATGTCATAGTCATCTCTCAAGGTTGAGATGAGGAGATGGAACCTGGGCAGGCTAAGGCAAAGCAGTTTCTCAAGCTTTGCTTTTGATTCCCCCTAAAGTGGCTGTGGTCTCAGACTGCCTTTTTCTCTGAGTTCCAACATGAGGACTGTTTTTTACTTTGATTTTGTATCCTCAGTACCTAGAATACTGCCTTACTCATAATATTTCAAAAAGTTTCAACTGGACCCTGGATGACATGATAAAGTCTTCAAATTGGCCCCAGGTTCTGATGTTCTAAGATATATTACATAAAGGAAGCCCCAATTTTCCCATTTATAGATTAATTTTGAAAGACAAATATGATTTGATGGGGACAGGTAGGTGGCACAGTGGATAGAACACTGGAATCAGGAGGATCTGAATTTAAATCCAGCTGTAGGCACATGATACTAACTGTATCATCCTGGGCAAGTCACTTAACTCTGATTACCTCATATAAACATATATGTATATATGTATATATGTATCTATCTACACATATAGGGGGAGACACACACACATACAGGGAGAGACACAGAGAGAGAGAGAAAGAGAGAGAGAGAGAGAGAGAGAGAGAGAGAGAGAGAAAGAGAGAGAGAGAGAGAGAGAGAGAGAGAGAGAGAGAGAGAGAGAGAGAGAGAAGCCAAAAGAAATCAGTTCTCTCTTCTTGGTTCTTCTCTTTGTTCTTTGTATGCCTATAGAGTCAGTTACTTGAGATCTCTCTGTTCCTTGGTTGATTCATCTGCAAAATGAGAAATAAAATACTTGCTACTTTATTCCTCTTATTAAGATTAGAGGATTAATAAGAGAAGGGATTTTAATCTCCCCAGAGCCCAAAGGCATATCAGAGTCTGAGGGTGATTGCTAGCATAAGATTTAGTACTCTTTGGCAGAAAATATAACAAAGGTATCAACTTATCAAAAGCTTTACAATTCTCCAAAGATATAATTAAGGTTGATTTTTGAGGGGGTGGCAGCAGCGGGGTTGGAACCAGGGGGCCTTATGGAGCTTTGTGTCAAATGAATTCAGTTGGTAAAAGCATGGTGCAACCCAAATCAAGGTGATCACCCTTAGCACTAATCTGATGTCTTATAAACATTGTAGGAAACAAAGGGGACTGGGCAAGAGAGCACGTATGACCAAGAGCAACATTATCTCCATTAAGGGAAAAAAAAATCAGCAGTAGCATTATTTTCATATGTAATTAACTGGTCCCTGAATATATTAATTACCTAATTTACTGGGAAACAGGGAAAGGGAAAAGTAGGAGAGGTAACTGGTACTTAGGATATTGAAAACTTAGTGTCTAAAAAAAATTATTGAATTTCCTGATTGGTCCTATAGAAAGAAAAGGATTGATTTATTGTTAAGATAGCATAATCCTAAACCCTATCAATTTTAATAAGACCATTGCTTCATAGTCCCATAATATTAGAGTTGGAAGGGACATTCAATGTCATCTAATCCATCCCCTTCATTTTATAAATGAGGAGCCTGAGGTCCCAAAAAGTAAAGTGAATTGCCTAGGTTACATAGGTCATAAGTAACAGAGTTGAGACTCAAATTTTCTGGATTTGGATTCAGAGAAGGCTGTTGATTATTGCATAATTATGTCAGAATCACAAAGTGTTTTTAATACTGCAGAACTGTCACCTACATATGCACCATTGTGGCTTACATACCAGAAGCTTAATTCTGGCAAAAGGTAATAAAAATATTAATTTTTGTACCCACATGACCTGATATAGCCTGAACATAGCTTACTCTCTCTGTTAGTAGTAATAATTTCCCCTTGTTCTGGACCTGTTTCAAAAGATAAATTTTAGTAATTGCATTTTGTACAGTGTTAATTATTTTAAAAAAACATTTTCTATGTGAACACTGTCAATGCTCAATAAATAATCATAATGGTAATTATGGTAACAAATTTGATGCTTATGGAAATGAAGGACTGTTAGCATGGCTTTGAGCCAGACAAGGCATAAACTTGGGAGCTGGTGTGTGAAATTTCCTCACCAGCCTCTCAGCTCATACACCTTTGGCCTATCCATTGCTGGTTAGAATCACCCCATGAAATGGGTAAAGGTCATATTGTCTTCCTTGCATGCTTTGGGTGTGGAAGATACTACTTAGGGAACATGAGAATTAAAAATCTCATTTGGGGTCAAGATGGTAGCTTTGTCATATCTTCCAGGGTCTAGTTAGGACAACTTGAACATTCCCAGTGCATAGTGGGTAAGATATGTCAATGGGGATAAACTCAGATCTTAAGAAGGAAACTACTCACTCCCCATAAAAGGAAAAAGCTGAGAATAGTCAGACAAGTGGCTCAATATTTCCCCTTCCTGGGAAGCCAAAAGAGACAGAGCTTTTATATAAGACAAGGCTCGAACTTTTGTTTGTCATGAGCCTAGGTCTCTTATCTACTTCAGTGTTGTGCAAGTTGGGTAATGTGACCTGAAGAAGAGTCTTGCTATTCTACCTTCTCTTTCTAAAGTCTTCTACTACTGATCAGTGGGGAACTGCAAGTGCTATCACAATGCAGGAAGTGCTCGCCTTTCCACTGGTTGCCAAATTCAAGACCATTGTTCTGAAAGTTCATTGTTATCACTTACTGTGCCAGTTCTCTTGATTTCCAGCTCATAATTTCCCAGCTGTCCTAATTTTGGTCATTGCTTAGAAATTCGCCATTGACTCTTGAATTAAACTAGAATCTGCCTTCCCATAAGCATTGCCAAATTGGCAGACTTTAGAAAGAGGAGGTAGAATAATAAACCTCTTCCACAGGCTAGATTGCCCAATTTGCACAGCACTAAAGTAGATGTAAGACTTAGGTTCATGACAAATACTTCTAACAGAAGTGTCACAGCAAGCCCTCCATATATCATCACCCCCTTCTTATCACCATGACTATTCTCTAAAGAGCCCTTGGAAGTCTTGGCTGCAGAAAGCTGGATGGCATTCCCAGGCAGCCTCCACAGAGCTATAATCTGGGGCCACATTTTACCAGCTCTTAAGATTTCAGTTTTGTGATTTTAAGCACATCCATTAAGTTTTCTTTGCTTTTTCAGGATGTGGTAAAAAGAGGGAATTCTAGGGTCATATTTTGTTTGGGGTCCTTGATGCAAAGCAGGTACAGAGAAGAAATTCCCCTTTCTTGGACTGGCTGTTGTGGAGGTGACTTTGTGGAGGTCTATGGTTTCCATAGACAACTCTAAGCTCTATGCCCAGATAATCTTTTCAAAGATAGCGCTCAGAGAAAAAACTCTACTTAGACTCTGGCTCACTTTCCAGGGAAATCTTGGGGCATGGAAGAGTAGAACATAAAAGAAGGATGGTAGTAGCATGGTACCATGAAAAAAGTTTTAAATATGGAGTCATGTGGCCTTGGTTTGAATCTTGGTTCTACTATTTCATTACTATGTCACTTTAATCAAACCATGTCACCTCTTTAAGTCTATTTCTTCATCTGTGAATGAGAGGGTTGGAATAGATGATCCTTTTTTAATTAAAAATCGAAATTCCAAAGTTCTCATTTGTTAATATATGATACCTACCCATTAAAACTTAAATACTAGGTTAAGTTCTTAATGTTGGAAGACCAGACTCCTTCCCTGCCCCTTCCACTCTATTCCCCCAAACCCTAATCCCATAGGATGTGGCATGAGGTATACTAATGGTCAACCTTGTTGTTGTTGTTCAGTTGTTCATTTTTTTCTGACTCTTTATAGCTCCATTTGGGGTTTTCTTGGCAAAGGTACTAGAGTAGTTTTGCCATTCCCTTCTCCAGTTCGTTTTACAGATTAGGAAACTGAGGCAAACAGGGCTAAGTGACTTGTCCACAGTCACTCAGCTAATAAGTATCTGAGGTCAGATTTAATCTCAGTGCTTCCTGATTCCAGGCCCAGCATTCCATCCACTGTGCCACCTAACTGGTAATGGTCAACTCTAGAACACTGCTAATCAAACAGAAGCAGCTGGGTAGTTTAGTATATAGAGTGCTGGCCCTGGAGTCAGAAAGAACAGATTAAATCTCTCCTCATACACTTACTAGCTCTGTGATTGTGGGCAAGTCACTTAACTTTTTTACCTCAGTTTCCTCATCTGTAAATTGGAGATGACACCTATCTACCAGAGTTGTTGTGAGGATCAATTGAGATAATAATTGTAAAGCTTTCTGCACAGTGCTTGGCATATGGTAAATGCTAATTACATGCGAACAACAATGACAGTGACAGGTAGACCACCTGATGCATGTCTGAAAAGACACTGACGGCTTGAACGTTCTGCCCTGTAGTTACTCCTACAGTCTCATTTGGCTCTCGGTTTCCATCTAACATGGGAAGGCTGCCCCCAGGGGGCCAGGGAAATGCCCAGAGCCAGTTTGGGAAGTTCTGTCAAATGGCTGTAGAGATTCCTGGGGACCGTGCCTGGAATTCTGCTGTGTGGTGGGTTGTATAATTTTAACAGCTTTCTTGCCCAAGGCCTTTGATGAACAATTATGGAAACAAATAGCTGCTGGAGAAACTGAAACACACACACACACACACACACACACATCCCCAAACACACAGAACAAACAAAACAAAAAATGTTGCTCAGTGGTGGCCCCCATCACTCAAATGGAAACCAGATGTATTTTTTTTTTCCATCAAAGGCCTGAGAAAGGCAGTTTCATTGAGAATAGCCTCCATGTTCAGCTTCAACATAATTACTGAAACAGAGATCAACTCATTATTTCATATTCCTTCAGAAACAAACAAACAAAAAATCCAATAAAAGTCTCTCCCTGATGTTCCACAGCATAAAGACTGTGATCTGCCTGGCAAAGCTTATAGCTGAACAGCTGATGGACAAGCAGAGAATGTTCCTGTTAATGAAGCTGGAGTGTGGAATGTGATTGTAAACTGCCCTCAGCTATGGCTTATGAGATCGCTTGTTGATAAGCCTTATACATGAACTGTTTCCTGCCAATGTATGCTTTCCCCTTAATCCCATCTTCTGCTCACTTTGTTTTTGTAGGTCTTTGCATTATAGATCCTCCACTCTTTAACTCTATCCACTACTGAAGAAATTGCTTCTATGCTAGCACACATTGCCCCAATTTGATCAATGTACATGTATCTTTGTCCCTTTTAAAGGGAAGCATTTCCATATGAATCAGTAGTAGAGAACCCAGAACCTTACTACTCTGAAAGCTCCCATCAAGTTTAAGCAAGATAGATCTTTTCCTGCTTAAAGAGAATGTATCTTATGAAATTCAAGGGTGAAGAATGTCTTTTGACCCTTCCCTCCACAACCCCACCCCCTCCTTACCCACTGGTACTGTTCCTCAAATGCTGACATTCAAAATTCACTCCTTCATCTCAGTCCTCTATTTGATTTCTTTTAAACCTCTGGGAGAATTGCTAATGAAAATATTTTAATTGACCCCTAATCTCATTAACGCATTTTCAAATTTACACTGTTGATCACTCTTCTTTCAAACTCTCTTCTAAGTTTTCACTTTCTAAGTTTCACCCCTCTCCCCTGCCTTTCCTGCTACCTAACTGACCACTCCTTCTTCTCTGTCCCCTTAATGGATCCTTTTCTCAATCACACCCCTGAACTGACAGTGTACCTCAGGGTTCTGTCCTGGATCCTCTTCTTTTCTCTTTTTATACTACTTTATTTGATGATTTCATCAGTTTTCACAGATGTAATTACCATCTCTATGCTCATGGTTCTCAAATACACCTATCCTGCCCCAAACTCTGCTGACTCCCAACCTTGCATCTCCAACTGCCTTTCAGATATCTCAAACTGATGTCCAGAAGACATCTTAAACTCAATAGTTCTAAACTGGAACTCTTTTATCTTTCTCCCTGAGCTCCCCTCCTCTCTTTCCCCCTAAGCCTTCTACGTCCCCTATTACTGTAGAGGGCAACAGCCTCTTTCCAGGTTCTCAGGCTCATAACCTAAGAATCATTCTGTATTCCTCACTGTCTCTCACCTTCTAACCCAATCTGATGCCAAGGCCTATCAAGTTCACCTCTGTGACACCAACATGCCTGCTTCTCTCCTCTGACACTGTCTCTACTCTACTGCAGGAGCTCATCACCTCATACCTTGATTATTGCAATAGCTTGCTGGCGGGTCTGACTGCCTCAAGTCTCTTCCCACTCCAATTCATCTTCCATTGAGACACTAAAGTGATTTTCCTAAATTGCAAATCTAATTATATCACACACACACACACACACACACACACACACACACACACACTTTTAAAAGAAATCTTTGTTTTTTATTCATACTTTAGTCATAATGGGGTTATTATTGTTATTCAGTCATTTCTGTCATGTCTTACTCTTCCCAACCACATTTCAAGTTTTCTTGGTAAAGATACTGGAATGGTCTGTCATTTCCTTCTCCAGATCATTTTATACATGACGAAACTGAGGAAAAAAAGGGTAAATGTCTTGCCCAGGGTCATAATAAATGTCTGAGGGCAGATTTGAACTTAATGTCTTTCTAACTCTAGATCCAACCTTTATCTTCCATCCAGTAACATTAGCCTCTTGGTTATTCCAAAAACATGACCCTCCATCTCTCCAGGCACTTTCTCTAGCTGTCCCCATGCCTGGAATGCTCTCCTTCTTCCATGCTGATTACTGACCTCTCTGGCCTCCTTTAAGTCCCAACTAAAATCTTACCTTCTACAGGAAGCCTTTCTAACTTCTCTTAATTCTAGTTCCTTCCCTCTGTTAATTGTCTCCTACTTATCCTATATAGAGCTTGCTTTCTACAGATTTGTTAGCACGTTGTCTCTTCAATTTGATGGTAAGTTTTTGAGGGCAAAAATTGTCTTTTGCCTCTTTTTGTATCACCAGCGCTTAGCACAATTCCTGACAAATAGTAGGTGCTTAATAAATGTTAATTGATTGATTGTTGTTATTGTTATATGATGAGACTGTGGTATTCCAAGTTCTGTAGCCACACATCACTAGGAGGACACTAATGTTAAAAAAAAAAAAGAAGAACCATATACCTCTAACTAGGTAATAATTTGGGGGTGTTAAAATCTTTGCTCACCACCCCAAATGCAAATTAGATCTGTTCTTGGTGACTTTCTGCTTAAGATTATCTTTTTGTTTGTAGTATATGTGTTTTATATTTGCATTTATATGTGTTTTATATGTTCTTTCATAGGTATACATTGACTTTTCCATTAGAACATAAGCTTCTTGAGGATAGGGGCTATTTGGCTTTTGTCTTTGTAGCCTCAGTGCATAGGATGTGACAGGCACTAAATAAACTGCTTGAATTCTGGGCCCAAATCATTAACCATTTTCAGCACCTGTCACATATAGAAGTACTATTGAACTGGATTCATACACCTGTATGTCAATAGTCTGGAATACTGGCAAGTTTCATTCATCATTTCCCCCCTCTAAGTAAAAGATAAACGGATCTATTTTGAGGCCTCCAAAAAGCCACACTGATTTCTCATGCCTCACCGTGGCATGGAAATGACCCCAAGTTCTTGAAGACAGTAACAATGGGGTGCAATCTCTGGCTAGTTCTTTGATGCTGGATAGGCTTTAAGTAAAGTCCTGGCTGGTAACAGACTGTGTCTGCTTTTGGGGGGACTGGCCTAGCTAAGTATAGAGAGACTTATCAATACAACAACAAGAGGGCAGGCCCTTAGTGAGAAATCCTTTGATCACTCATGAAACAAAGAAAAATACAAAAAGGCCCATAGTCCTGTGTGTCCCCCATTCCACGTCACATGTCCCACCCTTTTGCTTATGCAATAATGGTGGTACAATAAGAGGCACAATGTTCTAGAAATAACATGGACTTCGAACATTCATAAGCATTGACTTAGCTCTTGATACTCTATATGAAATTCATGTCCGATAGTTAAGGAAAGAGTTGAATAGATATAAATATTTGCAATATTGTTATAAACAAAATCAGTGTAGAAAAGAGTTTGCAGCTAAATGGCAAAATGCCTTACAGGTTGTCCTTAGAGAAATAAAATTAGCATGATAATTATTGCAACTTAAACATCAACATCTATGGAATAAGGTTAAGAGGCAGACGAACCCTAAGAAGATCAGAACAACAACCTTTGAACTAAACAAATTATTTGACACCCTGTGACTTCAATGACAATGGGAGGATAGGAAAAAAAAATACTGAAAGATATGATTCAACAGTACTTCACAGGGAAGGCCCAAGATTCACAAACCAACAAGAAGTCTAATACCTACCCATTATAAATGCTTTCTTCAAGAAAAAACCCAGAGACCTCAAAAATGAATTTGATTTTATTTTAACAGACAGAAAATGACTCATTACTGATCTGGGAGTCATTCTTGAGTTAGCTGTCCATGTACAGTCAGACCTCTAACTCATTAAAGATCAAAATTAATACAAAACTAGAATAAAAATGAGAAAAAGATATGGTATGCAATTAAAATACTTCCAACCTGATCTGTTTAAACAAGTTATTGATGCCAAAGAAATGAGAAATGAATAGAGAAAAAGACATTGTCAAATTATAACAAATTCATAAATGTTTAACTATATAAATCAATTGTACTAACTAGGAGACCTGTAGCATCTAAATACTGCCTAACTCAGCAAGCAATTGATCCACTTGATAGATGTGTAAGCTATAAGGAACATGGATTTAGAATATAAACTCATCTGTGAAATCTTACCCAGAAGATTATGAACAGTATCAGATTATGAACAGTGGAAGGTAACAAGTTGTATCACTCCATAAAATAGTAACAATCAGTGAAGGGTGAAAAAACGCAGAAAAGCTTACAGACAATTTACAGAGGATGATTTTGTTCTCTTACCAAATTGGGTGGTGAGAGAGCCAATTTGGTAAGAGAACAAAATCATCCTCAGGGCATTTAAAGATGAATCTGGAAGAAGAATAAATGGGGAAAAAAGATGGAAAAGATTTGCAAACTCGTCATCCTAAAATACAATCACTTTTTAGTTGAACCACTATAGTTGAACTCTATCACAATTCGCAGTGTACTTACAGAGGAAATAGAAATAATATTGAAGAAAGCAAAAATAGGGAAAGTAGTTACATTAGAACAAGTAGAAAGATAAGATTTACATTGGGGGTGGTGGAGGAAAATTCTTGAAGGCATTGAGAGATTGATTATCAAGGAATCTGAAGGAATGGAATGTACTAAAGGTGTGGAAAAAAACAACCTCAAATATTGATACCAAGAAACATCAGTCAACATAACACCAGTTAACTATTGACCCATATGTCTACTTTCAATTAATCAACCTTTCCCATTGATAAAAAAATGTTATGGACATTATCTATTCATGCTTTGACGGCATTTAAAAAAAAATCAGGACAATATAATGGAATACGAAAGATTTTTAGAAGTGATGTTCCAGGGTAGACCACATCTTAACTATCATAAACTGACCCAAAGATTTAGAGAATGTGAGATTTGGTAGAGTGAAACATCCTCTTGCCAACTTTTCCTCAACAAAGTTTGTACCTTGTACTTGTCAAAATTGTATGATACCTTGAAAGATGACCATGTTTGTGACCTTCTTATCCTCTTGAGTTCAAATTTGGCCTCAGACACTTACTAGTTGTATGAACCTGGGCAACTTACCCCCTGTTTGACTCAGTTTCCTCATATGTAAAAATGAGTTGGAGAAAGAAATTGAAAACCACTCTAGTATCTTTGCCAAGAAAAGCCCAGATGAAGTCATGAAAGGTTGTACAGGACAGAAAATAACGGAACAACAGCAATAACAACAAAGGAACACAGCTGGATAAACAGCATATGATTTGATTTATCAGTGTATTTCAGACAGATACTGCAAATGGACAATAAATTATATCCAGTAATGAAAAGATAGAAAACAGACTGGACTGACTAGAAAATGTGGCAGTCATTTTAATGATTCCAACTTATTCCAGAGAGAGAAGCTCATCTTTTGAAAGCTGTTATCACTCTGGTGATATATAACTGTGAATAACTGAACATCACAGCCTTTGAAGAACTGGAGTTGAGGCTCACCAAAAGGGTACTGGGAAAGTGACAACTTGGTCTCAACCCATTAAGACATATTATAAACAAGGAATGATGAAGTGGTTCAAATGATGTCAGAAAACTGTATGACTGAAAAAGTTACACTAGACATATAGTGAGAATGAAAGATAATTTATGGACAGCTCACATATTCCATTTTTATCTTCATGCTATCTGAATAACTCAAGGAAGATCTGTACCATATTAAACTGATGGGACAGACAACATGAACAGGAGTCAAGAGTCAGAATGTGTAGGCATGGATAGTTTACAATTTGTATCTTTAAAGGAAATACCATCATCTAGCAGGTCACAGACCCATTAAAGCATCGTTTTTGTTTTTCCTGTGGATTGTTAGGACTATCTCTTTTGTGTGATCATAAATTTTATTGAGAAGGCACTATGTTTCTATGGGACCTGATGCAATTAGCATCAACACAAAATGTCATTGAAAATGAGATCATGGGAGCCAAGATGGTGGCGTAGAAGCAGCAAGGTCCCACAGCTCCCACACCGCCACCCTAAACACCCATAAAATATGAGCCCAGACAAAGTCTAGGACTCTCAGACTCACAAAAATACAGAGAGCACATCTTTCCCTGAAGGCAGCTTGGCAGCAGGGGCTCAGCGCAGCGGCAGGGAGCGGAGGCTGACCCAACCTAAAGCTGAAGCCAGGCCTGGGGTGGTGGGAAGGAGCTGGGCTGAGCTGAGCCATGCTGCAGCCAGTCTGCAGAGGAGAGGATCTACAGCCTCCAGCACCTCCACATCTGCCAAGGCGTGAGAAACTGGGAAGGGAGAGGGGCAGCTTGCATCAGAGCAGAGACCAGCCCAGCCCAAAACTGCAGCCTCGGCCAGGCCAGGCCCCAGGGCTTCTACTTCAGAGAAGATCTAAAGCACCTGCCTGAGGGGATCTTAAAATCCCACAAACCAGGGTCAGAGATGGTTAGTGAAAGTGAAACTTTGAAAATTAATTTGGGTGAGGCAAAGCAGTTTGGCCAGTCTGCCCCTGGGGCAAGGAATCAGTGGGGGAAGGGAACTGCTGGAACTGGCGGAGGCCCCCACCAGGCTGCTTCACAGCCCCTGGCCTGCAGACTCCACAGTGGGGCTGAATCGTTTGATCAGGGCCAAGTGCTCTTGCATTGAGCAGCCTGGATCCAGATCATGATCTTGGATGGTGGTCCTGGGGTACGCTTTCAGCAAGCCAAAGCTGGGGGGATTTGCAACACCCCCCCGATAGCTCCAGCAGCTGTGAAAACCCCAGCAATTTGGAACAGAGCTTTAACCCTGGAAGCAGAGTTTCACAGAGCTAAAAAAAACCCAACCAATTAATTGACTGGCCAACATGAAGAAAAGGAAACAAAATAAGAACAGCAATAAAACTCTGGAATCTTTTTTTGTGGACAAAAAGGATCAAAGCATGGAATGGGAGGAAGATAGCCCAGAACTCAAAACTCCCACACCATATGCTTCCAAGACAATTGAAGAATGCCTAGAAGCTATACATCAACTGAAAAAGGACTTTGAAAACCAAATAAGAGACGTGGAGGAAAAACAGGAAGAGAAATGAGAATGATGCAAGAAAATCATGAAAAGAGAATCAACAACCCGACTGAAGAAAACAACACTTTAAAGAATAGATTAAC
>CM053599.1:118867719-118902292 GCA_028646575.1 Pseudocheirus occidentalis | reverse complement strand
GTTGAAACGGTGAACATTGTACTGAACAAAGATTTGTAATGGAATAAACAGAGTGTTCACTAATACTATGTAATCCGAATCTTAAAAGCTCTTCACAGTAGCATTCCCTCAGAAATCTACTGCTGATTGGCGTTACAGCAGGTAGATCAGATCCATTAATACCTTACCAGGTTTGACAGATACGACATCCGTATCCATGCCATGATGTGAGTTGTGGCCCAGTCTAAAGGGAACCTAGTACTGAAGGGGTTAACAGGGGCTTGGGGAATGAATGGTTGAAGGGCTGGACTTTTGACCTGGATCAGTCACATATGAGAGAGAAGGGAAAAAGGTGAAAATCCACAAAAGTGGCTAATTATCCCTAGGAATGGGAAATTTCACAAGTGGGGCCTAGGATTTATTTGCATTTGTTTGGAATTTTCAGGAAAATTTCAGGGAAGCAATTAATTACACAACCTCACATAACTCACATTCAGTTTTTCTTTGCTTTTGTCATGACCTTAAAGAGAAGGTAGTGTTGCTATTACTATTGCTATCTTACAAATTAGAGACCTGAGGCTCAGGGGGCTTAAGTGACTTACTTAAGGACACACAGCTGTGGGACTTGAATTTAGCCCTTTTGTACTCTAGCTAATTTAGCCCTTTTGTACTCTAGGTTAAGTGACTTGCCCAAGGTCATACGGCTAGTAAGTGTTAAGTATCTGAGGCCGAATTTGAACTCAGGTCCTCCTGACTCCAGGACCAGTGCTCTATTATAACTGTGGGATCTGAACCCATATTTTACCTGTCTAGTACCTTTTCTACTCTGCTCTTCAGGCTGTTTGGGAAGAGGTGGGAAGTAAAATAGATAAAACATTTATTAAGAGAGATATAACATTGATTAAGCAGCAGATGACAGAAAAAGTTTAAAAACTCAGAAATGCGTAAGGTATATGTATAATATCATATAATATCAAAATATTTCTCTGTTGCAGGCACTGTTATAAGTGTTGGGTACACAAATATCAGGAAGCAAGAGATTTCCTTCCAGGAGTATAATGTCAAATGTTTAACAATCTACTCTAGGGTGGGGGACAGCAGGGAAAGAGAAATGATGCACTTTTAAGTTTAACCTGCATTATTATCTTTTTGTCTATCATTTTCTTAAGACTAGAACAGAACTTTCAATAGGTGCCTGTGGGCCCTATTGTTACGTGCAATATTATAGAGCATCTGAACCAGATTAAAATACAGTGGGGAAATATTTAATGAAATAAATGAAAATACAATAGGACATAGATAATGTTCATATATGGTTTTCTAAGTCAATGTGACCAGGAGGAATCCTAAGGTATAGTCTAGTGGTCCCATTTCTGTTTGAGTTTGACACCACTGATTTATACAATCAACAACAAAAACCAAATCAAACCCATGATAAATGTGTAAATACACTAGTGTAAATACACTAAAATTTTAATAATTGGTTCTTAATAGCAAACATGAGCTAATTTCAGCACAATTTTGAACTCTCTGCCCTCTAAGAGCTTATGTTATAATGGGAGAAGACCACACACAAAGAGGTGATGGAAAAGGGAGGGCATATGTCTGGAAAGTGGTTTGGGGAGAGTGGATGCATGGACACTGGTGTGGAAGCCCTAGTCCTATGCAACTTAAGAGAAAAACTTATCAATCAAAGCTAGGGACCCAGGGATATAAGCCCAGTTTCTAATTTTGGAGGAAGGTGAGAATGATAACAAAGAGAGCAGATAAGATAGGGAGAGAGCCAGAAAGATGTGGTTCAAAAAAGAATGAGGAAAAGATCCTGGGGAAGCCAATGTCAAGAGTTAAGGAATAAGAGGAGAAGCCAGAAACTGACCAAAACTCACATGCATTCATGGGGTAGTTGGTCAGATGAATAGCTAGAGATTCCTGGGAGGAAAATAAGTTTGAAAGTGAGCTTATGGTCACAACTATGTTCTAAAGGTGTCACCTGGTTTTAATGGCCCAACTCCTTTGGTTTTTAAAGATGGTCAAGGGTGGCTCTGCACTTGAATGAGATCTGGTAGGTTTTAATTAATGATTCACCTAGCAAAGAACAATGGATCATTGGTTCAGAACCCTTAGGGAACCAGATGGTTGGGACTTATCAAGTGAATGAAGCTCAGGTGCATCCAGCTACTTAATGGCCCAAAGCATGCTGTTCCTTTGGCTTCAATGTTGGTGACCTTGGCTTGACAACCTGATCCCAATTTCCAGCTTTACTTCATGTAAACTGCATCTGTCTCACTCCATAGCTGGATCTTTTATATTCAACCTAGGCCAGCCCACCTCATCCCAGATTATAACCTGATTTCAGTCAACTGCAACATGAAGGTTCAGCAGAGAGAGTGTGGAGGTGGTTCCCTTGTCAGCTAAGCATCCTGAAGCAGAATGTGAAAATAGTAGAGAAATCCCATATTCCCCAAGAGTTATATTTGACCTTTCTTGTCTCTGTACCTTTGTTCAGATTTTTTCTCTTCAACTCAAAGACCCACCTCTCTTTTCTCCATCCAAACAAATCTTACCCATCTTTTGAAGCCCATCTCAAAGTCAATTTCCTGAATAAGGTGACTTAAATCAGATCATAAATGATTGTATTCTCTGAATTCTCAGTGCTCATGACCCATGAAACTGTTTTCATTGGATGCTTAATTACACACTGCCTGTGAAAGTCCCATAGGATCAATCAATCAGCAAGCATTTATTAAGTGTCTACTATGTGCCAGGCAAAGTGCTAGGCACAAGAATATAAAATGTGAAAAAATCCTTCCTCTTAAGGAGCTTATATTCTAAAGGGATCCAAGTGCATGTAAAAATATAAATAAATAAATATAAAGAGAATAAATACAAATACAAGCAAAGTAGTTAAATGCATGGTAATTTGGGTGGGAGAACACTAGTTCTTGGTGGGGGGCAATCAGGAAAGTTTTCATGCAGAAGATGGAGGTTGAGCTGCATCTTGGGGGAAGAGAAGGAATCTATGAGGCAGAAATGAGAAGAAAGTCTATTCCAGGTCTGGAGGTCAGCCAAAGCACAGAGATAGGAGATGGAGTGTTATGGAAAAGAAATACGGTTTAAAGGCAGAGCAAGGTATAATAATACTCAAAGGATCTGATGGGGCCAGGTTGTGAAGGGCTTTAAATCTAAACAGAGGAGTTTATATTTTTATCATAAAGGAAATAGGGAGCTACTGGTGTTTACTGAATGGGGCCATGACGTGGTTAGATTGATGTTTTAGGAAAATCATTTGGGCAACAATGGTGAAGATGGACTAGAATGGGGAGAGAATTGGGGCAGAGAGAGCAATAATCTAGGTATGAGGCAATGAGGGAATGAAATAAGGTGGTAATTGTGACTACAGAAAAGAGGATGGATACCATAGATGCTGTGGTGATAGAAACAGTAAAATTTGGTAAATGACTAGATATGTGGGGTAAATGAGACTTAGTCATCAAGGTTTCAATGAGGTTACAAACCTGGGAGATTGGAGAGAATGGCAGTGATTGAAAAAGGGAAGTTTATAAGGGGGGTAGGTTTTGGGGAAAAGATAATGAGGATTTTTTTAAACCTGTTGAACTTCAGATGTCTCAGGGATTTTCAGCCTAGAATGTCTGATAGGAAACTGATGATAAAGGATCAGAGGTCAAGATTATAAAATGTCAGTGCTGGAATCTGCCTTAGTGACTCCAGTTCTCTCATTTTCCTGATTCTATTTGGAATGCACCCAGCAACTGATAATTGATACCATGAAGAGCTAATAGGTGATCATAATTACAGATTTTATGTATCACTAAGTTTTACAAAACACTTTACCTATGCTATTTCCATTTGACCTCATGATAATCTTTGTGAGGTACTACTAACCTCTCTGAGTCTCAGTTTCCCTATAAAATGAACATAGGAATAAAAACAACTTCACACTGTTGTTTGTGATAAGATAGTGTATTCATAGCACTTTGTGATTTTTAAACTGCTTAATACATTGGAAATATTACTTTTTATATTTTTTTCTTGGCATGAAGAGACATTAACTTATAGTTTAACTGCTTCTCAGACTTGTTTTTTTTTGAGTATAACACTCAATGCCTTTTACCAGACTTTAAGTCATTTATCCTAAAAAGTGTTGTTTGGCAGATACTTGTCTTTATATTTAAATGGAATTATAATATTTTTCCCACTTTCTTAAGGTGATTGGAGGTAGACTAAGGATATTATAAACCAGGCTTGAGAAATAACTGATTTAATAGATTATGTTTCAGAATAGAAACGTGAATGAATTGGGCCAGTATCTTGCTCTATCTAGTCTTAACATATAACAAGGGTTGTGTTAAGAAAGGAACCAGCCTGAAAGGTTGGGATATACCTCAAATACCCTCTTTTCTCTTTTGCTTCTGCCATCTATAACTTTAACTAAACAGTGTTAGAAGCTATTTGTCATTTTGTATCACTTTAGAGAGGGGTGTTAATAATTTCCTTAAAATTGCTGTCTGTTCTAGGAAACAATACGTTTACTTCGTTCTGAATATTTCTCATTCCAGCTTTGAGGTGTGTACTTTCCTAGTAGTATTGTAGGATTTGGTGAACTGGTCCCTATTTACCTTTACAAATGCTGTTTATGTTTCTGTAATTCTTGGTGATAACTGTCCTTGGCCTTTCTAGACTAGAAATGTTTCTCCAGAAGAAACATTAATTTCAGGGATTTTCCCCCAATATAGCTGTCTGGCTAACACCTTGAACTCTTAATTTTCCCTTCTCTGGATATTCTCCAGCTCTTTTATATCTTCCTTGAGGTCAAATGATGATAGCTGCCTATAATATTGTAGGTGTGGGTATACTCTAGTTTTGTAGAAATATAGGATGATGTTTTTACTCAGTTTCCAAAGTATCATGGTAAGAGGACAATTCAATGAAATTTAGTCATTTTTTAAAAAAGGGCTTAATAGATTTTTTTTGTTTTTCTTTCACAGTAATTTGCCAATATAGTCTTCATACTCCTCCATTAAACCTTTCTTTGTAACAAAGATTAATAGTCAAATAAAACTGATGACTCATTATGTTTTGCATGTTTAGGGTCTCACAACTCAATGGAGAAGAGGAAGTATGTTTTGCTATTTTTTTCTGGAATTGGAGTTAATCATGACAATTAATTATAGTTTAGCAGCCTACTAGGATTGTTTCCATTTACATTGTCTTGATTTTGCACATTATTTTTCTGATTGGAAATCTGTTCATACAAGTCTTCCCCTCTTTCTCTGAATTTCTCATATTTTTTATTTCTTTCAGCAAATAATTTCCCATCAGTTTAAATCAACAAGCACATATTAGACATCTACATTGTGCAAGGCACTGTTCTAGGGGATGGAGATACAAAGATTGAGAAGACATGAATGAGAGGACACAGATCTTCAAGGAAATTAAATTGGAGAAACGATAAATACACAAATAATTACTACATAAGGAAAAGAGTCAGGTAATAGGTGATAAGAAGTTTGAGCAGGAAGAGATCATTTTCATGTAGGGGCAGTGATAACTTTCATTAAAGAATGATTCAGAGGGACTGCCTTGACTTCTCTTTGTCATCTGCTTCCTGTACTGAGCTTGGAGTTCAATGAAACACCCATCCAATAAACTTGCCAGCCATTGCCTCTCCCTGGGGAAAAAAAAAAAGAATGTCAGACCAAGCTTCTTCAACAACTATAAATTTAATTAGGACCACAAAGACCTTGTTTGTCCTGGTTATCTTCTTGATGAAACTGCACATCTGAGACTCCAAAATAGTAGTTTTAATACTCTCTTTATTAAGATGATCGACCAACCTGTCAAATACATGTTCTACATTACAGCCCTTCAAATATTTAAATGGTATGATCACATCCCTAAATCTTATCTTCTCCCAACTAAGCAGCTGCAGTCAAGAATTAAGAAACATCTCTAGTTATAACTTTGCCATCAAGTTACCTGACCATGGCCAACTCAGTTTCTTGTTGCCTCAGTTCATGGGCTTATAGGGGGAAACAAAAGTGATCAAATCCTTATAACAATTAATATGTTCATGGTAAAGGTGATCCAAACTAAAATTTTCCCTTTTTATATCCAAACAAGTAGATGAATGTAAAAACTTGGCTTAATGACACTATTTCAGCACTGACTTCTTGGATAGCGATTACAAATGATTTCAAGATATGAAACAGGTGTTTCTGCATGGTCCATTGGACAGAATGAAGAAAAATGTCCTCCTGGATTACCCTGCAGATGATGTACTCAGTGGTTTCTACTTTCAAATGAAAAATATGCTCACTCATATAGCCGACAGAATTCCATCTGGTCTGTCTGCAGTATCCTGAATTGAAAAAGAAAGGCCTCTCCATTTCTAGACTTGGGCAAGAGTCTTACCATGTTTCAGTGAAGCAATTAAAACAGGTGTGTGTTATCTACACCTGCTGCCTCTGCAAACAGTCAGCACCCATACTCATGGGCCGGAAAATTACTTTTAGGTTGTGTCTGTATGGCAGCAAATGACTGTTTTGGCAGAGGCTGGACTAGCTGTTGAGTTCAGTGTAGAGATCAGTGTCAATGCAAGACCTAGTTCTTCCCTAATTCAAAACTTTGTTTCCAAATATCTGTTTGTGTGCCATTCCAGGCAGTTTTCCAGACAAAAGCCTGCAGATTGGCTTCTGGTGGGTCTGGTTCCCATATGGCCATAATTGGAACTAAAATTTAGAGCTTTTTAGAAAGACTTGCATCATATAGGCCTCAGCTACTAATTATGGAATTCTAAAACATTTTGAAGTTTGAAGTTCCATTCACAAATTTTGATGTATAGAGTGCTGGGTCTGGATTCAGGTAGGCTTGAAGTCAAATCCAGTCTTAGGCACTTACCAGCTGTATGATCTAGGAAAAGTCACTCAACCTACTTCCCTTAGTTTCCTTGACTTTTAAGTGAGTATAATAACAACACCCACCTCCCAGGGTTGTTGTGTAAGGATCAAATGTGATAATATTTGTAAAATCTTCAGCATAGTGCCTGGCATAGAGTAAATGCTAGATATCATTATCATCATCATCATCACCATCATCACCATCATCACCATCATCAATCATGACAACTGACCTTTGCCTAAAAGTCAGGACACACTCCTAGATTGGCCAATTTTAGTCAGACATCCACAATATAATAACACTCATGGTGGGCATTGTTTCATTAGCCTTTCTGAATCTCTACTTCTTAATCCGTAATTTGGGCAAATTACTTGTAAACTCTAAAGTGTTATATAAATTTGAGTCATTATTATGCCAGTCCTCTAAAGATCTACCATTACTAGTCCCTGTCACTGTAGATGAGCCCTAGGAAGTTGTCTGATGCAAATTTTGATGAAATGACTTGTGCAGGGTATATAGCCAGTAAGGATCAAAGGTGAAATTTAAATCTGCATCTTCTGGACTCCAAGTTCATTATTTCAATCACTGTGTAATGCTATCCCCCAGTTATCATCGTTTCATTTATCTCATGCTTTATCAATGCTGTAGTTATTTTTATTATTTCTGAAAACCTTCAGAACAGGTAGGTTTGGGACTTCAAATGACAACCCAAATTGATCCTTGACTACAGTTATTATTAATTATTCCTAAAGGGTAATCCATAGTACTGTGATTTATGAACTATACAATCACCTGTACTGAATACGAAAATAAAGCATTTTAAGGTGTTTTAGCCAAATAGTTGATCCATCCATTATATAAAATAAAATAAAATAAAATAAAAACACTGGAGTGGCCATTAGGAAACTTGGGTTCTCATCTCAGATCTTTTAATACCGAGCTATTGTTATCCCCATTTTAGAGTGAGGAAACTAAGGGAGATGTTGAACTTGTCTAGAATGAGACAGCCAATAAGCATTTGAGATGGAATTTAAACTCAAGTCTTCTTGATAATTGATCCAACACTCTAACTACTTTGCCACCTAATTTCCTGTATAGTTCCGTCAGACCAGTCTAGTTTCTGCTCTTACATGACATTCAATCTCCCACCTCCATGCCTGGGGTGTTCTCTCTCCTCAGATTGTCTTCCTTCAAGACTTAGCTTAGACATGACCTTCTGCAGGAGGACTTTTTCTAGTTCTCCCTCCAGCCTCCCTTCCCCAGATGCTAGAGAATTCCCCTGGGAGGGGAATTTAGTTTATTATATTTAATTAAGTTAATAAAAACAATACATTAAATAAGAATAATACATACACACCTATATGTGTATGTGAAACACTTATAGTATGTAATATATAATACAAATAATAATATATGTAATGGGGCAGTTAGGTGGCTCAACAGATAGAACACTGGGTCTAGGGTTGGGAAGACCTGAGTTCAAATTCAGCCTCAGACACTAACTGTGTGACTTTGGGCAAGTCACTTAACTCCGCCTCAGTTTCTTCATCTAGAAAATGAGCTGGAGGAGGAAATGATAAACCACTCCAATATTTTTGCCAAGAAAACCCCATACAGAGTCATAAAGAGCTGAACAGCATCTATAAATAACAAATATATGTGTGTGTATGTATATACACATTTTTCCTCCCCCATTGGAATGTGCTCCCCTTAAAGGCAGAGATAGTTTTTGATTTATCTTTATACCTCCAGGAGTTAACATAACAGTCTGTGACTAGCACTTAATAAATGCTTGTTGATTGAGTGTGAGGAGACCTAAATTCTTATAGAAAATCTGCTACTAATTGGCTATCTAGTCCTGGGTAAGACATTTGAATCTCTCTAGGCTCTGACAACTCATACTTACATATCCTTTTCAGTTTTAATAATAATAGCTCATATTTACACATAAGCTTAAGGTTTGCAAAGCACTTTGTGTTTTCTCTGATGATCCTCACAATTCTAGGAAGCAGGTGTCATCATCTTCCCTATTTTACAGATGAAGAAATGGAGGCTGAGAGAAGTTAAGTGACTTGCTCAGGGTCATGCAGTCTCTAAATGTCTGATGCCTGACTTTAAGTCTGGCATTCGATCCACTGAGGCACTTCGAGTCCTAGGAAATACTTTTGCAAAGAGCTTCCATCATTAAGATCTTGTAAGGCAGGCATTCCAAGTATTCCTCTCTCCATTTTACAGAAAAGTACCCTGATCCTAAGCAAGTTAAAATGACCTGTCCATGGTTTCAGAGCTAGAATCAGGTCTCAGGCCCAGGGCTTCCCAGTCTAGGCTTAGCATTCCCTCCACTAAAGCATACACATTTTCTTACGCCTTTGAAATCTGAGATTTTATGCAGCAGATAGTGCCAATTAATTCAGCTTTCAGAGATGCCAAAACCAGAGATGAGAGCAACCTAATGAACCTCAGTGATCCCTAAGGTCCAGCTCTAAATTCTAATATCCCCCACACATTTTGTTGAAAGCTGACAGCCCCTGCATCGTGCAGTGATGATTTCCAGAAGACACAATTGGATGCTTCCTTGGCAATATGACTATTTATTCCAGCATCACTTGAGTAAATTAAATTGTCTTTTCTGATTTTCCCCCAAGCTGCTCCTCTCGGTTGATGGGATTGGATGGGAAGGCAGAGTCTGGGAGCTTGAGTCTTGGTGATAGGTACAGTAGGACACGTTGTTGAATGTGACAATTCAGAACAGGAGGGATCCCTCCTCCCCCAACCTGTTCTTCATTTTCAGTACAAGCTCGGCTAAGCTGCCATTCAGCAGTTGTGGGCAGAGATAGATCATCTGAAAAAGCAGAGCCAAATATTTGATTTGGATGATTACGCTGCAGGTGTCTCATCAGAGCTGTGCTGTCTGGATTACTAATTATTTTCTCTCAACTTAGGCCCTAAAGCAGGGAACACATAGAGCATGGCAAAAATCAGAAGAGATAGCATTAACAAATGAAACCGTAGACCACTGATAGCAAGGACTTTCTTGTAGAGGCCTTAGAGACCATCAGTGAACACAAAGGTAGATGGATCCCATAAAATAACCAGGTTCCCTTCCCTCCTCCTCCTTATTTTTAAAGCAGTATCCTTTGGAAGCAGCTATATCCACCTTGCTCAACTCAGAGAAAAATAAATGTCATTATAGAAAAAAACCAAGCCAGAAACAGCTGGTGTCATTATCTAAAACTCTTTTGGTCTTTTGGAAACCACTCAGGATATCTCCACTTTTCAGAAGGGACAACTAAATTAGGACTCCACAGAAAACAACAAAGACCAATGGGGAGAAGTTAAAGAAAGGCAGATTTGGGCTCATTATGTGAAAGAATAGAAAGGATGTGTGAAAGAATTGCTTCCTAGTAGGAAGAATTCTGAGCTCAGGTTCAGGAATTAAGGAAAACCGTAATCCCTCCTCTAGCTGGATACCTCTCAATGAATCAATTAACCTCCCAGGGCCTCATTTTCCTTATCTGTAAAATGAATGGCCTGGGCTAGATGTCCTATGAGGTCTCTTCCAACTCCAAATGAAGGTTTTATTCTTCTGTGTGCTTCAGGAAACTTTTTAGGATTTATCTACTAGTTCATTGAAGGGTTACTCCACGCTTGTCGAGAGAAATGCAAATCAAAACAACTCTGAGATACCACATCTCACAAGTCAGATTGGCTAAGATGACAAAACAGGAAAATTAATAAACACTGGAGAGAAAGTGGAAAAATTGGAACACGAATGCATTGTTGGTGGGATTGTGAACTGATTCAACTGTTCTGGAGAGCAATCTGGAACTATGCCCAAAGGACCATAAATAAGTACATACCCTTTGGCCCAGCAATATCACTTCTAGGGTTTATCCCAAAGAGATCATAGAAGTGGGAAAAGGACCAATAAGCACAAAAATATTTATAGCAGCTCTTTTTGTAGTGGAAAAGAATTGGAAATCAAGGGGATGTCCATCAACTGGGGAATGGCTAAACAAGTTGTGGTATATGAATGTAATGGAATACTATTGTGCTACAAGAAATGAGGAGCCGACAGACTTCATAATAACATGGAGAGGCTTATACAAACTGATGCTGAGTGAGGAGAGCAGAACCAGGAGAACTTTGCATACTATTACAGATGCATCATAACTTTGATAGTCTGGGCTCCTCTCAGCAATGCAAGGTTATAAGACAACTCCAAAACACTCATGATGGAAAGAGATATCTTCATTCAGAGAGAACTACAGAGTTCAAATTTTGTTGTTTTATTTTATTTCTTCTTTCTCATTGTTCATTCTATTGGTTATAATCCTTCTTTACAACTTGACTAATGTTTAATGTGAAGGTACTTGTAGGTCCTATATTTGATTGCATCCTGCCATGGGGGTGTGGGGGAGGAGAGGGAGCAAGAGAAAATTTGAAACTCAAAGAATTGAGGAACTGAATATTGTAAACTAAAATAAAAAATAATGTTTTTTTTAAAAAGGAAAAACTTTAAACACTTAGAGCTGTCTAAAAAATGCAAATGGGGTACCTAGTGTGGTAGTGAGCTTCTCATCATTGGAAGTGATAATAATTCACATTTATAGAATATTTTAAGATTTATAAAGAACCTTTCCTATAGCAACTCTGAGAGACAAGGAGTAATTATCCCTGTTTCTTTGATGTAAAACCTGAGATTCAGATAGGTTACTTGACAGTCAGCAGAGGAACTATTTGTAGGATTTCTAGGCTCTCCAAGTACAGTGTGTACTTTCCATCATAACACCATAATTGTCAATAGTTCATATAGACTTAGTGATTGTTAAGGAAGTTAGAAGGTTTTAGACCTCAAAATGACAGTAAAAATAATGTTATCCAAGTTTTCCTCTTTTTTCCAAAGAGGAAAGTGAGTCCCAGAGAGAAGAAGAGTCTTGACAAAGTTTTGGCAGTAGGCAGCAGAGCTAGGATTCAAGTCTCCCTCTTCTGAACTCCAAATTCACTGCTCTTTCTATGTCATCACTCATGCATCAGGTGGAGATACAATGACCTTCTGAGTACCTTTGAACTCTGAAGTTTTATATGTCTTATAGTAATAATCAATTTAGATTTCAGAGATGCCAAGCACAGAAATGAGAGAAACCTAAGCCCTGAATGAAGCCAACCATCTAGGTGAGAGTGATGAAATGAAAATTAGAGGGTCCATTCCCATATGAACCAATGGCCTGAGCTTGTAGCAATGGATACGTATCCATAACCTATACAGGCACCATCTTGAAATTTCAATATACGCCATTGGTCACAAAGGAAACAGGCTGAAAATATGGAAGGAGGAACACAAATCTACTTCTATTTCAGGACAAATTTGGAATTTGTGCCTTATTGATTTTCATTGGTGAGATAGTCTTCGCAGTTGAAGAAAACCATGCTCTCGCTGGGCATCAAGTTGACACAGTCCCAAATTCCTAAAACCTTACAATATGTCTTCCATACAATATAAGTTGTCCCAAAAATCTAGTGCTGGATTTTTTGGTTTTGTTTTTTGGATTTTTTTTTGAACTTATAGATTAAAAGAGTGGCTGGGGCAGCTAGGTGGCATAGTGGATAGAGTGCCAGGCCTGAAACTAAGAAGACACATTTTTTGAGTTCAAATCTGGCCTCAGACACCTCCTACTTGTGTGACCCTGGGCAAGTCACTTTACTCTGCCTCAGTTTCCTCATGTAAAATGTATTAGAGAAAGAATGGCAAACCAATCCAGTATCTCTTCCAAGATGGCAACATGGAGTCACAAAGAGTCAGACATGATTGAAATGACTGAACAATAAAACACTTTGGGATACTATATATATTCAGGCTTTATAATGCCTGGAGACATCTGTCTCTCTCTTTCTCTCTCTCTCTCTCTCTCTCTCTCTTCATATATATGTATATATACAATACATATGCACATATAAGTTATAATAATATGTATATTATATATGTATATATAACATATCTATACATTTATCATGGACAATGATTTTGTTAATATATGTTTAATGTGAGAAAAAAAATAAATAGAATTTCTCATGGAAAGCATATTGCATTTGGAGCCAGAGGTCCTGAATTAAAATCCTAGCTCTATCACCTTAGTGACCTTAGAGATACTATTTTCATAATTAGACTAGTCTTGATGGCCTCTAAAATTCCTTCTTTCCTCCCTGCCTCCTCCCTTCCCTCCTTCCTTCCCTCCTTCCTTCCTTCCTTCCTTCTTTCCTTCCTTCTTTCCTTCCTTCCTTCCTTCTTTCCTTCCTCCCTTCTTCCCTCTTTTTTTTCAGAGATTAAATCACGTAAGTGGGAATATTCAGGTACAACTAATGAATAAGGAGCATTTCTGCAATTTTATCTCTTTCTTTGTCTGAGGGAACTCAAGAGGACGCAAAACTAAACTTCAGGGGGTGCTAAAGCATAACACAAGGATTCATTTTTTGGACATGACATAATTAGGAAGGCAAAAGAATATGAGAAGTAAAGAGAAGAGATTCTAGAATAGTAGACTCAAGAGCTCCAGTGTCTTGCTGTGAAGTTCTGACAAGTCACCAGACAGATAAATAGAAATGTTTTCTATTTCTGTGGGTCTGTGAGAGATTATGTTATGTATAATTGACCCAAGGACACACAGTAGAACTGATACTTGCACTCAAGTCTCTTGACTTCAAATCCAGTTCTTTTCTTACTATAATATACATCACCTTATATTACAAATGTGGAAACTGAGGTTCCAATACATAAAGTGATGTGCCCATGGCTGCACAGCTAACCAGCAACAGAGTCAGGATGAGGACTGTCTGCATGTATTTAAAAGGTTGTCCCGGGAAAATCTTTCTCTGCTTGACCTCTAAAGGTTGAACTGGGACCAAAGGGTGAAAAAAATGGAGAGGTGTAGTCAGCCTACGAGAGAGGAGTTTGATTGTCAGCCTCATAGGGGTAAGTGGGGAAGGTAGCCTTGTAAAATGGGCTTTATGGTAGGAAGAACCTGAGTGGCCTTTGACCTTGGGGGTAGTAACTGTGTCTCAGGCTGGTGGAAGATGTTGAAGTAAGATGCAATGGGGGGAGGGGATTGTAACCCTGGAAAAGGACATGTGTCCCCATCTCCTAGAACAGCGGTTCTCAACCTGTGGGTTGTGACCCATTACGGGGTCAAACACCCTTTTACAGGGGTCACAGGGGTTGCCTGTGGTCCACATTTCCAATGGTCTTAGGAACTGAGACATCGCTCCTCTATCTGTCTCCAGGCGGGTCTGCCCGCATGCAGATACACCCACATACGAGTATTAAAGGATTGCAGCATTAGGAAGGTTGAGAATCACTGTCCTAGAAGCTGGTGCTTTGGGATAAAGTTCCCCTCATTCTGGGGTAATTGCTAGCTTGGACTTGTTACAATAATATAGTTATCATCCAACTATTACCTAGTCCAACCACTTTATTTTACAAATGAAGACATGGAGGCCCAGAAAGACCTGTCAGTCAGCCAGAAAGCATTTATTAAATGCCTGTTGTGTACCAGGCACTGTGCTAAGGCACAAAGATCGATAGAATGCAAACTCTTTTGAGGGCACAGGTGATCACACTGATCACAGGGGCTGGCACATCCTGGATATGGAAATTCTTTCTTTGTTTCTTTGTTTCTCTCTCTCTCTCTCTCTCTCTCACTCTCTCTCTCTCTCTCTCTCACTCTCTCTCTCTTTCTCTCTCTCTCTCTCCGTCTGTCTCTGTCTCTGTCTCTGTCTCTCTCTCTCTCTCTCTGTCCTCTTTCTTTTCTTTCTCTACCAGGAGATTATTGCACAGCCACCTAACAGAGTTCTCTGACTAAAAAGTGGAAAGGGCATCATAGGCTCTATTTGATTTAAAAGGAGAATGAATTTAATTTCCTCCTCACTTCCTTTTGCAACTTGTGGCACCTTATTAACGGTGCTTAATAAGTAGTAATGAATAATTGTTGAACTTAAATGAATCTTTACTCATTGGTTCCCCTAAGCCAACTTTTCCCAGAACTGGGAAGCCTCACATGCCCAGGCTTCTCAGGAACTGCATAAAGCGTGTCACCTGGCTTTAACTTGCTCAGCAGTTGAGACAAAGAAGAGGAGTAAGGCTTAGTTCCTTTGGGGTTTCTCTCTTTTTCCCAACAAGCCCCTCTGCCTATCTTCTGAGACTGCTGGGCTCTCTCCTGGTGTCAAAAAATCCCATTGTTCTGGAGCCTGGTAGCACCAAGCAGGCGTCCCCCCTCTCAGAGAGAGACAGAGTGGTGCTCTCACCCTGTTCCTTGCCCTGAAGGCTTTCTGGCAATGTCAGGCATCGAGGCACAGCAAGTAATAAATTTCCTTCACCGCAGGGCCAAAAGATAAAACGTGCATAGGTTTTTCTGGGTTTATTTCTGCTTCACTTATGGGATGGAAATTAATACTAAACAGACTGAATTGGGAAGAGGGGCTGTTAAACTGACCAGGAGTGTAGGAGGTCTTAAATGCCCCTTTAAGAGATCCAAATCAATTGTCCTACGTGATGGCAGCAAGAAATTCAGTTTTTGTTTTTGTTGCAAGATGGGAGTTTCATCCAACCCTGCCTGTTCATCCCTACTAGGCATGGGAAAGGAAATGATCATGGGGAGACCAGACAGTCTGTTGTTCGTGTTGTTACACTGTTATGGTGATTGCAGTACAAATTCTCAGGGTGGAAAAAAAGGTATAATGACAGATTGTGTGATTATACCCATACTTATAATTAAGCTGTTACAATACAGACAAGCTACTGCTCTCTAATGTCACCAACAGAAACCTCTTTGCTTGGAATGGAAAGTGCCTCACTGGCAATTAGGAGTTTCCCTACAGGACTACATTTTCAGACCTCACCAACACTCTAGTCAGAGGATGTTGAGGCTCATCAGAATTATAGAGGAATGCACAGATACCCAGGAGCTGCCATCTGATCCCCAGGTACCCGATGCAGCCCTGGTTATGTATAGGGCTGTCATTATCAAAAATCAACAGCCTGCAATGCACACAGTGCTTGGCTTTTGTGAAGTGCCTCACTGCCAGTTTGACGGGTGATGCTGTGGGGCTTATCATTCCTATGATTCCCTTATTTCATCATTGACACAAGGAAGAAGAGACAACATATTTGGTGAGCACCAAGGTCAGTTCAGGGCCCAGATGATATCCCTGACCAACTGTCAAAATTTTGCCTTTTGACTGCTGAATATTGCAAGGCAATGGTAGGAAAACTATGGGTGAGGTAGGATTCTTCTCTCCCCTCCTAATGCCAGGGCCCCTTGGTATTGTGGCAGTGCAATAAAGTAGAAAGAACACTGCTTTGGAATTGGAGGGGCTGGGTTTGAATCCTGATTCTGCTACCTAACGATGCAAATATATTATCTCTCCTCTCAGTCTGTTTTCTGATCTATAAAATATATAGGTTAAACAAGAAAATGTCTATGATGGATCCTTCCATCTTTAGATTCTATGAGCAAAAGTAAGTGCTCTATAGGGGATGGTGGACAAAACAACTCTTAAAATTCCTTCAATTTCTAGATCCCATGAAGGAAAGTGAATGCTTTACGTTTTTGTAGTAGCAGAGGACTGGAGACAAAGGATGTGACCATTTACTGGTGAATGACTAAATATATCATGATGTATGAATATAAAAGGAAATTACTGTGTTATTAGACTGTAAGCTCCTTGAGGACAGGAACTCTCTTTTGCCTCTCTTTTTATTCCCAGCACTTAGCAAAGTGCCTGGCACACAGTAGGCATTTAAAATGTTTATTGATTGATTGAACTGATATAAAGTGAAGTAATCAGATAAGAAAATAATATACACAACATAAACTACAATAATATGAATGGAAAGAAGAACAATAATACAAAGAAAACTGAATACTATGAGTTACAAAGAACAAGGTTGGCTCCAAATAAGAAATTTAAGAATGTACCTCTCTCCCTCATTAGAAGAGAAGGAGGACTATGGGTATGGAGCCCTCTATTTAATTTAAGACTTGGTTTTATGTTGGCTAGTTTGGTTGAATTATTTTTTCTCTTTATTTTTATTCTTAGTTATAAGAGATAGCCCCCAGTGAGAGAGAAAGGGAAAGGGATATGTTGAGAAATGAAAGTGTTATAAAGACAAAAGATAGCAACAAAAATTTTAAAAATGTGTTTTTCCTGCATTGATGATTATTAAGTTTATAATAAAGGTAATTTAATAAAAAGAAAAGCAGCGCTTCATGGTTATGGGAACTGCTTTGTAGTCTTATCACACATAATATTGACCCTTTTCAACTTAACAAACTCTTAATTCTAGGATACTTTTATTTCTGCCTAAACTCTTCTACCTGCAGATCATAGAGCAAAATAAGGGTAAATTCTCTCTCACTTACCTTTGATTGGCAGGTCTCATATGCTCAGAGTCGTCTGAGTGTAATGGAAACAGCTTGGAACAAAATCTAGATTCAAGTCTTTTGATCATTCCTTCTCTCTTTCTAATCTTCAATCTCTCTTTATCCACTGGCTACTTCCCTGCTGTCTACAAATATGCACAGCTCTCACCCAACCTTAAACAACCTTCAGTTGACCCTACCATCCTCTTAAGCCATTGTACTATCTTTCTCTCTTTCACTGCCTAGAAAAAGTGATCTAAAAATCCCTGCCTCCATTTCTTCACAGTCTAATCACTTCTTGGCCCCTTTCAATCTGGCATCGGACTTGACTAGGACTGAAATTGTACTCTCAACTACTACCACCGCTACCAGTGATCTCAATTATTAAATCCAACAGCTTTGTCTCAATGTCTATTCTTCTTGACTTCTCTCTGCATCATGTACCCCTGTTGATCACCCTCTCCTGAAGAGCACCATCTCCCTGGAATTTCATGGCACTTTTTCCTGGTTCTCCTATCTGTCTGGCCAGTTTCTACTGCTGGATCATTATAATCCTTTATTTCTTCTCTTTTTCTTTCTCCCATGAATGATTATAATCCACATCTCTGTATTGTACCATCTTCAGTCTCTCTGTCTCTCTCTGTCTTTCTCTGTCTCTGTCTCAGTCTCTCTGTCTCTCTCTCTCTGTGTCTCTCTCCCCCTTCTTCCTTTTCTCCCCCTTTCTCTATCTCTCCCCCTCCCCCTCTTCTCTCTTTATCTATACTACCTTGGTAATCTGATCAGCTCCCATGAGTGCAACAATCATCTCTGTGACTCACAAATCTACATATCTAGCCCTCATCTCTTTCTGGAGCTCTAATTCTCCATCACCAGGCACCTGTTGAACATCTCCACATAGATATCACCTAATACACATTCACATTGAAGAATTCACCTGAGCCATTACTGCTGATCAGAAATCTTTCTATTATATTCATCTTTTCCCCCATAGTGACTGTTCTAAACAATTTCCTCTCTTCTTACATTCCTACCTCCCTTCTTACAGCTGATGTCTTAGTCAGCTACTTTCCAGAGAAGACTGAGGCTTTCTGATGAGATCTATCTCTAGTTCTCAAAACTCATTATCACCATATCCTCCTTCTTTCCCTCCTCTTGTCACAGAGGAAGAAACATCTCTGCTCCTAGATAGAGATACCCCCCCCTTTGGGTCCTTTATCCCATACTGTTCCTTGCCTTCTAGAGTCTTGTTTTAATAATTCTACTCTCTTTCCCACACCTCTTTATTGTGTCTATGACTGTTGGCTACTTTCAATTTGCCTACACATATGCTCAGCTTTCCCCAATCCTGATAAAACCTTTCCTTCAATCTTCTGCTTCAACCAAATATGACCTCAGTTTTCTCTTCTTCACCACTCAACTTCTTGAAAAAGTTTCTTACTTAATGGTTCCATTTCCTCAACATCTTATTTCTTCCTTTTTTTTGCCTGCCTTTCATCCCAATTCCTCTATCAAAACTTTCACAAAGGTTATGACTTACCAAGTGGAACATCCAATGATAATTTAGTATATCTTCATTATTTATTCAGACATCTGTAGCATTTGCTATTTTTAGTCACCTCCTTGGTTTCTCTTGGTTCTTCACCAACATCTCTAATCATCCCTTCTCTCTGCGCTTCAATGATTCTTTTTTCTCTTCCTGATCCTCATATTGATATTTTTCTTCTTCTCTTGGATATTTCATTCACTCCCACTATTCAAACTACTACTTCTACCCAGATGATTCCATAGTCTGTGGCCAGCTCTGACCTCTCTGCTAAGCCACAGACCTGTGCCATAGACATTCTACAAAACATGTCCAACTAGATATTTCATTAACACCTCAAATTTGACATGTCTAAAAATGACCAAGGGACAGGTAGGTGGCACAGTGTATAGAGTGCCAGGCCTAGACTCAGGAAGACTGATCTTCCTGAGTTCAAATTAGGCACAGAAACTTCCTAGCTGTATGACCCTAGGCAAGTCACTTAACCCTGCTTACCTCAGTTTCTTCATCTGAAAAATTAACTGGAGAAGGAAGTGGCAAGCCACTCAAATATTTTTACCAAGAAAACCCCAAATGGGGTTACAAAAAATCAGACACAACTGAAATGAATAGAACAGTAACAAAACTGACAAAAATACTATTTCCACCCCCAAATCCCCAAACCTTCTCTCTTTTTGACATTGTTATTTTTATCAGTGGTACTAGTATCTACCTAGTCTCTTATTTTCAAACTTTATCATTAGATTTGAAGTTTTTTTCTTCTCCCCTCCTCATATCCAATATATTTCTAAGTTTTATTGCTATTGTCTCTGAAGTGTCTTGGATCTATTATTTTGTCTCTATTTTCACTGCTAATACCCTTGTACAAAGCATCTTTATTGCTTGCCTTGTCTATTGTAATCACATCTTACTGCATCTTCATTCACCCTGATACCCTGATAGGTATCTTTCATACTATTGCTAGACTAATAATTTTTATAATGCATGAATATGGTCATGTCATTCTTCTACTTTAAAAGCAACAACAATAGGAGCAGCAGCTCCAGTATTGTCCACTAAATAAAATTCAAAATCTTTTGCTTTGCATTGATAGACCTCCACACTCTTTGGCCACCCTACCTTTTTAGACTTACCTCATACAACTTCTTTCCACATAGTATACCATTCAGCTAAACTGGAATACTTTGTTATCCTTCCAACACGTAAGGAACTCCCCCTGCCTCTGTTGCTTTTGCTTTTATTGTTCCCTATCCCTAGTAAGTTTCCCTATCCCTGTTGAGTTTTTATTTATCCCTTAAAGCCCAATACAGATGCCACTTCTTCCATAGAACTTTTCTTGTTCTTCCCCCAGCAATGCCCCCCCAAATCTACTGTCATCCAAATTTTGTATTTCTTTGAGCACTCTTCATAGTATTTTGTACATAGAAAGAACTTCATGAACTTTTTGATTTTATTGCTCCCCCCATTAGAGCAATAACTCAACTAGGAATCTGAACTTTTGAAAATATATTTTTCTAACTATATTTCATTAAATTGGTTTCCTTTGCATTCATATATTTTATTTTATGCATTTATATTATTCTGAAAAGGGGTCAATAGGCTTCATTGAACTTCCAAAGGAGTCTAGGACACACAAAAATATTAAGAACCACTACATTTGAGGGATTTCATGAAGGAAATAGTAGTACTAAACAGGGATAATTCAAATCTGGGTAACTCCCAGTTTGGTCACTATTGCAAAATCTTCCAGAGAACCTCCTCCTTATCAAGCCCTCTGTATCACTCCATTTTAATACAGCTTTCCCTGGATTCACCCTCACATTACCCTTCTGGCCAAGTATAGTTTCAATGGGGATAGGCCGAAGAACCATTACCAACAAAGGTATGAAAACTACTGATCAGAGAATGTAATAGTGGGAGTGGGGAATCAGAGGTATCTCTAAAACTAAAGCTTTTTTTTTTAATTTGAGAAGCTTCTGAGATGAGAATAGCATGAAAGGAAATATCTTTTGTTTCTGTTATTTACAGAATCTACCTCAGGTGAAATAAGTTAACTGCTCATACCTATTTGGGCAGCAGCTGATTTCCCTTCTACCAGGCTTTGTAACCCTGGTTCAATTTACACGTCCCCATACTGACTGCCTAAGAGATCTTTTCTTCCTATACAGGCAGAAAGGCAACACAAAGCTGAAAAAAAATGGCCACAGAAGTGTAATCAACAGCAAGAAAAAAGGATGATTTCGGTTAAAAATCATTTTTCTCTTGCTTCTTTCAATAGGAGATGCAGCTGATTATTTTTACAAGGAGATAAGAAGTCACCTAAACAGTATGATCGAGCCTCCCCAATTTTCCCTTTAGTTTCCTGGTTTAAGGCTGTGGAATCAAGTCAACTGCAAGTACCTGGGGAAGCTGTTTGAGGGTTTTAGCAATAGGTTAATAGTTTAATTTGGTTGTCTTAATCAACAATAAAATGATAAATAAAGAAGTAACCTAGGAACCAGAAAAACCTGTGTTCAAGTCTTACCTAACATATATTGGCTTTTTGCCCCAGGACAAGACACTTAATTTCTCCTTGTTTTAGTCACTTTTCTTAGAGTATGAGTTGTATAGATGGTGCTTGAACAATGAACAACAGTGAAGGTTTTGATTAGGTGATTATTATCAGATAATGAGGACTGAATTATTATGATATTTGAAACACTGGATCTTTGCCTATTTTCCCTTTAAGCAGAAATCTGGATTCCAACCCAAATCCTCTGACTCCAAAGCCAGTATTCTTTCCACTACACCATATACATTCTAGAATTATTTGTATCTCCTTGGCCAGATTGCAGATTCAAAGTTTTATTCATCTTTGTTTCTCACAGCACCCAGCAGAGTATCTTGCCCATAGTAGGTTCTCAGTAAACGTTTGATCAAAGGAATGAAGCTCTGATCTACTCACGTGTGAGATAACAGTTTCAGTTCTTCCCTGCCTCCCTCATTTAAGTCACTCAACCTTTCTGTGTACTGTTTCCTTGTCTGAAGCTCAAGGTAATTCACATCTACCTCCAAGAGGTGCTGGGAAGACTAATTAGTTAATAATGTTTGTGAAGTGCTTTGAAGATGAGAGGCCCGACACAAGTGCTAAGAATTAATATTATCCAGATCACATCTAAATCCTTCTCGGGTGCCACCACTCAAGGGACCTAACTGGAATTCCTCCCACTCACACAAAGCACATGTCTAATTCAAGCATTTGTGAATTTCAGGAGGGAAGAATCTGGCTGCTTTGGTGATGACTGAGTTTGAAATAATAACAATTTGTTTTATGGTGGCTGTTTATATCTCTAGAAGTACAAAATTCCTGGGCATATTTGGCCTAAAAGATCAGAAACAGCTTTCTGCCTCCTGCATTTGCTCATATATGCGTACATATATGTATACATACATACATATGTATGTGTATTGATGGTGGAGGTGTGTATGTTGGAGATAACTGATGAAACAAAGAAGGAAATCCCCCAAGATTTCTCTTGGCTTTTTCTCAAGTTTACCAACTTTCAGATGGAAATCTCCTTCCAAATAGAAAGAAGTCCCAACTCTGAGTTTCGTTAAGATACCCTTTCCCTTTTCAACTGCTACATCCCATTAAAGTATTGCTGGTGCCAATGAAATTAGTAGTGAGAAAATCTATGCAATGAGGCTCATCATTTTGATATCTTACTAGCTTCTGTTGCTCCACGGGCATTTTGGCTTAAATGTTTACATGCACACAGAGATAGATAGGTATGCCAGGTCCCTTCCCCCTCTCCCCCCACAACCCATCATAGCTTAGAATACATTTATTAACCAAGTACCAATCTCTCCTTAAATACCAAATTATAGACCCTCTCATTTCTTTTCTAATATAAAAAGCCCAGGGAATATATAAGCCTAGATACTTTACTGTGTAACCTGAGACTTAACCTCTTTGTTCTTTAATTGCTGAACTGTAGAATCAGAGTTTTTAGAGCTGGAAAGAACCTTAGGTGGCAATAATAACCCTTTACATTTGTAGAGTGCTTTGTAGTTTATAAAGTGCATTTGTACACTTTTTCTTATTGGATTCCCTCAGTAACCCAATGAGGTAGGTAATACAGGGATTGTTCTCATTTTTAAGAAATGGAAGCTCGGGCTATTTCCTCAAGATCAAACAGTTTTTAAGCATCAGAGTGGGACTTGGAAACCAAATCTTTCCAAAGCCTTTTCTACCATAAGAGGTCACCCTCAACAATAATGATAACTTACATTTGTATAGCATTTCCATTGAAATGAATAGAACAGATATTATTATCTCTATTTTCAAGACAAAGAAACTAATGCAGACAGAAATTAAATGATTCCACATTTATATTGCTAAGAATGAAGTTTATTCAACCAATTTCCTCATCTTACAGAGAGGGAAACTAAGGCTCAGAGAGGTTAAGTAATTTGTTCAAGGTTACACAGCAAGTTAGGGGCTAAACCAGGATTAGAATCTAAGTTTCCAGACAATGTTGTATAATACTGGCAGTCCCTTAGAGGAAAAATTTAATGGTACTGATATAAATCCCAGTATTACCTCTCTATTAAAGTGTTTTACCTATCATAATTAGTATTTTATTTTTTTCCCCAGTTACATGGCAAGAAAATTTTTAGTATTCATTTTTTTACAAGATTTTGAGTTCCAGTTTTTTCTCCCTCCCTCCCCTCCTTCATCCCTGTCCCTCTTCTGAAAATTTCACTTCTGAAAATGGCAGGCAATTTGATATAGTTTGTACATGTGCTATCAGGTAACACATTTCCATATTTGTCACAGTTGTAAAAAAAAACAGATCAAAAGAAAAAAATGTAAGAAAGCTTACAGTAAGAACATACATTAAGTGAGAAAACCATGCTTTGATCTGCATTCAGAGTCCATCTGGATGTGGATACCATTTTCCTTTGTGGGTCCTTTGTGCTTTTCTTGGATCATTGTGTTGTTAAAAAGAGCTGAGTCATTCATAGTTGATCATCACACAATGTCATGGATACTGTGTACAATGTTTTCCTGGTTCTGCTCATTTCACTTTGCATAAGGTCATATAAGTCTTCTTAGGTTTTTCTGAAATCTTCCTGTTCATCATTTCTTATTACACAATAATATTCCATTACATTCATATACTACAGCTTGTTCAGCTATTCCACAGGTGATAGGCATCCCCTCAGTTTCCAATATTTTGCCACCATGAAAAGAACTGTTATAAATATTTTTGCACATGTAGCTCCTTTTCCCTTTTTTATGATCACTTTGGGTTGCAGACCTAGTAGCCATATTTCTGCATCAAAGGGTACATACCCAGTTTGGTTGCCCTTTGGACAAAGTTCTAAATTGATCTCCAGAAAGGTTGGATCAGTTTACAACTCTATCAGCAGTGCATTAGTGTCCCAGTTTTCCTACTTCCTCTCTATCATTTATCATTTTACATTTTTGTCAAATAAGCCATTCTGATAGGTGTGAGGTGCTGTCTCAGTGTCATTTTAATTTGCATTTCTCTAATCAAAAGTGATTTGGAGCACTCTTCAAATGCCTATAGATAGCTTTGATTTCTTATGAAATCTGCCTGTTCATATCCTTTGACCATTTATCAACTGGGGAATGGCTTATATTCTTACAATTTGACTCAGATCTCTATATATTTGAGAAATTAGGCCTTTGTTGCTTTCCATAAAGATTGTTTCCCAGTGTTCTGCTTTTCTTCTAATCTTGGTTGTATTGGTTTTGTTTGCGTAAAAATTTTTTAATTGAATGAAATCAGAATGATCCATTTTACATATTGCAGTGCTTTCTTTCTCTTGTTTGGTCATGAATTCTTCTCCTCCCCATAGATCTGACAGGTAGACTATTCTTTCCTCTTCTAATTTGTTTATGGTATCTCCTTTTTGTGTCTAAATCCTTTTTTTTCAATTTCAAATTCAAATCAATTTTGACCTTATTTGGTACATGGTGTGAGATGTTGGTCTATACCTAGTTTGTATAGTAGTATTTTCCAGTTTCCCCAGTAGTTTTTGTCAAATAGTAAGTTCTTATCACAAAGGCTGGAGTCTTGGGGCTTATCAAATACTAGGTGATCCACTCTACTCCCTACTTCTATTTTATGGGAGAATTCATCCCATTCACATTTACAGTTATAATTACTACCTGTATATTTCCCTCCATCCTATTCTTCCTTCTATTTGTCCTCTCTCTCCTTTCACTCTTTCCATCCTCATCAGTGTTTTGCTTCTGTCAGACACCTCCCCTGATCTACCCTCTCTTCTGTCAGTCCCTACCCTTCCCTTTACTTAATCTCCTCCCCTCCTACTTTCCTTTTGAGTAAGATCAATTTCTATATTCAACTGTGTATATTATTCCTTCTTTGAACCAGTGCTGATAAGAGTAAAGTTTAAGTTATGCTCATCATCCCCTCTCCCATCTTCTCCTTCATTGTAATAGAGGTTGAGCATAGTATGCAAATGGATAAGCTAAAACAAGATAATTTGAAGAGACCCCTAATAATGAGGAGATCAGGAAGGCTTCCTGTAGGAGGAAGGGTCTCAGCTAAACTTTGAAGGAAGCTAAGAATTCTAAGGCACAGAGGTGAAACACTTGTTTAATCTATTCCACATGGTGCCTAATTAATGCAAAGGATTTGCAAATATTCTTTGCACAGAATTAAATATCATGTGTTATTTCTGTTAATGTAGCTGATTTCCGTTCAATTCAACACTTATTATATTCTTACTATATGCTAGGGAGGCATTGTGCTAGGTGGCAAGGAGAGTCAAAAGTAAGTGTTGTACAGTCCTGGTCCATATAAAAGTTACTACATTTCTCCTAAAGAATAAACTGGCTTAGTATACATTTATAATACTAAAACTAATTTTCGACTCATGAAACCAATATGCATTACTTTGTAAGTTAAATCTTATTCACCTGCAATTCAGGAGCATATCACTGGGCTCATAGTAGTCTCTCAATGCTCATTGACTTAAGAATAAATGTAGTTTTAGTTATTCCCTTTGAATCTGTTTTTCCTCAATCATATTTCTACCAGTAGGTTTAATTTGCTTCCCTACCTACTGAAGCTATCAGACTTTGGATCAATCATACCACTTCTAGGACCAGTTTCTTATTCTATAAAATCAAGACTATAAAACGTAAGCTTATTAAGAGAATCATCAGAGCAGAGTAGACAGGGTGCCAGCTTTGGAGTCAGTAAGACTTGGGTTCCAGTCAGGGCTATGTTGAGGTCAGTTCCAACTGGCTCCTGAAAACCAATTGTCAAATGTTCAGTATGAGCATTTATACCTTGAACATCTGCCAATGTTGTAAATCAGGGCTTGATTTATTGTTTTACTGATTGTCTAGTCTTAAGAAAGTGGTAGAGAAAATATTAATAACGCAGATTACACTTAAAAGTGTGTCATGAACACACCCCTCCTCAAGCCAGTAGTTAAATATTTACCAGCACATTCCTGGTTCTAGTCCTGTCTCTTAAACTTGTTAGCTAAATGATCTTGGACAAATCACTTAAACTTGTCTGTGCCTCAGGGCACTCTCTAAGACTATAAACTTCAGAGTAGTTCCTGGTCAGCTTTGATAAAGGGGGTTTTCTCAACAGGAATTTCCTATACCAACTAAATCTGTTAAAGGCCTAATGAACTAACTAAGAACATATACTACCTACCTCACAGGACTGTTAGGAGAGTCAAATGGAATGAAGTATGTAAATTCCTTTGTAAACTTCAAGTGCTAAATTAATGTCAGCAATTATTATTTTTATTATTCAGAAATGCAGAAGAGCTGACTCATTCATACTTCCTCTCATTACCTAGTCAGTTAGTTACTCACCTTCCTCCTTTGCTTCCCCCCCCTACCCCATGCCAAGATTATTGGGCCTCATAAAATGGTCAGAATGTGGATAATAGAGGTGAGGAGGAGAAAGAAAGGACCTAAAAAATCCACCAAACAGAAAATCGACCTGGTAACTAAAAATCTCATGGACTGGCCTTCCAAGCAGACTCATTTTAATCTGTTGCCTTTTTCACTTTCCAAACTGTCTCCAAGAGTATGGCCTGCAAGGGCCTAGTTTCCTAAAGAATGGCTCCTCCTGTAGCTAGTCACCATCTTGGAGTTAATTAAGAAAACAAGGTCCAGCATTTTGCAGTGATATCTATTTCCTCTCTCTTCCCCACAGACAGTTTATAGGGGACACGCGCCCACAGCGTAGCCACAGGCTGAGCTGAATGACAGTTTCTCCCTTTGTGTGTTGCTATGTGGAAGAGGACAGTAATCACCTCTGACTGGCCCTGTCCCTTTCTCTCACACTCATCTTTTGTGCTTCCAGTAAGACTGTCTTTTGTCATTCTTGCCACTGGAGTTTTCAAAAGCTGGAGTCCCACTTTCATTGGCCACTCGGAGAGTGTACAGTATATTTGATGTCTGGGACATCAAACAGATGTTCGTGCTCACAGTGCAGAAATAATCCTAGACAAAAGAAGATGGTGGCTGCATAAAGAATATGGCAGGGCAGAGAGTCTGGGGATTACTATTAAAAGCCAAACAGAAGCCCATTTTACAAACAAAATCCATTCATGTTGTTAGAGTTTTACCTCCGAAGGCTTTCATTTGAGGATGGGAGTAGTAGGAGGGCTGATTCTCCTAGAAATTTATCAGCAGCTCTTCCCCACCTCTGATTTTAAACCTGGGGTCTGATATTCTTTTAAACTCCACTAAACATGGCCAGTACCATTTAGCCGAAAGTTATGCACGCCCATATATGTGCCCACCACAGAGCAAGCATATCTAATTATAGTTTTCTAATATAGAAAGTCAGCTAAGGATCAGGTCACACAACGCCTAGAGAATTATAGCACACACTTTCAGAAACAGTCAATGTTCTCAGGTTCAGTCTTCCCTCCTTATTATTATTTTAACAAGAATGAATGGGAGTTTAGAGGAATCAGCTGTATTTCCATTTCAGTACTCCCCCTCCCTCTCCCCCTTCCTCCACCCTGTTCTCTCTTCCTGGCTGCTGGATAAGTGGCGCTTCAAGAGTTAAGGAAGGGGTGAATTAATTGGAATGGGAGGGTGGAAAGGGGAGGGTAGGAAGACTGCACAAATCAAAGGAGCTTGTATCACCAGAGGACTGCTTAAGGGACCCAGTCATGCTCACAATAGCATTTCAAGTTCACCTTGTGTGTGAGAAAAGAGGGCCTTAATGGCTCTATAGAAGGAAGGGGAAAGAAAGAAAGGGGGTGGGAGAGATAAAAGAGGAGAGGAGGGTGAGGAGATGGAGAAAGAGAAAGGGAATGAAAGGAGAGGGAGAAGAAAGGGAGCATGGAAAAGAGAGGGAGGGATGGAAGAAAGAAGAAAGAAGAAAGGAGAGAGAAAGAGAGAGAGAGAGAGAGAGAGAGAGAGAGAGAGAGAGAGAGAGAGAGAGAGAGAGAGAGAGAGAGTGTGCAAATCCAAATGTCGATTTGTAGACATAGTGAGGAGAGCCTGCTGGCTGACAGGCTGATTTATTGGATTCTTCCAGTTAATCACTGCCGGCCTGTGGCCAAACGGATCTCCAGCAAAACTGAAAGGCAGCCGAGGGAAACAGGCTTATAAGCATAAAGCCGCATAATGGTGTTCAATGAAGTGTGAGACTTTTAGTTCAGTCTCACTGAGCCGGCCGCACTGCCGGAATGTCAAAGAGGGATTGTGGGTGGAAAAATTATGGATTTAAACTGCTAGCTGTAAATGAGGTCAATATGTCTGGTTCATAAACAGTCCGAGCCTATTCCAAGAATGCAGTGAGGGGGAAAATTAGCGTGAAGCCAACACTGTAGACAAACCTCATTGAGATATAATTGCAGCTATAAATACAAGCGAAAAGCTTACCGAGTGCAATAAAATACAGACACGCTTTTTTATTCCCCCTTATTCTTCCTTCTTTGAATCTATGCATTTGTTAAGTGTTGTGCATCTATAAAGCACCCCCCCTTCATCTCTCCCTCCCTCTCCTAGTGACACCCAGTGTTGCAATTAATTGAGTGTTCTTGATCTCCCATTCTATTTTATTCAGGAGAGATTGGAAAAAATCAAAAGAGCACATCTAAAGCATTTTCTTCCCTTTTGCTTTTCTATTTGAATCAGGTTGAAATGTGTGAAAAAAAAAAGCATAGGTTTTTTTTATGAAGGAAAAAAAATCAGAGTAAAAGCCTTTTTAAACTAATACATCTGTTAGATCATTTGAATCTCAATTTAATGAGGTGACATCAAAGACGCACGCGGGATCCTACAGTGGCTTTTCTTTTTTCTTTTTCCTTCTTTTTTCCCCCACTACCTGGTCTTTGCTCGTGAAACACTGACTCTAAATTAATATGATGTTTCTTTTCTTCTTCCTCTTTTTTTTAAACACCAAAGACTTTTATTACTGAATTTTGTGCAGGAGCTCAAAGGACAGAGGACAGACAGCAACTTGCTTCATCCAGTTTAAAAGCCAATACAGTAATAAATTGAAGTCTAATAGCCATGGTCAGGCTGTCTTTCCCCCTCAACCAATTGATTTAAATGGCAGTAATTTGGCGAGCGAGGCTAGTCCTGTTTAAATTAAACCCATTAATATAATAGCACAAGTCTTGAATGAAATCCATCTGTAGCAAAGCCTCCACCGGTCAGTGGTTTAATAACTGTCCGGGGATGTCCTGGACCGCCCACATCAGTACAAACAGGAATTACATATTATAGCCAGGGTCCTGATTTGGGGGAAGGAGGAAGGGGGGGGGAGAGAGAAAGAGAGAGAGAGAGAGAGAGAGAGAGAGAGAGAGAGAGAGAGAGAGAGAGAGAGAGAGAGAGAGAGAGAAAGAGAAAGAGACAGAGAGAGACAGAGAGACAGAGACAAATAGAGACAGAGACAGAGAGACAAAATGACAGAAAGACAAAATGACAGAGAAAGACAGACACGTAGAGACAAAGAGAGAGAGAAACAGACAGAAAATGATAGAGAGACAGAAAATGACAGAAAGACAGACAGACACACATGCACACACAGAGACAGAGACAAACAGAAACACAGAAAATGACAGAGAGAGAGAAAGAGAGAGGGGGGAGAGAGAGAAAAGGAAAGAAGATAATGACTTCAAAGGGAATAACCTTGGTTATTAGTAAGAGCAAAATGTTAATTGCATTAATAACAATAAGCAACATTACTGAAGGAAAAGCACTCGATATCTTTCCTTTTCTCCCTATCTTCACTCCCCACCTCCCCCATCCCCATCAGTACTCATTCTCCAATCATCACGCCCAGGCACACTCAGGAACCAGAAAAATAATTTCCTCAAAGCAGGCTATATTTGATTTCAGGTCTAAAGTAAAAAAAAAAAAAAAAAAGAATCTCATTTTGTATTAACACAGCCTTCAAGAAAATACCTTTGCAACTCCATTTTGTGTGTTCAATCTGTACTATTTGTTTGGTCTTATCTGCAAGTCCACTGATGAGGTGGTTTGCTGGTTGGGACAAAAGATTAGCAATCAGAAATGCCAGTGTCCATTTGTGAAGGGAGCCCCTATTCAAATATGGCAAATCACCTCCTTTCTCTATAATGGGAACAACATTTACTAAAGATTTTTAAAAATTTTGTTTTTAGACTCCTCTGCTTCCTCCAAGACACAGGTCAAGTGTCATCCCTAAACAAGGACTTTCATGAATCCTGTTAGTGGTTATCATTTTCTATCTTTAGGAATTGCTTTTCAGAATCTATATTTTGTATTAAATTATGTTGGTACATTCCACATCCCTCTAGAAGAATATAAGACCCTTGAGGGGAGTGGCTATTTTTTTTAAACTTTGTATTCTCTGTATTTAGCACAGCTCTTAGTGCAGAGTAGCATGTAATAATTTATTGAGAGGGATCTGAAGTTACTTGAATAAGAAAAACTATAGAAATATATAAATTTATGATCTCTACAAAAAGGAAGTAATGAGTTTGAATTTGGTGTGAGGCTCATAGATCCAGTCATGCTCTCCACCTCCAACCCCAATTTGAGAACATAAGTTCAAGAAAACTAGTGGTAATAAGCAGGTCTTAAAGAGCATAGAGTAAAAGCTAGATGAATTGGGTAGAGCCACTCTTCCTAAGCAGGTGGTAACCCTACCCAAATCATTTAACATCTGTCTCAGTTTCCTCATGTGTAAGAAAACTAAGGAAACAAATCCCTTTTTTGCGTATTTCAGAGATTATCATAAGGATCAGAAAAAATTATCTATACGAAAGGATTTAGTAAAATGTAAAGTACAATTTAAATCTAAGGTATTAGTACTAGTAAATTTACGAGAATCATGGAGTTTCAAGGTTGGAATGGGTCTCAGAGCCATACTTACCCAGTCTGTACCTGAATAATAATCAAAGGATTAGAGAAGGGCCCTTGGAGGCCAGCTGGCATTTTCTACAACAACACTGAGAAATGGTCATCCAGCCTCCGCTTGAAGGACTCTAGTAATGGGGAACTCAAATTATTAGAAAGGTTTAAAAAAATTGTATAGAGCTACAATTTTCTTCTATGCAACATCTATGCATTAAATCTCATACTGTTGTCTAGTGCCAAGAAAAACAAGTTCAGCTCCTTTTCCATATAGCAGCCTTTTAACTACTGTAAAGGCAGGTACAGATACAAAGGGAAGGAAATTGAATATTTTTGTCTCAGTAGCATTACCTATTGTTTCTTTTCTCACATTGATGGAGACTGTAGAGTTAGTCTGTTAGCAGTTGATCATTTTGGCTCTTGCCTACCTTCTGAAAAGGGTTGGAGCTGAATCTTTAAGAGACATTTGTTATCTTCTCCCTGAGTAGTGATAAGTTTCTTTGACCTTCGCCCTCTCCTTCATGCCCCCTTTTCCCTGGAGATTTACCAGTCACATATGATTTACAATAATTTTTTTCACTTTAAATATGAAGCAATATAATGATCCTCTGGTCCCCGTGGTCCCTTTTTTCACTACTTTATGTAGTTTATATGATATAAAATGTTATTAATTCAATCACAATAGCTTAGAGCCCCCAGAAATGTTAGGAAAATTCCTAACATGTAGACAGAGGTTTGACTCTCTTTACTAATTTAAATTTTGCATATTTTTAGATAATCCCTGACTTCCTCAATTATGATTTTCTTGGCATAATATAAATATATAGTCCAATCCTGCATGATCTGAAGACTGGGTTTCTTTATATATGAAACAAAATCATGGTACAAGAAATACATCTTTTCTTAGCTGAGAAAAGGGAAAAGAGTAAATAACAGCATCTGTTACTGGACAGGTATGGGGAGGGGAAGTTGAAGAAAGAGTTGACCTTTTGGAATTTCCCTAAGCCCCCCGAAGAGGTGATTACAACTGGCAGCTTCAGTCTGAGTTATTTGTTCCAACATGTATGCAGGGACCCAATAACCTATCTCAATATCTCTCTTCTCTACCATGGTGAACTCTCTCTCTCTCTCTCTCTTTCTCTCTCTCTCTCTCTCTCTCTCTCTGTCTCCATCTGTGTCTCTTTCTCTGTCTCTGTCTCTGTCTTTCCATTGATATCTGCTTACCTTGTTAAGTCCTGGTGCAGACTGAAGATAACCATCTCTCCTACTGCTGCTGCTGCTAAACTTACATAGTTCCCATTTCTTTTTAATTGGCCCTCTTGTAGACTTAGTGCATCTTTTTGAAAACTTCTGTGAATGATTCAAGTTCTCTTTATGGCCCCAAAATCATGATAGTCCAAATTGCTTTTGTGGATGAGAGGGAATGGCTGTCCTTCTGAACTGTAAATTCCAAAATGCCAATGAGTTCTCAACCCCCCTCTACAAAAGAGTTATACTCTGAACCAAGTACTGAACTCTGAGAAAGGGTGAAAAGGGACCTGATCAGGCTAATAGTGTAGACATGGTTATGGACAGGATGATATGAGCAGATGGAATGAATCCCAAGGAGGAGAGATTGAATATACCCTTTACTGTTTCTGACAAAGAAATAAAGCATGGAACTAAATACTAAACTCAAAGTAAGAGTGGGGGGATGGGATATAGCACTTTATTCATGACACATTCAGATTAATTTTAATCAATCAATCAATCAACATCAATTCAACCAACACTTATTAAGCACTTACTATGTATGGGCTTTTGCTTTGTGTTATTTGCCATGCTGGAGATACAAAGAAAACAGAGAACAGCTCTAACCCTCAAGGAACTTATGTTCTACTGGACTCCATTTGATCTACAAATTCCCTGATTTTAGGAGCCTCTAATACCTTAGAAAGTTCCATTCCATCACTTTCATAGGTTCTCACAACCTCTGGGGCGAAGATAGGAAGGGCAGGAAGAGAGTGGAAGAGAGAGACTTCTCTAAATCTTTCCTCCATTTGAGCCTATGTGAGCTGGCCCTTCCTACATTCAGCTTGGAGTAATATAACTCCTTTTGCCTGAGCTCCCAGACTACACATAGAGATTAAACAACACAGACACTGTCTCTTGTCTTTAGATCCTTCATTACCAACTGATAACTCACAAAGAATCCTCTCTGAAAATGTGCTCAACACCTGGAGTGCATTACCATAGCTCTTCAGCCAATTATTTTGTGATCTATTTTGGTCCATACAGGAAGAAGAATTTCCTTTTAATTTAGTTACCTAAAAAATTGGCTGTTGCTCAACATTATTTTATTTTGTTAATGTAATATAATAGGGACATAGGCCTCTGCTAATCCATAATGGTATATGACAATAATCACTGGCTTAGTCCTTTCTCCTGAGGTCAATGGAAGTTAAAAAAAAAAGTTAAAGGGGAAAGGGTGAATGTGTTTTTACTAGCCTCAAAAAGATTCAGAGAGAGATGGTAACAATGTGGGTTGCACACTGCTTTCACCATGATGTTGGGAAGAGGGGAATTAAATTCAGTTGTCCTACCTTGACTGCGAGAAAGGATTGTAGACCTTCAGTAGAGATGGATAGTCAAGAAATTATCACAGCTGCCAAAGGGACATTTTTGTGGGCAGGGTAGAACTGTGGACTTGATTAACAAAAAGCCAGAGATGAATTGACTAGCCCCTGGGCGTGATCATCTAAGGTACCTTATCTTGAAAGAGCAATAGCACTTCCCTGAGGAAGCAGATTCAGTAATGGTAGCAATGGTATTGGGAAGTGGATGGCAATGACAGAATCAATGGAGTTGTTCATGAATCAAACTGAGGAGTCCTTGGATCAAGTAGAAGAGTTTCTGGCCCAAGCCAGTAGCTGCAGAAATCTGAACTGGTAAGAATGAAGGTATTCCTTGACAAAGTCTAAGAATTAGTTCCTAGACCAAAAAGAGAACCAGTAGTCATGGGAGCTAGAATTGAGAGCAATAATGTAGAGAACCACAACGTGAAAGAACACATCCAGAACGTGCCTTTTATTGGTATATTAAGTCCTATGGAATGTGCAGAAATATAAAGGGGGGAAGAGTGAAGATCAACTCTCTAGTTACCCTGAGTTCTTCACCAGCTCAGTGTTTTGAATCTGGAGTAGCTTTTTGGGTTTTTGGGGAAAGTAAAGCTCACTGATAGGTGGGTTGTTTGACTTTCTAGCAACTCTAGTTCTATAAAGTAATTTTTTGGTAGATTGTTTGGTATGGCACTAAATATGTAGTTTAATTCGGGTAAATTTTTCAATTTTTATAATATTAGATTTTTTT
>CM053599.1:118845344-118867219 GCA_028646575.1 Pseudocheirus occidentalis | reverse complement strand
TTTGATACGTTCCTTATGATTTCTTTCCAATGTTTACCTTCTTATGCTTCTTGTGTTTGACTGGCAAATTTTCTGTTCAGTTCTGGTTTTTTCATCAAGAATGCTTGAAAGTCCTCCACCTCATTGAATGACCATATTTTCCCCTAGATCATATTTATTTTTAAGTTTATATCATGACTCACAGCATGACTAATTCTAGTATTTGGTGTATATATGTATGTGTGTGTTTGTGTTTGTGTTTGTGTGTGTGTGTGTGTGTGTGTGAGCATTCAATCCAACTTAGTAGTCTATGGTCTTTATTGCTGATACTCCATTGAACACCACTCTCTGAAAGTAATCTCCAATTTTTGTCACCTTTAGAATGTGACAAGTTAAGTGACTCCTTTAATATGGTACTTGGGCTCAGAGTTATTTATGTTCCTCCCAATATCTAATTCTGGGATTGATTCTTCCTAATAAATACCGGTCAAAGCAAGCTAGTATGCAGGTGGTATACGCCAGGCAGGATTCCAAATGAGGTAGCTAAACATAAATTGTCTTTAAATAAAGTCACTTGAGGAGGGGGGGCAGAATGAGGAGGGAGCAAGGAAAAGGATGGTTCATCTTGCTTTTGCTCTAATAAATATCCTAGTATTCAGTGGGGGTCCTAAGTAATGTCAGACATCTAGAGTTGCCCAACCTGGGTTCAGTGGAGAAAGAAATAAAGGTAGGAGAAAGAACTACACCCCAAACCCTAGAAATGTTGTTGCTCTAAGGACAAGGAGTCCATTTGCTGACTTTTTTCTCTCTTGGTGGCTCTGGGGAAGTTGTTAGAATTTGGTTATTGCCCTAGACACTTTTCTCTCCTAGATCAATCTGCTATAAAGTTTGCTCTGGTGGAAGACCTACTGGGATCTAGTATGGAAAAAACACATGAAACTTCATCTTGAACCAAACAAATACTCATGGCCATAATTTGTATTCTCTCCTGTTGGGAGCCAGGATCATGCCAGTACTGAATGATTCACTTTTGATGCATTCCCTAAGTATTTATTTCTGTTGAGGTTTACTTTTCCCTCCTCCTTTCGCTTATAAAAGATGCCAAAACAAAAGTCTAGGAATGAAGGGCACACAGTACACCCATAGATGCACTGGCTTTTCCCCTCCATTACTATAGATCAGTTTGCTATCTGCAACAAATCAATCCATTAACGAGTATTTATTAAACACCTACTGTGTGCCAGGTTTAAGTGCCAGTGAGATGCTACACATACAAAGAATGAAACAATTCCTGTTCCCAAGGAACTCACCTTCTGTAATAGGGCTAGATTATACTGCTACCAACTTTTTCCACAGGTCTTAGCTGCAACTTCTATTATATCCTATCATCAGCATGGACATCAATATTTATAGATTTGGAAGAAACACCTACAAATGTGAATGTGTGAGCATAAAAATGTATACAAACACTAGTAGAGAGTCAATTTACTGCTTTAGTTGTTATTATGTGGGAGTCTTCAAATTTAATCTGCTAAAAGTTAGGTTGGAAGAATATGTCACATGATGGTTTTCTTCATGTAAACATAACTTCCTATGTTGGCAAAACTCTAAGAAGTTTTTGTTCCACTTATAACTTAAAGATGATTTTTAAAGATTTGTATGTTTCATTGATGCATTTTGATGTTACTGCCATTTCCCAGTAACTCCCTCTTTCCCCAATAGACCCTCTATTAAAACAAGGAGGACCAGTTAAGCAAAACAATCATATTGACTATGTATAATAGTATAAATCTTCTTATTGTTCAGTTGTTTATAATCATGTATTCTTCATAACCCTGCTTAGAATTTTCTTGGCAAAGATACTGGAGTGCTTTGCCATTTATTTCTCCAGCTTATATATATGATCCTAGTGGACAGGATTTTGGACTTGCTAGGAGGATGTCAAAAATCCACCATTAGCTACATACATGCTCTATGACTGGGCAAGTCACTTAACCTCTTGTTGTCAATGTCATCCAAAAGAATGGGGACAATAATAGCACCTGCCATGGTTATTGTGAGGTTCAGCTGGAATAATACACATAAAGTTCTCTGTAATTCTTAGAGCACCATATAAATATTAGCTACCATTATCGTTGGTATGTTTCATCACCTGCCATCTGATGTCCCAATCAATCATTGCATTGGTCAGAGTTTTGATGCCTTTACATTCCTGTGGTTGTTGAGCATATTCTTTTCTCAGTTTTATGTATTCCATATAAGTCTATGTAAGTTTCTCTGAATTCCTGACAATCGTACTCAAACAAAACAAAAAACACTCTACCATAACTTGGTTGATAGACTCTGTTGCCAGTTTATAGTAGGCATGTTTGTCACCTTACACTTCTGTGGCCATATGAGTCAATATAAACTCAGGAATGTATGTCATTCTCTGTTTTCTCTAAGAACAGGAAAGGGCTAGGCAAGAGCCTTCCTAAGTTTGAATGGATAAAGAATGCTTTCCTTTTCTCTCCTTGCTACTCTCTTTCTCCCCTTGCTAACCATCCTAACCTCAGTCAGGAATATAGCATTTTTAGCTTGAAGGAAGCATGACCAACCAGGTTGCTACTGGCTGTGTGTCCCAGCAAGGGAGATGAAGTAAGGGAAAGACTGCCTTCTCACATTGGGGTGAATCATCATCTTTATTTTCTGAACAGTCATGCCTGGGTATAAATGTCAGATAATAGGATGGTCAAAACTAAGTATTGGACAGTGATTCTCAACCAGAATTGGGATTAGGTATTCTTGAGGCTGTGAGGAGCTGCAGTCCTTAGCCAACCTTCACCCTCAATTAATTAAGTCAGTAAATCTACCTTAACTAGGACACCTATTCTGTGGCAAAGCTCATACTTGCCATCCTCTGCAGAATGCTACTTCTTGTTCCATGTCCCCAAATACTCCATGTCCTTTTTCCAGAAGGCATGGTCTTCAAACCCACAGAATGAAGCACTGTTCAATGAAAATGTCTCTCTTTGTGTATTGAGGGAGGAGATTTGGGGGAAGAGGTTGCTGCAAGTGTCTCTTCCTTTACCACAAACATGATATATTAGAAGTGTGTAAGAAACCTAGCATGAGTTATAACAAGAGACTCCTTCATTTAGGGGTGGGCAAGGATGATAGGGACTTCAGTGGTGGGGCTGAAGGCATAGATAATTCAGGGAGCACTGATAAAGAGGATAGCTCAATGAGGGAAGAGGCACCTGGCAATGTAGTGGTGCTACCCCAGGGGCAGTTGAGTCAGGAAAGGGAACTCATGGCTCGGTGTACAGGGGAGTTATAGGGGCAAGATTGCCCTGGGAGATCACGGTGGCAAAAGACTCTGGGGTTGGGAGAGGCATTGGGGAAGGTCACTCTGCGTGATCTGGAGTATTGGAGGGCCATGAGTGACTGTGACAGCAACATGTGAAAGGTGTGCTAGAAGAAGTAAGCAATGCTGAGGAAGAATTATACCTCTTGGATGTCATCTTCCCAGGACAAAGTGCCAATGGCCTTACCTAGCTCCAGCAGTTTCTTTGATGTACTGATGGAAAGTAAGAATGAACATATGTTAACACATATTGCTGATGTCTATACTACACAGAAATCTAGGTAATAGAATTTGCATACAAATAGCACATAGCACATGGTATTTCTACATGGACATGTAGCATCAATTTATAACAATGTCTATTAGAATTTCCAGGGCAATACATAATTCTCATTAATTAAAGAGATAACCATGGGGTGACAAAGAGGAGCTAAATTATGAATGCATTATATATAGGTACTCTTGTTGAATGAAAATGAGAAGTCTATTACATTGCTCACCATCATGTATAATATTTATGCCATGTTAGGGTGGTATGTTTGCAGAGTAAATACACTTTTAGTTTTACATAGCTGCTTAGTTATTAATATTGTTGAAGAAATATAAGAAATTATTGCTGACTGGTTTTCACTCCTTCCTAACTTGATCTAACACTATATCAATTCAGTAAGTAGATTTTTAAGTCATTCATCGATAATGTACTATTTTGGCCTCTCTAGTTTTCACTTTAAATTTATTTCTTTATACAAAAAAAAAAACAACCTCCTCACCCCCTAAAAAACCACACACACACACACCCCAAAATAAAAGTCCAAGTTTTCTTAACTTAGTGGTTTTGTCCCTGATTCAACACTCAACACTGGCTCATTTTTTCTTTCCAAAGGTTTTTGATTTATGAGGAGTTTCTGTTTTGGTTGATCAATAATGCCTCTACTTACTTGGAAGAGAGAGGAGGGGGAGCAATTTCTAGTTAGAGGGAATCCTGGGTGAATTAGCAGGGATCTGAATTGTGATGTTGCTCTCAAAAATGAGCCTTTTATTTCTTTTATAAATCCTTTAGAACAAAGACTGGCTTAAGGAAAAATTTTGAGGTTTGTCTTTAGCAGTTTCTTACCTCAGCTTCTGGCCTATTTTTCTTTATTCTTTCTTGGTCCTTCCAACCCCTTTGGGCTCATTTCTTATGTCTAATTCCCACAGAATATTCCTTTCAGCTTCAACTCATCTAGTATATTATAATGGTGGTTTAGATTCGCTCCAGTTCTCAAATTGTGTGATTCTGTGATTCTAAGTGATGCAGTTGATGAAGCACCAGTCCTGGAATTAGGAAGAGAGTTCAAATTCGACCTCAGAAACATAATGCCCTGGGCAAATCACTTAAGCACTGTTTGACTCTGTCTTCTAATCTATAAAACTGGGATAATAATAGCCTCCCACATCCCAGCATTGTTGTGAGGGTTTAATGAGATAACATTTGTAAAGCTTTTTGTAAACTTTAAAGTACTACATAAAAGTTATTATTGTTATTCCTATTATGACTATCAACTAATTCCCACAAGGTATTTTGTGAATAGAAGTTAAGGTATTACCCCTTACTAGATGTATTTGCATTTTGTATAAAAGAGAGAAAATCAACCAATCAAAAAATCATTTATTAAATGTGCCTCCTTTATGCTAGGTTCAGCGCTAGACCCTGGGCATACAAAGCAAAACTGAAGCAGTTCTGCCCTCAGTGAACTTACAATCTATCTGGGAGGCAACCTTCCTTACACATATGCATTTCATAGGATCACAGAAGGGAACTGAGGGATCTTCTAGTTCAATTCCTCCATTTTTGTAGTGGAAGAAATCAAAGGCCAGGGAGACTAAGTGATTTGCTTGGGGTCACATATAAGTAAGCATCAGAGGTGTGATTTGGATCCAGGTACTCTGTCTCTAGGGCCATCTCCTTCCAGTGTATTATTATTATTACATAGTATAAAGTCCATTGAACTAACAGTATAATAAAGTCTAAAGAAACTAGGAGAAAAATGGGTCTGAATCTGGTTTTTGAGATTTGCTAGGTCCTTGTCCTGGGGTAGGTTCTTTAACCTCCCTGAGTCCATTTTCTTCAACCATAGAATTTGAACCCTGAGAACCACTTTTCAGGGTTGTGTTGAGGATCAAATATACATAAAACACTTTGCAAGATGCAGCTGTTATTTTTATTCTTATTATTAACAGAAAAGTCTTTAGGACTGGACTATCCATTAGCCAGTGAAGATTTATTAACTGATTCCTATGTTCTAGGCTTAGTATTAAGCACTGAAGATACAAAGAATGGCCAAAACATACCCTGACCTCCTGGAACTCATGGTCTAATGGAGGAAATACCAATAACTGCATGCAAACAAGATGTATACTGAGGAGGTGGAAGGTGATCTCCAGGAATCAAGAATACATTTCTTAACAGTGGAATTTCAGAAGCCTTCATAAATGGGGGTGGTCTAGATATTTGGGGGGTAAGGATTGCCCAGTGTCCCTCGAATTGCATACCATATAAACTCTACTTGCTCATAATGATAACCCTAGGCATATTCATATGTAGTCAGGAATAACATGACCAATTTACATGAGAGAATCTGTCTTGGGGGCAGGGTCATCTCCAGGGATTTGAAGGGCAGAAGATAGAATAGTAAAAACCATGTTAGAAACATTATATGGGAGCCACCATACCTATTCTCTCCCTACTCATTTGGATTGTGTGAGGGACAAAATTTCCTTCCTTTTGATTTGGAAGTTGCCTTGATATATGCCTATATTGTGACAATCACGGTTGATTGTCTTGGATTAGTTAAGCTACTGAGTTTTAATTTTCCTTTTGAACTGTTAACTATTCCAAATGTGCTTGAGGATGTGATGAGTTTTTCTAAGGAGATTTTCTGTTTGGGGACCTGGGCCCATTTCAACCTTGCCGCTCAGTTCACATGACAAAGGCATGAATAAAGACTGTGCTAATAGGAAATGCTGGGAGACCAAAATGCCAATTCAGGCCAGAGGTTCTAAGGCAGTTTCCAGGGTTGCTTTTTGCCTCCTTAGCATCCTCAAGCAATGAGAAAAGACGACAAGCATTTGCAACACCCAGTGATTTCTCCCGTTAGGTGATTATAATTTACAAAGAACTCATCAGGCACAGTTCAATAAGGAAGTATAAACTGTTCTTTTGAACCCTGTTTGAGAAATGATGATAGCTTAACTGAGGTCATTTTCTGCCCTCTAGTAATAGTTATATCCCTTCTTACCTAGTATAATAGAATAAAGTTGACTATACAGTTATTCCTTCCATATCACAGGAGTTAAGGGCACAGCACCCCCATGATTTGCAAAATCTAAATAAAGTTTTTGACCCTCACTTCTTATTAGAGAAGAAGTCTGAATTATAAATTATCTTTTTAAATGATGAAATATGTTGATATAATACATGTATTTCATGAATTTTTGAGTTTCTAAACTTTTTCTGTGTTGTCTTCCAACCTTCACATATTGTCTGTGACTTCCATAAAACTCCCCCCCAAATTCCCATTTAATTTCATATGCTGGCCCATAATATATTGAAACCACAATGGGGAAAGTCATGGTGTGGAAAGGATAATTGTGTATAGTGTCTTGTCATAGAAGAATCATTAGAAAAACCATCTAAGTCTTTGATATGTGTATAGTAGAAAGAATATTGGCTTATAGAATCAGAGAACGTTAGAAATCACTCTTCTACTACTTATGGCTTGTGTGCTTTAGACATTTCCTTTCCCAAGAATTCATTTTCCTCATTTACAAATTGAGAAAGTTGGATTAGATCATCTCTAAGGTCATACATAGATCTCACTGGAATTGTAAGGAATTCCAGAAGCCATTTTATACCACCCCCTCATTTTGCATGTAAGGGAGTTGGTCTTTCACAAACCTAATTAGAGACAACTAGATAGATAACAAGGATTTTAACCTAACTATAAAAATGCTGATATGCCAAGTGATCTTGTTATGTATGCAAATGAAATGTAAATGAATCCCTTGAGTGAATGTGAAGGAAGCAAATGTGAGGGATGAACAGGCCATGCCTTGAGATGACCATTCAAAGTCCATTCAGTAAATGTGGGAGACAGATTAGAAGAGAAATCCAACTCTAACCAGGAGAAGATGCATGGAACTTGGAACCCAAGTCCAGCCAGTACAATATGTGTGATTCTGTACTCCATAAAACACAGATGAGTGGCAAACAGAGTAGAAGACACATAGCAGAAGTAAAAGTGCAAGCAACCAATAAAAACAAAGGGGCCAGGACTCTCAGAATAACATTGGTTGGTTTTACTGGGCATGTGGCTTGTTAGAAAAGAAGACATATTATTTCTGTCTCCCTCATTTTGTATTCACCAAGACAGTAATCCTGTATCTTTTTTCTCCCCTAGTGCTTCTTCTAAAACCTTTTCCTCTAAGTATGGGACAGATCTATTTACCTTTCATTATTTTAAATGTTTGCTTTATCTTTACAGTGTTAACCTCCAGCATTTGATAGTCCAGTGTACTTATTAGTAATACGCTTGGGAGGAGGCCACTGCGGAGAAAACATAACCAGAAAAAAAAAGTAGACACAGATATAACACTGAGATATTTTGACAAAAAGCACTGCTCTAGATTGGAATTTTAGGTAACAGAAGGATAAAGAAAATTACAGTTCCATTGGTTCTACTTCCCAGGGCAGAGAAGTTGAATATATTGAAAAACTTACTTTACTAAAGATTTGATAGTAGGGTTAGGTTAGATTAGTAGCCTAATCTTCACATTACCCCCACCCTACCTCTGCTCTGCTTAGAGAAGGAAAGTCATTTTATCAACAGTCTAAGTGCTTGCCCAAGATCACACAGATAATGAAAGTCAGAGGGGAGCTTTGATTCCAGGTTTTCTGACTCCCTAAATTATATTCTTTCCATTGCACCTTAGCCTCTAGCTCTAAACTGATAGTCCTATAGCTATGGTCACTATTTTGTTTTGTTTTTTAAATGTTATTTTGTTTTTCCAATTATGTGTAAAGACTATTTTTAATATTAAGTTTTTTTTATAGGTTTTAAGTTTTAAATTTTTCTCCCTCTCCCCTTTCTCTCCCCCTCCCTAAGACAATAAGCTGTTTGACATATGTTGTACATGTTCAATCACATAAAACACATTTTCATATTAGTTATATTGTGAAAGAAGAAATAGAACAAAAGAAAAAACTATTAAAAATGAAGTGAAAATAGAATACTTTTATCGGTATTTAGAATACAGCAATTCGTTCTCTGGATGTGGATAGAATTTTCCACTGTGAGTCTCTTGGAATTGTCTTGGATCTTTGTATTGCTGAGAAGAATAAGTCTAGCAAAATTAGTCATCGTATGGTGTGATTTTTACTGTGTACAATGTGCCCCTGGTTCTGCCCACTTTACTCAGCATCAGTTCATGTCTTCCCAGGTTTTTTTCTGAAGTAATTCTGCTCATAATTTCTTATAACACAATAGTATTCCATTATATTCATATACCATAATTTATTCATCCATTCCCCAATTGATGGGGAATTGATGAAATTCCCTCAATTTCCAATTCTTTGCCACAGGGTCACTCTTTTTCACTTATCCTTTTGGTCCTTAACTGATTGTTAATGAGTCATATCCTGACTTTGAGAATTAACATTTTAGGTGAAATAAGGTAGACTAGTGTGTATATATCCTCACCTGGTAGAATTCTCCCCATATCTTTTTTTTTAAATCCTCCTTACCCCAACCATGTGTGGGCATTGAAATATGCAGTTTCCCCAAAACAATTGATCTATGTACTCTCAATATGTTTACAGAAAGAGAAAGAAAGAGATCTTCAACTGACATCTTCTGCTGTAAGAAATACTCAAATATGTTAGAGTACAAAACATTCATTTAAAGTATAAAAGAGTCATTACTGCATAGAGTGCAAGAAGAAGAAAGGAAGAAGTTGCTACAATTTAAATTTTGAGGCCAAACAAATAGATACAGGTCTACATACCTCTCTGAATTCCATTAAGTGGCTCCACAAAAACACATTAGGTAAAAACAATGCGACAGGGGATGGTTAGTTCAAGAGGAACAATGTTATAAATATAAGAGAGTTATAGTAGAACTTAAAGATACTTTGGTGGGGTTTGGTGGTAATATATTAATATTACTTCAAAATGAAGGTGGCCAAGACAACACCGTATGTATGAGTTACGTCTTTATTGTTGTTGCTAAACAGAGCCATCCCTAAGTATACCTGGGCACAGAGTAAGATCTTAACAAATGCTTATTGACTGACTTGACTGCCTGAGTATGGTCCCACAAGTCAATTATATTATATATTTTTGCCCCTTCCCTAAATAATTTATTCTAGTACAATCAAGTTAAAATGAATAATAATCACTACAAATACTCCTTATTTCTGTAGTATGTGCAAGGTCATGAGACACTTTTCCAGTAGCCTTGTAAATTTGTATTTCAAGAATTACTATTCCCACCTTATAAATGATGAAAATAAAGCTCAGAGAGATTGAAGAACTAGCCCAAAATCACCTAACTGGTAACTGACAAAGGCAGGATGAGGACCTTTTGACTCCAACTTTGGTAAATGTTCCACTGAAATGAACATTAAGGGCAACTTTGAAGGACAAAAGACATAGCCATGTAACATCTGGGAAGGAGGAGGTACATGAAGGAGAAAAGGGCTAGTTCTACAGCTTCTTATTTATTTGTTTATTTATTACTTGACACTGGGGTATCTGGGGACTGTTGCAAGACTGTGAACACCATCACATCTTTTTTCTAGTACTATTTGGTTGAGCCATCTTTTCCCCGTCATCCTTCTCTTCGAGTCACTGGCAACATTAGAGAAATGAGGGACAAATCTCCTGTCCCTGTGGACAATGATACACATTATCAGCTTTATGCTAGTGCTATTATCGATAAAAACCCTAGAAGTTAGAAGGGTTAGCCTTTTCCCTTCCAGATCCCCTGACCATTTGTTGTTTATTGCTACTGTTGTTTAGAATAAATCATAAAAGTGACTATTTCTTATTACCCACATTTCTGACACAGTTAACCTGGATCTTCAGTGCTTCCTTCCCCCTTCCCCCCCCCCCCCCCCCCCGCAATCTGCCATTTCTGTATCTGTTACAAGTGGTAACCGCCTCCTTGGATAATTACATTTCTTTAAATGTTGCTTTTTAAAAAGAAAACCAAGTTCAATACAGCAAAAGAACATTGGAAATAGTTCAAGGAACAAGAAGATAGGACACCGGGACTGTTAGAAGTAATTTTTTTTTCCTTTCAAAACCATTGCTGTATCAGTCTTTCTTCTCCCTCTCCCCCCAGCCTCCACTCCCCCACCCCAAGCAACTATTTGGTTTGCAGGAACAGACTGGTTTAATAAAATTGGCCTTCTTCCTTCTACTAAAAGTTTACCTGCGAGAGCCCCGAACATAATAAAATCAGATTATGAAGGCAATCATATTTACTTGTAATAAATCAAATCTTGCAGACATCAGTTAAGTCTCCCTTACTGCACTGGGACAATATCATGCGTGCATACATCAATACCTGAGGTGTCAGAAATATATTTCATAAGTTCAGAAAAATTGCACACACACTTGCAGTACCATTATGAGCAGTGAATTTGTAATGTGAACATTATGATGTATAAAGTGGCTTTGTTCCTACATTTAATAAGCATTGCATGTCAAGCCCACAAACATAATGGAATTTGCTGGTGTTTTTTTGCCATTAAAGGCAGGTTATTGTTTTTTTTGGGGGGGGAGGAGAGAACTTCTATATGTGTTGCCTATATTATCCATTTTTGAGAATTTGATCTCCTTCCACACATAGCAGCATCCTTAAATTAGTAAATAAATAAATAAAATCAAAAGAGACCCACTTCTGGGACATTAAATTAGGTTGAACAAGAATAACTGGGGGACTTGCTTTTAGTCTGGAATTAGCTTACCACTTAAAACAAGAACAAAAGCCTCTGACTTTCCTTTAATAATTATATGTACATGTGTCTTTATGTGTGTGTTTATATTAGAACATCTGTAAAAATTCCCTTTATACTATATATTCCATAGTGAGGGCCTACAAAGAGAACTTTGTAATGTGAGAATCAAAGTAACTGAGACTGTTTCCACCAACTGCTGTTTAAAATCACATAAAAAATTAAAAATACAATAGCTGAATGGAGTATGGGTCTGAAGGTGTGTGTGTGTCTGTGTGTGTCTGTGAATGGGATTAGGGAGTAAGTGGACAGGAGACGGTAAGGGAGCAAAGATTTGTGTTCTACTATTTTAAAAATATATACATAACTCAAATTATTTGTAGGTTAGTTGTCAAAATAAGTTTTGAAAATTCCTTGAACAAGAGGGAGAAAACCAACTTTGTTATAAGGCATGGACACAGATAGGACCTGCCATAGGTTGAGACTGAGTTTTCCATGGAAAGGCTGAAGACTCCCAGGCCCGGGGATGAAGAAATGAGAAGGCTGAAAGTTTCTCATTTAGGAAAGACCAGAAGCATCAGATTGGTCTGAAAAAGCCAGAGTTGGTTGCCAGGGATACAGGGTGCTGAACTGAAGTGCCAGAGGTAGAAGACAATAGTGACCAGATGAGAAGCAGGAGTTAAGAACAGGAGCAAAACAAAGTGCAAAGTGAAACAATATGGTCTTAGGGTGGGAATGGGAAAATCTGGGAAGGGAGTCAGGCTATGACTTTAGAACCAATCAGCATAAAGGTATCTGAATTCCATTAAACATCTGCCAAATTCCCTGCCCTTGGTTTCCTGCAGATGCGTGCTCGGTTTTATGCAGGAAGCTACAATATGCACAGCCCTTGTTATCCGGCCTTCCCTAAATTATTTGTAGTTGTATCTCTCCTACTGCATTGTCTGCTATACAGTGGGTTCTGAAGGTGTTTTTTTTATAAAGGGAATCCATGTATGTGGGTATTCACTGTATCTGCTATAGTTTGGGGTTTATTTCTAAATGATGTAAGAGGAGTTTGGGATGGTAAAGAGCTCTGGGGATAAAACTGGTAAATGTGGATCAACAAATGTTGCTAGTGAAGGAGAGGGTGTATGCATTTTGCTTTGCCTGATGGACTTGGTAAAGTTGACCATAGTGGGGTATTATTAGTGCTTTTAGTAAAAGTACATTTCTTCATCATCTTATGGTCCAATACCATGGTGCTATAGTTTCTACTTCAATAACATTGCTCTCGTGGCTTGACTCTCTCCACTCCCATAGCAACAAATTTCAAGGCCTTCATCACTGCTTACTTAGACTGTTGTGTAATGATAACAGTAATTTGAAGACCTTTCCTGCCCCTTAATAAGCCTAAGGGAATTTGAAGACTTCTCTGCTTTGAAAATATGCTCTGCCCCCTGACAGGCTAAATGTAATCACATAGAGCCTGTGGTGGGAGGAGTTTGCTGAAGGGTGGAACAGAGCCCAAAGAAACTGGGAGTCAGAGCAAGCTAGATGGTTGATAGGAGAGGATGCTTATGAAGTGAGACAGATAGGCTCGTGTTGGTTTGTGGGAAGGCTAAAGGACGGTGTGGCTCTCTGTGCTGTTGTGGCTTACTAACTTCTTTGCTACTATGATGGAATTGGCTTACTGCTTTTGGGATTAGGTTTTCTGGTATGTGAATAAATGTTTTGCTTCTGTCTTCTATATGGAGAGTCTATTATTTTTTTGTGATTGAACACTATGTAGGTATATCTATAGTCACTGTTGGTGCTGTAAATATTGCATTGGCCTTACATGTTGTAATTAATTATTTTAGATCACTGTTTTCTCTGATGCTAGTTCCTTCTCTTTTCCAACCTGTCCTTCATACTACTTTAAAATTTTCTTAAGGAACAAGTCTTGCCTTGTCACTCTCATACTCAAAAACAAAAACAAAAATGGAAGCTATGAGAACTCCTTATTGCCTGTAAGAGAAAATCAGAATCTCTCAACTTGGTACTTCAAGTCCTCTCCATAGTGTGTCTCCAATCTTTGTTTCCTGACTTATTTCATGTGCCCTTCACTGACTCTATTCTAGCTAAATGGCACTTCTAGTACTTCTCTGAACTAGATGTTCCATTTCTAGCCTCTTCACATTGGTGCAAGCTACTCCTTCTCACCCCTGTACCCTCCTGCATGCTCAGATATAACTCCTTCTTTAACTTCCTGTTAAAAGTATTCTTTCCTTCCTGTAAGTTTTCTAGAGCATTTGAGATCTCTCATTCTTATTTATAATATATGTTTCAATGTACATGTTGCACATCTTCTGAATATGTTCCATATGGGCAGGGACAGAGTTAGGGGTATGTAAATAAATATTTAATAATCAGCTGATCGGGGGGAGAGGGAGATATGCCTACCACATACCTTAAAATTTAATCTACGCAACTAATGAGCTATGTGACCCTGGGCAAGTCACTTACCCCTGTTTGCCTCAATTTCTCACCTGTAAAATGAGTTGGAGAAGGAAATAACAAATCACTCCAGTATCTTCGTCAAAAAAACCCTAAAAGGTTAAAAGAATCAACTACCCAGCAAAATTGAGCATATTATTCCAGGGGAAAATATGGTCATTCAATGAGGTGGAGGACTTTCAAACATTCTTGCTGAAAAAACCAGAGGTGAACAGAAAATTTGATAATCAAACACAAGAAGCATGAGAAGGTAAACATGAGAAAGAAACCATAAGGAACTTGTCAAATACATGCCAATATGGAAAAATGAAAAAAAAGAAAAAAGAAAACCCTAAAAGGGGTCATGAAGAGTTGAACACCACAGGAAAAGGATTCAATAATAACAATATACCACTGACATTTCTTAATTCTAGATAATCAACAATATAGTAAATCAAGCCTCAATTTGTAATACTTCCTGATTTCTGAGGTGTAAATGCTCACACTGAAAATTTTACAATTGGCTTTCCCAAGAGGGTTTGAGGTCACTCTTGCACACCCTTGGATAGTGTTATATTTGTTGCTATTTCTCCATTACCTATCAGAGTGCCTTACGTAGTAGGCAGTTTCACATTTGTAAGTAAGGAGATTGGACTTGACCTATAAAGTACATAATATTTGTTGAACTGACTTAAATTTGTTCAGTTGAACCTATACAATTCAATTCAACTCAGCAAGCAGGGCACCCTAGATATATAGTATTGTCAAAGGCACTTTAGGAGATCAGTTGATCACCCAATAATTACCAAATGCCTACTGTACCAGGCACTGTGCTAATCTTTGGAATAGAAGGCAGATGTAGAAGAAGTTAGGCTAGGATATGGTCCCTGAACAGAGCATTGTATATAAGAAAGAACTTCAACTTTAGAATAAGATCTGAGTTTGAGTCTTATCTCTTGATATTTGAGTGCTACATGGTTTTTGGCAAGCCATAGAATGTTTCTGAACCTCAGTTATTCTGTTGATAAAATGGGGAAAATAGGGTTTGTGTCATCTACCTGCAGGGTTGTTGTCAGCAAAGAGACTTATAAACCATAAATACGTATATCTGTGCACATGATTACAATCCTTTTGGGAGAAGAGTGAGAAAAATACTTGATTGAATGAGATAAGTAGCAATTCAAGGATGCATAAATAAGTGGTAAGATGAGTAGTCCAGAAAATATATGCTTTTGGCACAGGAAGGAGATATCAGTTCATTCAAATGAGTGATTGGGGAAGGTTTCATAAAAGAAAGAGAATATAGGATGGGCTTTGAGGGATGAAAATACCTTGTTTAGACAGAAAAAGACCAGAGGAAGAAGAGGCAAGGAAATACTCTATTTGTCCGGCAGAAGCAAATTCATTAACTTTTTTGTTTTGTCATTCAAGCCTTGGCCAAAGAAATTTCAGGCATCTTTCAAAGAGAGCTCTGAATTTCGCTTGTCTCAGTGTATTTTCAAATGGACCATTTCCCTGCTTTTTCAATATCTAAGATATGAAATTCCTGTCCACAACCTTTATCAAAGTTGCTATTTAAAGCATTTTTAATATGATACCTCCACAAATGTCTGACTCTGATAACTCATCATAGTGAAGAGGTCACCCTGGATTCCCAAAGGGTACACCAGTGGTGACGCTAACTCAGGAACATTCCTTTGTACTGGAAAGGTTTTGGGTAGGATCTGGACGCCATGTCTACATACTCTGCTGGCCCAAGATCAGCCTGACTAAACGTGGAGAACAGTTAAGTTGATTCTGGAAAGCAATTTGGAACTGTGCCCCAAAGTCACTAAACTGAGAATACCCTTTGACCCAGACTTACAATTACTATGCATATGCCCAAAAGAGATCAAAGAAAGAAAAAAGGACCCACAGCACAAAAAGGTTTATAGCAGCTCTTTTTGCAATAACCCCAAACTGGAACCAAGGTGATATCTGTTCATTCTGTGAATGGTTGAACAAATTATTGTCAATGAATGAGCTCCTTGAGAGTAAAAACGTTTATTCCTTTCTTTGCATCCCTTGCATTTAACATAGTTCTTGAAGCATAGTAGATGCTTAACCAATGTTTATTAGTTTGACCTATGTCCCCATAGAAATGATAAATGACATGGTTTCAGAGAAATCTGGGAAAACTTACATGAACTTAGAAAATGAGATCAAGAGGGTGTCAATAACTACTAACTCATAAACCTACTTTGCATTCTATATAAAATCATCATGAAGAGAACCCACAAAAATATTGAGAGCATTTTTGATGAAAACATGGGAAGAGAATGAACATGTTCCCCAAATGATAGTGTCTAGCATACTACTTTTTTATAGCTGGACAATTGACTGAAAGGGGCAGAATACAAAATCCTAAGGTTTAATTTAATACTTAATAATAACTAACATTTATATGATGCTTTAAGATTTGCAAAATGCTTCACGAATATTAGATCATTTTATCTTCACAACAATCCTGGAAATAAGTACTCTTATTATCCCCATTTTACAGATTAGGAAACTGAGACAGACGGGGATTAAGTGACTTACCCAGAGTCACATAGGTACTGTGTGAACCAGAAGTGAACTCATCTTCCTGACTCCAACTGCAGTGTTTCATTTGTTGTTCCGCCTAGTTGTTTGAATTCGACTATTTGAACATAAAAACTATTTGGTTTGGTAGAGCAAAATAACAGTCTTAAAAAGATCTCTTCCAAGAATTTGTATCTCATGTACATGTTAAGATCATATGTGCTTCCTTGATAGATGAAACAAGAGAAATTTCTTCAGTGAGTCATATCAAGTGGGGTATAAAACAAAGATATGTGTGCTCACCAAAGGTATTTGTCACCACAATCAAGGATGCCCAACATAAATAGGATTCTTACAGGTGGTAAGGTCTTCCAGATACTCTGATTTATCTGACCTTGTGCTAATTATATCAATTGTCCACACATTGAACTTCCTAAATTATATTTAGACTAATGCACACATGTGCATGCACCCATGCACACGCATACACACACACACACACGAAACCAAAGCCTAACAATCTAGATTCAATAACAATCCAGAAAAATAATATGAATGAAAAACATTGGTTGTCTAGATACTGACTCATATTTATTGTGACACTTCATAGATCTAGTCCTTCAGTACACATATCTTGAATGGACTCTGGAAATGGATAATGAACTGGGCCAAGATTTTATTAGGAGGAAAAAGGAGGGCTAGATTGAATTCTGGAGATTTTGGAGTGGTTTTAATGATACCAAACTTCTCTTTGAAAGAAAGAGCCATTTTTTTTACATCATCATTGTTCTGGTAATGCTATATGACTGTGAATCATGAATAGTACAATAAATGAAGAATCAAAATAGCAGATCACCCAGGTCATCCAGAAGGCAATGAACTTATGATTCAGAGCTGATTGAAAATCGGGGTCATCTAGTCCCATTGTATCAACCTCAAATAAAAATGGATCACTACAGGCCAAATATTGATTTTGAAAACCACAGACTAACATGAACTGTGTTTTATTACATTTTTTATTTATTTTGTTGAATATTTCCCAATTACATTTTAGTCTGGTTTGGGCCAACAAGTTTGATACCTCTGATGGAGTACAAACTCCTCATTTTGCAAATGAGGAAAGGGCCAGAAAGGTGAAATAAATTCCTCCAGCTATATAGTCTGTCAGTCAAGCAAGCAATAAGCATTTATTAAGCACCTACTAATGTACCAGCTGATATGCTAAGTTCTAGGAATACCAAAAGGGGAAAAAGACAATCTTTGCCCTCAAGGAGCTTATTGTATAACATGGGACACAACATATAAACAAATATATACAAAATAAACTTCATACAGGATAAATAGGAAGCAATTAACAGAGACAAAGAACTAGAATTAAAAGGGGTCAGGGAAGAAATAGAGTCAGAATTCAAACTCAAGCCCTCTGATAAAAAATGCAGAGCTTTTCCCAATATATTATGTTGTAGGTTGAAATATGCTTTCCACATTTTTAACAAAGATGAATCATGAATAAGAAATGGCATAATAGATTTCATCAGGGACATGTATAACTTGAAAAAAGAGATGGGTTGGCCATTCAAGGAGAGAAATGGATAATAGATTCCATAGTCATGAAAAGTTATGGTATCTCAAGGAAGATCCTCAATAAAGGACATCTAATGAAACATAGTGTATGGCAGGACATGAGTAAGAGTTATGTAATATGAGAAGATGTAGGTGGGTTGTGGAGAATATGCCCTCATTGAAAAGGTTAGCAGATCCTTTTACTCAATGAAGGCTGGCAGCAAATAAAGAAAATAAACATTAATTAAATAGCTACTATTTATCAGCCACTTTGCTAAACACCAATGAAAGAGTTATTTGATCCTTCCAAGGCTGCCTACTTTTAAAAGAGTCTTCCATAGGATTTTTAGGGAGCAGTGGGACTGGAAGAGTGACCATGTTTCCTATCACACTCCCTTAACCTCTTTATACAGGTTTCCCTGGGAGCTAAATGGACCCTCTCTTCCAGAGGTTCTTGGGTGATTAGCTTTCCCAATCTGTCTTTCTGAGCCTCTCACAGAGAGGCTGAATACAGTTCCAAGGTGTGGTTTGGGATCCCCACTTTATTTGTTTCAAATGCTCACCATTGTGTTTGGGCTAAGGAGTCTTCTGCCTAGATTTGATCTGTAAGGTCAATAAATTGATTAATTCAGGGTCCCTGCAAACTCTGGGAAGAAATAACTAAGAAATAAAATGTCATATCAAAAGAAAAAAATTAAAAGAGTCTTCTACTCAAGGCAGATCACTCACTAACCTGTTCTTAATCTTTACCTTATGCTTCTTTGCTCACATATTATTCCATATCTAGAATGAGTGCCACCTTCTTCCCAACTTATCCTACTGAAATATTTCCCCTCCTTCACCCCTTCTTCTCTTCCCCTATTATCTCTGTTGAAGTTATCTTTCCCTTCCCAACTTTCTTATAATACTTTCCCTCCCAGATCTCTCTCTCTTTTTTAAACTTAGCACATTCTGACTCATAGTGTCATTATCACTAAGCATGTCCCCTATCCTCCCTATGAGATTATAAACTCCAATCTAAGAATGTCTGTCTTGTTTTAGTTTGGTCTCCCCAGTGTTTGCTTATCAGCATGACTTTCACTTATTAGGCACTTAACTTCTCCCTCCTACCTCCCCAGTTAATTGACTTGTTTATAACTCAGTTCAGTTCTACATTGGCTTGTGAACTGATTGACCTCATAAAATGGAGTCAGCTTGGCCTACAGGGGCCCATTCATTCATGAGATTTATACCTGGAAAAGACGTTAGAGAACATCTTCATAGTTTGAGACCTTTGTTTTCCAAATCAGGAAACTGTTTGGGCAAGTCATAATCTCTCTGGGACTATTGTCTCAGCATAAAGATAAAAGGATTTGACTAGAAGATGCTTACAGTTTTTTTCCCGTCTTTAAATTTTATGATCACATGAGACCTAGAGAAACAGTGACTCATCAAATGCCTACTTTATTGGCAGGTCTTAATCTAGAAGCTTGATCTTCTGACTACTAATCCAGTGCTCACCATGCTGCCACCTGGTGGAGAAGTCTAATAGGGAACCAATAATTCTAGATTCCTATGGGGGAATGGTATAGGAAGAAACATTCTATATTTAATTGAGGCATGTACATACAGGGCAGCTAGGTGATGCAGTGGATAAAGGACTTGGTTTGGAATCAGGAAGACTCATGTTCACAGGTTCAAACAGGGCCTCAGACACTTACTAGCTGTGTGACCCTGGGCAAGTCACTTAACCTTATTTGTTTCAGTTTCCTCCCCTGAGAAATAAGCTAGAGTAGAAAATGGCAAATTGCTCTAGAAAACAACAAATAGGGTCATGAAGAGTCATATATGATTGAAACACTCAACAACAACAATGAACTTGTAAATACAAGCCCATTGTATTATTGGAGAAATGTGTGCATGCATGCGTGTGTGTGTGTTAGAGTGGGTTTAATTATCAATTGATTCTATTGAATATTTACTGAGTGTCTTACATAATTAACATACATAATACCACTCCTTGTTTTATATTAAAAAAACATGTTCCTTGGAAATTAAAAGTCCAAATTCATGTAGGAGGAGTCTACGGGGAATAATGGAGATGAATAGCTGGTTTCTTATATCATATCATTATTTAAAAAATTATCTACTTTCAGCCAAATTTTGAGCAAAGACTACCTACCTATGAGGCAAGGATCCCATTTGTTTGAAGTATAACTTGGGTGGCAAAGTCTGTTGGAATGTGACTCTCCTCATTGGTAAAGACTAATGCCCTAAGCCTGTGTGGGAGGCAGGGTGGAGTTGGCAAGAGCCAGAGAGAGAAGAGGTTTTGTCCTTTCAGTTTCTAGAAATCTATTTAGTCTCTGTAGTTGCTTTGGGTGCTTCTGGCTTGAAACTTCATGTGAAAAGATGTAAAATGACAACCCCACTTCAGATCACTAAAGGGAGAATAAGGTTCTGGGAAGAAGTCAACATGAAAAGAGCTAGCAGTCTCCATTATGTACCTATCCCCAACCTGCTACACTAGAGAATTCAGGAAATTTCCTTTTGGGTGAAATCTGGGACTCTCTTATGGTTGAAATGAGTTACATCATTCCCAATGGGAGAGCTTCTTCACTTTGTATTCTCTGGTACATTTTATTCTATGTATACTTTCTCTGATTTCTGTTTTGCTATCCACTTAGATGAAATGGTTTCTTTGCCATGTGTGTTCATTGTGGAAGTGGCATTTGTTGGAAAGAGATCAAACCTTGGCTATAGATTTTAGGGTGTTCCTTTCCTCATTAAGAAATAGTGAAAAGTTTAACTTGGACCTGAAGACTACACTCTAGTTTAGTATTATTTATGGGAGCAGATAGGTGTAATTCTGGTCTGGCATGCCTCTTTTTGAGGCAAGCAGAGTGACTAAGCTTCTGGACCCAACCTCCTGCTTCCCCTCTGGGAAGGAATTAAAGTCTCTTTGGAGATGAGCCAAGCTAGAATAGACTAGAAGTATTTATTTTGCTTCCTTTCAAGCTACAAAACGATACCCCTAGGCTACATGTGAGAGGCAGCCCCAGTATAGAAGTAACCTGCATAGCACCTGAGTGAGAATTTACCATACCATTGCAAGCTATCAAAAAGGAAAAGGGTGAATAAAATCTTAAATGAGAAAAACCAGAGCCTTAGTCCCTGTTGGGCTAATGGTTAATTCAAAGCTTGTTCAAGTTTAATTTTTTTGGTTATAGTATTAAACATGAAGAGTCCATTGATGTTGACATTACAAACTAAATCACTTAGTTAAAGGTGCCCATGTTTCCTTCTCTCAGGATAATGACTTCTATTTTCCACCTTCCATTTGGAGAGCTTCTTGAAGAGAAGCTGTTCCTCTTCAGGAGCACACCAAGTAATACTGTTGTTGTTGTTTTGTGTGTGTGTGTCTGTATGTATCTTATTGAAATCATATCATATACTATAAAGAGATAGTACTTTTCTTTGAAAAGCTAAAATTTTTTGCCTTTATTAATTTGTTTGTTTACTTTGAGTTTACAAGATTCAGTTCCACAATCCTTTGAGTTTCTAATTTTCTCCCTCTCCCTCTATCCTCCCCCCACCCCCATGGTGGCATGCAATCAAGTATAGGATCTGCAAATACTTTCACATTATACATTAGTCAGGTTGTAAAGAAGGATTATAACCAACGGAATGAACAATGAGAAAGAGGAAACAAAATCAAACAAGAAAAAGAAAGAGAGCCAGTAGTTTGCCTCAATCTACATTCAAACTCTGTAGTTCTTTCTCTGAATGCGTAGACATCTCTTTCCATCATAAGTCTTTTGGAGTTGCCTTATAACCTTGCATTGCAGAGAGGAGCTGTATCAATAATGAGATATTCACAACACCCATGATGGTTATGAATATGTTGGTGTAGTTTTGGATCACAAAATATAGCAAACTCTCCACATGGAAGGCAGAACCAAGGTCTTTATTCAGAAACCATAACACTGAGTCC
>CM053599.1:118827727-118844844 GCA_028646575.1 Pseudocheirus occidentalis | reverse complement strand
TTGTGGAAATGAATAATGTAACCAAGAAAATAAATTAAAATTAAAAAAAAAGAAGGATGAGGATTGAGAAAAAAATCATTGAAACAGACACACTCAGAAAGACTCTAACACTGCATTCCTAAAAGTGTTTGTAGAGAAAATAGAAATAGTACCAAAGAGAACAAAGATGGGGAAAAGAGATGGATTAGATTTAGTAGACATAAAAGAGATAAGTACTGGAGTGCCACAATTATGAGTGTAATAAGGGATTAATTTACTAAGTTCCTGAAGGAGGAACAGATAGAATAGTCCTGGGGGGGGGAAGAAAATAAAAACAAAATCCTGAGGCCTTAGTAATTCTCATAAAAGGTGACCACTCATACATCAATAACTATAGGCCTGTATACTTATTTTCTCAACTACAATTTTTTTATTACAATAAGTTAAACAAGCATTGAAGGTATTTTTGTCTTGATGAGGTTATTAGTATGGAAGATGTAGGCTTTTACAGGCAATACTTCATTGTAAACCATATATATATTTTTGCCATCATACAACTGACTGAAAAATGTGGTAAATATAACATCCTACTGAACTTATGGTTGGCTATAAAAATTTTTAATTTTATTGAGTAAAACACTACCTTAAAGCTTATTTCTCATAAGGTGTATCTCATATATACATCAAAATTATTCACAGTTGCTCAAAAATAAAATAACGGAGATATTCTTGTTACAGGTTTTCTGATTACTGATAGCAGGGAAGGTATAACATAGAGAAACATGCGCACCAAAAGTATTGACCATTGTCATGGAGGAAGATCAGCTTAGAATCTAAGCTGAACTTGGATTCCCTATGGATGGCAAGATCTTCCAGGTGCTCTTGTCATGTTGGTTCCTGGAAGCATTGTTCTATTAGATGATATCAGTAACTACTCAAAAGAGTTTGGTCTAAGCATTCAAGCAGGAAAAATCGAATAAATAAAAAATGTCTCCTGTTTAGACTCTTTGACACGTTGTTAGACAACCTGGACAACTCATCCATCAGTTTCTGTACCACAGACAGATACTACCAATAGACAAATTGAGCATCTTAAACAGGAGGAAGAAAGAGGAGTAAGTGCCTTGAGAAGGTGGGTTTTGAGTTGAGTCATGAAGGAAGCCAGGGAAGTCACAAGGATAAGGTGAGGAAGGGAAGCATGGGGCCACTCAGTGAGAAGGCACAGAAGTGAGAGACTGAATGTTGTGTTCAAGGAACAGAAAGGTCAGTATTGCTGTATCATAGAGTCCATGGATGGATGCTAAGAGACCCTTGAAATCATCTCCTCAAAATTTCTTATTTTATACCTAAGTCTTACCTTTGCCACTTACTATGTGCCCTTGGATGGATCACTTCACATTTTTCCAGTTGTTAGTTTTACCCTCTACTAAATGAGATCAGATTCAATGATGACTAGTTTAGGGCCCTTCCAGTTCTAAATTTATTTTTGCATAGTTTTCCCTCATAGTAACTCTGAGCTGGGTTGTTATTGCTGTTTTTTATTTTAATTCAATATTCCAATTATATTCAAACACTAAATAATCAATGATTATAGACCACCTATTAGATACTAGGAACAAGGACTGGATCTATCTTTTACCATATTTCAGAAAAATAAGGAGCTCCATGATAAGGAAACTCTCTCTACCAATATAAATTGTCACCTTCTCCACAACATTTAGTCTTAGGAAGTTGACTCAAAAACCGGAAGGTTAACACACTTGCCCAAGATCACATAGCCTCTCATGTTACCCACTAGAGAAGTTACAACATTTTTCCTGTAGTTGCCTACTAAGAGACAGAGAATTCAAAGGGAGGTAGTATTGCATAGTAGAAATAATACTGAGTTTAGAGCCAGAAATTCTGGATTCTAAAGTCACCTTTCTTGGACTTGGTTTCTTCCTCTGTTAAATGAGAAAGTTGGATGATGCAACCTCTAAAGTTACTTGTCTCTCTAAATCCAGGATTCTGTGATCCTAAAACACTCAGATACCAGATGTCTAAGCCATTTTTCCTCTTAGGGAGACATATTACTCCTTGGCCAGATGCACTGGCATTAATCAGACTTGCCTGTTGTTGCACAAGAAAAGCAAGAATGTTTCTGCAAAGAGGACAGAGTTAAAACCTTTAAAAAAAAGACAACAACCCTGCAATATCTTTCAGTGGAAAAGGGCATTTAAGCAAGTTATGAGTACATTGCACAAACTGTCACTGAGATTTTAATTTCTACCAACTTGCATCAAAAAGCAAGGTCCCACCTTGATCGCACTGAAGTAATAACTAGAATATTTTTGAAACACAGGTATAATGGTTTTATTAGTCAATGTTTGAAATAAGGAATGAGAAAGAGAACAAATGTCTCTCACATCACTAATGAAGGTGTAAGTGTGCAGCAGTTACGGAATGATACACAAGCTTTGAATTTCTCTCCTATAATAGGCAATACAAAGCAATTAGTAAGCCACAGGTTCCAGTTTGCAGTTCAAGTATTTCAGCAACTTCTGCCAAGATCTTCATGGATAATTTAGTGCCTTGCTCACAAAATGGGTGAATGATATTTTCATTATGGTTTACAAATAAGATTTACGAAAGAAAAAAAGAAAGAAAGAAAGAAAGAGAGAAAGACAGAGAGAGAGAGAAAGAAAGAAAGAGAGAAAGACAGAGAGAGAGAGAAAGAAAGAAAGAAAGAAAGAAAGAAAGAAAGAAAGAAAGAAAGAAAGAAAGAAAGAAAGAAAGAAAGAGAAAGAAAATACCTTTAGCATTCTGTGTGGACAGTTAGTTGCCAAGGATCATTATGCTTCATATGAGGGAAAGATTAGAAAGCAGCAGTTGAATAAAGCCTAAAATATGATGCTCTCCCATAAATAGTCCATCCTTCTGACTGTGTTCTTCTTCGAAGTTTACTTTTCTTGTATAAGAAAATGGATTCTTTTTAAATCCTTTTCTTTTCTTTAATTTTTTTTCTATTAAGGTCCCTCTTTTTCTTTTCTTTAAAATTCTTATTCAATAAATATCAATCTCAACTTGGAAAATATTCTTATTTATAACCAAATATCTATCTATTTGCATGTAAAATTCCATTGAAAAGACATTTTTATCACCCTTGGTAAGATTTGCCTGATATTGTCACTGTTTTTGTAAAGAACTTTTCTATTTTACATAGTGAGTAGGGGATATAGTGGAACAAATTCCCTAACTCTACTCAGTAGTAAGGGTCAATTGTTCTTAGTCAAATGTTCAGTCCTAGCTGTTATGCATAGCACTCTAACATTGCAGAGTACTCCAAGATAACTCCGTGCTCTCTCTGACTCTTAGAAAGCTGACTACCTCTCTTCTTATAGCCCTGATCCTGTTGTAGATAGCAACACTTAACTCCTTACTGGGTTTGATTTGTAACAAGACAGAATACAGCTTTATCTCATCAGATCAGAGCTGAGTTCCGCCCTCATCTTTCTTAAGCTCCTCCCCTTTTTACATAGCTGTGTTCCACTGAATTACTTATCAATCATACGCTCTAAAATGCAATCAAAATTGGCAATGAATAGATATCTTTTTTTTTCAAAATGGTTAATATCAGTACATCTACCATCTACCATGAGGCTCTCCAGTCTATGGCACATCTAGTTCCTGCTAGAGTCAAGGAGGGCAATCAATCCTCTTAAATCAGACGCTCCTTTTGGACTGAGTAAGGATTGGCAAAGAGAAAGGTTTCAAACTCAAATTCTATAATTCTGTGATAAGGAATTTAATCTCTTCTCATCTCTGACTCTCAGAATCCATATATTCCTTCAAGGCTAAACTAATGTCCAACCCCCAATAACGCTTTTTCCTAATTCTATCCTAGTTGTTATTACAGTTTCTTCTCCACTCCCTTAATCTTTTTGTACTTATTTCTCTGTTTACTTGTTTGGATCTCATGAACTCCTGAAAGTTCCTTTCTATCTCTGTCTTTGTGTCCTAGAGTCTAGCACAATAGACAATACCACATAGCAGACACTTAATAAATGCCTACTGAGTTACATCAAAATTCGTTAGCCTTAATTTCATTGAAAAGATAGCAGCCTGATATTGATGGCTAGAAGGAGTAGGTAATGTTCCAAGAATGAAATTAATCATCACCAACGCCATATGTGTGGTAATGGACATGAATGCATAGTTGTGGAGGACATAGAGCATAGTGAAAGTAGGCTGTATTGGACATGTAGGATCAGGTAATTTTCCCATATTCATATGCCCGGAGAGCACTTGCAATTTTAAAACATTAGAGATAGAAGTGACCTTAGAGATCAAACAGTATAAAATCATTTTTACAGGGAAACATTCCCCCAAATGGAAAATCCAAATTTTGAATTTGTGTCTCCTGACTTCCAATCCAAAGTGCAATATTATCTCAATATTTCAGATCCAGGGGGGAAAATTGTCTAAAATATACAGATAAATGAAGATATATAATACACACACACACACACACACACACACACACAAAAGGTTCTGTCTCAAGAGGAAATTTTTACTAAGTCTTACTCCAATCCCTCAGAGAGATGATCTTGGGCCTTTAAAGGCCAGCCAGGGAAGCACAAATGGTGGGTGGTAGGGTTTACCAAGCTGAAAAAACTGGCGGAGTGACTAACATACTTACTGGTGGAATCTCATCTCCTGTAGGTGAACTGCAAGGTAATGATCTTGTTGTGTTTTGGGGCTCAGGAATCTGAACACTGTCTATTATGACAAGTGGGATTTTGGTGTTGGAAGGGTATTGAAAGGTGTACCCATACAAGGGCAATCACAGATCCTTGGATAATAGCCTCGAGTTTCACCACTTCCATATTTAACTCTCACGGCATCATGGACCACTAGGGATAGAAGAGTGTCCATCAGGTCCAGTCCAGTCCCCTCATTTTACAGGTGAGAAAACCAAGATCCAGAGTGATGATGTGATTTGTCCAAAGTCACCCAGTCAGCCAGGTGGCAGAGCTGGGACTCAGATACAAGTCTCCCAAGTCTAGGTGCAATGTTCTTTGCTCTATGCCACAGTTCCTCCCTTCATGTGAAAGATGATCCAACCACTTCATCCTTTGTTTCTATGAATATCAAACTTCTCCTTCCTCATTCAACTCATTGAGTATCCCTTGCTAGTATAACCAGTGGAGCGATTCCTTTTCACTCTTTCCGTATGGTCTTCTACATTTTTGAAAATGCATTCAACAGAAGGAAATAGTTGAGCCCAGTGAATTTCTATTACTTGGACCCTTTCTTCTAGCAGTAGAATTTAAGCTCCTTGAGGGCAGATTTTGTTTCTTTTTTGTCTATGTATCCCCGCTACCTAGCAGAGCACCTGGTACAAATAAACATTTTCTGAATCCAGTGGTTCCCTCTCAGAGCTAAGATGTGGCTGTTATTTTATTCCAGATAGGTTTTCTATGCTTTTATTTTTAACCACAGCTATCAATGACTTCTTTTTTCCTCCTTTCTTTGTACTTTGTAGTGTGTAAGTCCAGGTTAATGAATACCCTGGCCTTTTCTTTAAATTTAGTAGCACTGATTATTTTGTTTGTGAAAAGTTTGGAGTCTATAGCAAAACAGAGGTAGAACTAACATGGCCTTTCTTTATCAAAGCAACTATATTCCAAAGTAATTTTGTAGAGGGTGAGATCCCATCTCCTGGGTAATACATCCATCTTGTCTTTCCTCTCATTGAGTCCACAGACCTTTTCTTTTGCCCATTCTTTTTTCTCCAAAGAAGGAATTAACTTCTTTGGTTTTTGAAGAGCTAGTAAGAATCCCATCCACAAGTGAAGGTGAGTTAGTCTTGGGAGATTGTGCAATTAAAGAAATGAAAGAAAAGTCTGAAAAGGTAAAGAGAGGAACATTTTCTGTCCAGGGATTGGGTTAAGGTTTAAGACGAGACCTACTTAACATGTGAGGTGCCATCCCTGGAATAGATTTTTTAATCAACAACAGTTCTCATTTAGTGCAAGAGTGAGCCAATGAATAGACTAATACTACTGACTGACATTGTGGTCCATTCATCTGCTTAAGTTGTCTGAAAATTTCAGGCACCAGTGAAGGATTAATATTGATTTTTAGACTGTCTTAGTTAAATATCTGATATACTGTGGTCTTATTTTCCTCTCCAACTCTCTTTCTCCACCTGCACTATTGTTGTTGCTATGAAAACAGAATTCACCTATTACTTTATCAATCATGCCCGGTAAATGACTCAAAAATAAGGAGAGAATTCATTATCTTTAATCATCAATGCTCAAAAAAAGCCATTTCCTCTCCTTCTTAGTTTGGTCCAACTGGAAATCCTGGAGCAATTAATCAAAACTTAGAGGAGGTAACAATATTTTTGTTGGTAAGAAAACAAAAGCTGTCTTTAGAAGAGTAGTCAGGCAAAGGTTTCATGTATTTTGACAGTTTAATAAATATGCTGTTAATTAGGACATTTTACTATATAACCTGCTCAGATCAATTGTGATATAGTCAAGAGACCTGAGTGTTTGTCTCGACTGTGGCACTGACTTGCTATGTGAGGCTGAGCAAATCATTTTGCCAAATGGGACTATTTGCTGTTGTAAATGTTCTCTCCCTCCTCAGTTTTCCCTTTTCTGAACTGATATATGTACATAGAGAATATACCCTTCCAGCTCCAGATCTATAATGCTAAAAGAATGCGGTATGAAAATAAAAGTTATTGCTATTATATTGTTCAGTATTTTCTTACTACCTAAAGCAGAGGGCTCTAAAAGGAACATTGATTAAAATGTTATATGTAGATTTCCTATATCAACTATTATGACAAGGTCATTTTTGTTCACAGACCTTATTTTCTCTGTAATATTTGGGAATAATAGAACCTTACTTATTGGAAGAAAATCTCTTTGCAACATACCTCCTGGAAATTCATGAGTTTCAGGGTTTATAGCATGGTGACATTAACCACTGTGAACTCTGATTAGGTAGACAAGCTTCCAGTGCACACAAGACTAGGGAATCTCATCAAGCAAGCCAGTAAGAGAGACAAGACAAAACATGGCAGCTACATCTAGAACGTATCAGGATTAATGACTGCAGCAGAGAGAGAAATAGATAGTGAAATCTACAATGGTAGTTGTAGTTGCCATACCAAGGAGTGAGGCCTACAAGATTGCCTTCACAGTGAGTTTCCTTAATATCTTTTCATGAATAAACGGATGTATATCTCTCTTGCTGAGTTGAGAAAACAGAAGTGTTAATTGGAAGCTTAAGTTAGCATTTCTAGGAAGCATGCTGGAGGTAGGTGTCATTTGGAAATGGATGCTGTGAGCATTTAATGCCCAAGTCAATTCCTTGCTATGAACTTTCTATTCTATTTCATTGAATGTCTTTTGCTTTTAATTCACCTGATATATTCCTTGGTATAGTATAAGGGTGTGTATCAATGGAGGCTCAGAGTTGTGAATTTGAATAGATGACCACACCAGAACTACTACGAACATGGTGTAGCTTAGAAAGGGCTCATAACAAAAGGACTCTGAGCAACATCAAAAATTTAATTCAGACCTGATTCTAACTTGTCATTAAAACCAAACAAAATAAGATACAGACTGATTTAAAATCACTTACTCAAAAGTTAGAATGGGAATTTATTTGGGATTACTTTTATATATCATGAAAATGCATTCCTCTGGAATGCATGAGAACATGTGAAAAATGCTTTTAGAGAGTATTCTTGTTCAGATAGAGGTTGACACAGATGCCTTCTGAGATTATGCAGTTCTAAGCATTTCATTAAACTGCTTTCCCAAAATCTATAGTCAGATAAAATAGGACTCTCTTTGAAACGCTTCTTCTCCTGGATCTTTGGGGGAAGTCTCTGAATTTTGGAAATAAATAGGTCATTATAGATGGAAACAATAGAAGTACTTTGTCTTAGCTTTCTTCTGCCTTGGCTCCAGCTAGGAACTCATTGAGAAACAGCTGGGCAAGGGTTCAAGAGTTATTTCTAAGCTTACTTCTTATTCCTATCCTAACAAATCATTAGCAGTTGGCTATCTGGTGCTCTTTTAGTTTAACTCTTTGTTGGCACTGGTTATAGAGTGGTTCATTACATGCTTCTCTCCCCCCCTACTCTCTTACTAGATTTGAGACTTTTAAGAATAGTGCATCTTGAATTGATTCATTTAGGTCAAGTCAAATCAACAAATATTTGCTCAAAACCTATTGTACATAATACTAAGGATATAAAGAAGACCAAAAAAAATATTCCAGTCCCTGCTTTTAAGGAAATAACAATCTAGTGGATAATTTCCTTCAGGCAGATACCAATCTGCATCAGTGAGAGATACTAAATTAGGAATTGGAAAATGATTATTTGCAAGTCAAGCTACCAGAATTCCTCAAGAAGGAAAATGTTTTCCAATACTAACTTTGTTATTCAACGTTATATAATGATACTTATGCGGAGATTAGATTTTGGTAACTTCATCCATTTGTAACTGCACTAAACCCAGAGGTAAAATAATAATGCTAACAATAATAATGAAAAGAATGAATGTCCATGACGTGAACAGTGATGAAAGATAATTGGATGTCATGGAAAGAACATTATATCCTGGTCTGCCATTTAACTATCTGTGTGACCTTCGCCAGGTCACTTAATTTTCTTGGGCTTCAGTATCATCATCTTTAAATGGGCTAGACAACCATGTGTTCTTTAAGGAATTTTCTGGTTCTATGATCCTGTGACAGTGGTGATGATGGTGATGATGATGATGGTAATGATAATGACATCTTTTATAAGCCAAAAGCACTTTCTCTGGTTATGCAACAAGACTCAAAAGTCCGATCACAGAGTTTCACTCAACCTTAAAAAAAATTCCCTACCTAGAAGCACTTAAGAAGAGATATTAGGTTTAACTTGAAATATTAATGTTATCAATTTTAAATGATCACTTAAATATCCTTTTAAATAGTATAAAGTTCTTTCTGACTCATCCAGAATATTACAATTAAAATTGGAAAGTAATATTTCATCTGGAATAGACTTAATTCCATTATGGCTCTATTTTCGAGAGCTTTTGCTGTGGTTACAAGCTTATGCCATCATCTTGTTTTCAACACTAGTTGAAGTTCCATGAATTCTATAGCATACATACGGGCTATTTCTACATGGACAAATCTGAATTAGAATTGTCTTAACCTATTGTTTTTGTCTCTCTCCCTTTTTCTCTTCTTAAATATGCTTAAAAGGAAAAATAAAGGGCTTTCTTTACTTATTTTAAACTATAACATCATATTGGCTTCTATTTTTCCCATACCATAATTTTCTACCATGACTAAGACAAATACAGATTGTAAACTTTCTTCTTTGGATGACAATAAGCAGTAATGTCATAGTGAATAGAAGGTGGTGAAGACAGGAAGAATTCCCTAGCCAGACCCATAACTAAGTAAGTGTGACTAGGACTCTCCTTCAGGGAACTGATACTTGAGAGTGCTGTAAGCACTTGTAGTCCTTCAGCAGGTAGAAATGACTGAGATAAGTAACTATTTAGCAAATATATACATACATGTGTATTTTACATACATATGCATGCATGTATCTTTTACCAGAGCTGTGATTTCATTGGTTAAGGAGCCAGACTGGACTTAAATCCATTCCAGATGAAATATTACTTTGCAATTTTTAAGATTACAAATTGCAAAAAGATATTAAATATCAAGAGAAATAATTGAAAAATGAAAGGAAAATAGCACTTTGGGATTACTGATTGTATTATAAAGCAATTATCTTCAAACTATTCAGTGATAGTTTAAAAATGGAAAAGAATATCAATGGAACTGACTAAATGAAGTGGAATTAGAAATAATCTAACTCAACCCAATATTTGATAACCCCAAAACATACATTGCCTATGAAAAAAGAACCTCCCTATCTTGTAAAAAATTACAGGGAAAACTGGAAATCTCTCTTACAAAAGGTAGACCAATATCTTACACCATATAGCACAATAAATTCAAAATGGGTATGGGATCTGAATGTTAAAGATTATAGCCTAAAAACAATTGGAAGAGAATCAGATTACATACTTTTTTCAGCAACAGATGGGATTCTAAACCAAAGAAGGAATATAAATGATTACCAAACATGAAACTGATCATTTTGATTACATGACTTCAGAAAGTTCTTACATGAACAAATTTAATGCCATTTAGAATAAGAAGAGAAGAAATTAACTAGAAAAAAATCCTTTTATCAAATATCCTTGATCAATGTCCAAGATATATAAGTAAATAACAAAATATCTTAGACCAAAAATAGTCTCCCCCCAAAGATAAGTAAAGAATTTGAACAAATGTTGCTCAAGTTTAGAACTATTAATGACTGTATAAAACAATATTCCTAAGCATTAAAAATAAGAAAAATGTCCATCAAAACAAAACTGAGGTTTTACTTTATATCTAGCAACTTGGCAAAGATGAAAAAAGGAATAATTAATATGACAGGGGTTTTGCAAAGATGGGCACAATAATTCATTGTTCGTAGAGCTGTGACTTGGTCTAAGCATTTGGAAAACTACTTGGAATTGGTCAACGAAGGTAACGAAAATGTCCATACTTTTTGCAATTTGTAATCTTAAAAATTTAATCAAGAGGTTAAGTGACTTGCCAAGGGTCACGTATTCAATATATGTTAGAGGAGGAAATTGAGTGCATTTCTCTGAGGTCAAGTCTATAGCTATGATCTTTGGTAGCAATAATACTTAGTTAACATAGGAGGCTATCTGAAAGCTTACATTTCCTCACAAGTGGTTTCACCTTTCTTGTCTGGCCTGATCCTGTTCCCTCTGTCATCAAAGGGCCTTCAAATTAGGGTTTCCACTTGTGAGAGTTGGCCTTTCCTTGTAACCTTCAACTTAATTTGTCTTTAAAATGTGAGTTGATGGTAGCTCTTGTGCCTGCCCAGTCACCAGAAATATGAGTTACAGCTCTGTTTTTAGATATCATTTCGGTCTTTAGGGACCCAAAGACAACACTCCATGGCAGGTAAGAGAGTGAGAAAAAAATAAAGAAAAATAATATCCTTCCTTTTATGTATAGCATGAAACTCTTTTGAATGCATTGTTTCAATTGATTCATAAACCGGAATTCCAAGAGCTAGGCAAGATAAAGTATTACTCCCCCATTTTACAAATGAAGATACCGATGCTGAGAATACTTGAAATAGCTAAGTGGCATAGCACATAGAGTGCTGAATCTGAGGTCAGAAAGAACTGAGTTCAAAATCCAGCCTTAGACACTTACTAGCTTTGTGACTAAAGGCAAGTTACTCAACTTGTCTATCTCAGTTTCCTTATCTGTAAAATGAATATAATAATAGCACCTTCTTCCCAGGGTTGTCTTGATGATAAAATGAGACCTATTTGTACAATGCTTTGTAAACTTTAAAGCACTATATAAAGACTAATTAATATTTAATAATAATAATATAATTATTAACATCAAACATCATTTATGCACAATTTATTCATATAATATATAAGCATACAATTAGATATGATACTTTAATAAATACATAAATTAATATTAAACATTAATTATTTATTAATAATTTTTGGTAATATAATTTTTAATATTATGAACTGGACAATTCCACATGGACAGTAATAACAAGAGCAATCATATACATTTTATAGCACTTTAAAGTCCATAACATGTCTTTCTCATAGCATGTTATCCTTATTTTATGGATGAGAAAAGCAAAAGCTCAGAGAAATTTTAGTCTTGTCTAAGGTTACATACATAGTAAATAGTACAGCTAGGTGGTATTTCTAAGTCTCTTGTGTTTTCTTTATTAAAGAATCATAGGATCATAGGTCTAGAGTTCAAGGGACTGTCTAGTCCAACTCCATTTTATAGATGAGAATGCTGAGGATCAGAGAGATCAAGTGACATAGGCAGCATATGGCAGAATTGGGATATAAACACAGATCCATGATTCCTTGTTCCACACTCTGAGCTCATTACTTTTTCCATAGCATCATACTGTACCTAGTTAGGTTGAATAATTAGTTAATATAAGATGATGCTTCTTTTTCATGATTTGTCTACACCGTGATTTGGTCCTGCACTACATTCTGTTTTTATTTCTGATCCTCAAATTTCCCCCAAACTTCTTTGCTACACCCCTGCCTCCAATGAATTTGGAATGTGTTGAGTTCTCCTTGTCCAAGGCACAAAAACTGAGTTCTATATACTATTTTACAACTTTCAGAATGCCTTTAAAGCATTTAAAACCCTTAATTATTTGGTCCTACTCTATTTTTCCATCCCTATATATGCTTCACCTTGCACAATCTGTGATTCAGCCAGTCTGGCTTTCTCTCTTCCTCACACGATACTCCATCTCCCAATTCTGCCTCTGCATGGTCATTCCATATGCCTGGCACACACTCCCTCCTCACCTCCATCTCAGAGTTCCCCCTTTTCCTTCAATATACACCCTCTCTCAAACTACCTTGTAATTCAATACTTTCTGTTTCTTTGTATATTCTCTTTATATTTATTCTGTATGTTCTTATATATGTCCTTGTTGTCTTCTCCTTTAGAATAAGTGCTTCTTGCCCATAGGGATTGATTCATTTGTTTTCTTTGTAACCCAAGAAGTAGCTGGCAAGTTGAAGGAACTTAATTATCACTTGTTGATTGATTGATGAATAGATAAATCACTTCACAAAAAGTAGGAATTGGGATAAAACCAAATGGCAACAAAGATACAGTAAACTATATTACTGGAGGGAAAAAAGATCCCTTTTAGCTACTATGCTATGTATGACCGGCAGACCTTTTTGAATGGTGAAACAGGGAATTATGACATCTGTGTGTAACATGACAAAAGTATAGACATGTTTCAGTGCCTTGTGTTGAGCATCTCAGTTGTCATAGTTATGGGGATATTATTTTGACATTTCGACATTGCATTGTGGCATGGTGACCCAGTGCCTCTAGCAGCCTGGAAGGACAAGTTGACTGTGGTATATGGCACATTAGGAAGCAATGGAGTGGTTCAGTACTGATGTGGAGAGAGAGGATGGGCTAGAAAGAAGGATATAAGACAAGGAATAAGAAATCATAATGCCTATTATCTGCTCTCCTACTAATTTACTAAGTGATCTTGAGGAAGCTAGCTAATGATGTAACAATCACTTTTTCCCCCCAGATATAAGGCATGAAATAAGTTGCACCTTATATTTACTAGGGGTGATGGACTTTAATGACAATGTTGACTTATAAAGTCACTGTCATTTGGAACTGCAAGGAACTCAAGACATGTATCACACAGTTCAAGGGTTCTTAAGCTGGAGTTTGTGAAGTTATTTTTTAAAAAATGTTGTGATAATTGTTTTTTAAGTATAATTGGTTTCCTTTGTAATCCTATGTATTTTATTATATATATATACATATATATATATACACATACACACACTTAAAAACATTATTCTTAGAATGGATGCAGAAGTTTCTCCAGGCCCCCAAAAGGGTCTATAACATAAAAAAAGTTAAGACACCCCCCCATGTAAGTCCAACTCTTTCATTTTATACATGAAGTACTGAAGCCAACGAAGTTTTAGTGATTTGCCTAATCAATCAATAATCACCTATTATGTGCTAGGAATGAAAGATGCTGTTGATAGAGCACTGGACATGAAGTCAGGAAGACCTCAGTACAAATCTGGTTCCAGGCACTCACTATCTGTGTGACTCTCAAGAGGTTCCTTAATCTTCTGCCTCAGTTTTCTCATCTGTAAAATGGTGATCATAATAACCTCATTCCAAAGTTTTTTTATAAGAATAAAGTAAGATGTTCTTTGCAAATTTTAAAGCATCATATGAATGTTAGATTAGCGTTGGTGGTGATAATGTTACCATTACAGAAAGTCAAAAGCAAGTCTCTGATTTCAAGGAGGTTACATTTTAATTGAGGAGACATGTCCACGTGTATATGTGAGAGATACAAAATAACAGAGAAAAGAGCGTTGGAGAGGAATGCAGAGGAAGCAATAGCATCTGTGGCTTTAGAAAGGGGTCCTAGAGAAGGACCATCAGTCTTGAAGAAAACCAGGAACTGTAAAGAATAGAAGTGAGAAGGCAAGATATTCCAGGCATAGGGAACAGGTAATATAAAAGTCAAAGGTTGTAGGACTAATGAATGTCAGCTCAGTGAAGGGAGATGCCATTTATATAAAGAGCCCTTTTTTATCATCATGACAAAATGTCCTTGGTAGTCAGCTATTTTAAAACTGCTGCTACAAACCCAGCAAGAAATAAGAAAGAGCTTTCATTTACTTTATGCTGGCTCTAATAGCAGAAGATTTTGTTTTCAAGATAATTTCCTGGATTTGAATGAATATTGGATTACTCTCCAAAGCCATGGCTTTCGCCAAGTACCTACTTAGCCCATCCAATGACCTACCTGGCAGATCTTACCAGACCCACATGGGAAAATGAAATCTTGGCACCTGCTCCAAACCTATTCTGTCGAAGATTGCCTGAAACCAAGAGTATTTTGGAGCTGACAGCTTCTTGGGAGAGCAAATAACCTCAGTGAGATGTAGACCGGCCAGTCATGTAATCTCCATCTATTCCACAGGTAGGGCAATAAGGCAAAATCTTGACACTTGCTACTATCTCCAAGGTCATCAGATGAAAGATATCCAACTACCCATGATGGCAACCTCAGCAAGAGGTTTGTTATTCAATTAGCCACCAGGGGGCAGAGAAACATATCCTCCCACCATTTCAGCTCTGGGGAATTTAGGGTAGCTTGTGTTTTGATAGCCGGTTTGTTTTCTCAACAGCCTGAAGAGCATGCTAATCGAGGGTGTCATAGGAGAAGGGAAGGATGGGATTAAATAACAGGGAAAGCCTTTAAAATGAAAGAATAGAGTAAGCTCCCCAACTATTTCCAAAGCCTAGCTATTTCCTCTCCAGAGCTAGGCTCCCTTTACTTGACAAAAGATGAGTAAAAAGAGTGGGGGTAGGGGAGAGACTTGGCCACCTTGGGGCCCCACATTGCTAAATCCTTCTGAGAGTTGGGAGTTTGCTGTGATAAATTGCTAGGTTCTTAATAATACCTTTTCATTTAACACACAAACTCTGTATTATTATTTTTAAAGTGTCTGCACTTATTTTTCCTTTGGAACAGGGAAACACACCGTTTCTCAAGCACCACAACAAAAACAATAACAGCAGAAAAAAATCATCTCTTCTATAGAGTACTAAAATACAGTTTCAGTCTTGGCGTGGAAGCCTGGCAAAAGGTGTGTTAATGAACTTATGAGTGAGAATTTGACTTGGCCATTTAGACTAGCACCTAGGTCTAATACTGGTGAAAGAAGCATGTGTGTGTGGGGGGTGGGGGGGAAGCCAAACATTTTGTTGCTTTAGACACTTCAAATATGGATTCGGTGCTATAAGTGCTATTAGTTCAGTTTAATTCAGGCAGGTTCTAAATGCCTATGTGTCAGGCAGCGTACCCTGGCCTTGAGGAACTTACATTTGACTTATTAAATTACAAATGAGTGGACCATATTCTTTGTATATGATTATTTATTGAAAAAAAGTGCTTAAAAAGTTGAATTTTGGAAATGTTTTTTGTTGAATTTGGAAAGAATATTTGAAGGAACATTTATTTTATTTTTTTGACTTGTCCTCACTGTACCAAAGATAGTGCTGGGACCTCTTGTAGTGTATTCAATAAATAAGCTGACCAACCACTTCAATCAAGTTGACTGCTATCCAAGAAGGGCAGAACAGTCAAAATTTCATTTCTGAGAACAAGACGTCTTTCAAAAGATTTACAGACTATAAGGGCATCTGTGAAGTTGCAAGAGAAATATACATGTGATAATATACATATGGGTATATGTGTATATATATATATATATGCAGATACATGTAGAGGTGTATTGTATATATGTATATACATATTTATATGTGTATTCTATATATTCATCATAGTTTATTTATACATATAATTAATTTCTATCTCTGTCTTTATTTTCAATAACCTGAAAATGAAATTTATAAGGTTAAGAACCCCTGTGCTAGTATTCTGAAGCTGTTGGTCAGCTTATTTATTGAACACAGGAAAGATGGTGCCAAACCATTTCCCAAATGGGACCCAACATGGGCTTCATAATGAAGCCTGCTAGAACTATAGCAGAAAGGCATAGCAGTCTTCTCAGGGAGGAAATGTCTTTTATCTGAGGCTCAAATGATTCAGAGGCAAGGCCTTCTGGCAAGAGATCCAAGGGAGAGAAGCAGAAGCCAGAAGCGACCTACAATCAGGGGCTCAGTTTAACCAGTGTCCTCACAGGCTTTCACTGTGGTATCTGAGTCATAACATACAAAGGCTGACCCCAGCAGTATCTTCCTGTTTCCCCTCATGGAAAGGTGCATTTCTTTGTAATGAGAGGTTGAGCAGTACTCAACTATTCTTTGAGGCGGTCGTAGAAATCAGCAGGCTCAGACATTAACAAGCTTAAAAGGTATTACCTGTCTCGTCTTACCAGGAGGTTTACACTGACTGTAGGGGCTTCACATCTCTCTTGTACTTTCATGAGGGAATTAGTTAAAATTGCCAAGGTGGAAAGTATTTGATTTAGATTCATTTTACTTTGCCAAGCAGCAGAGACTCATCACTCTGATTGGCTGGTCTGCCCGTACTGCCCTTAATGCTTTAAAGATACCCTCAGGGGGTGGGGAAAGCCTTCAGTTCAAAGCGCTTGATGGATAGCCACAATGGATTGTTATTATCTTTTCAAAAACCCTAGAAAAGCCCAGGTGAATAAGCTGGGAAAAAGACGTTCTAACAAGGGGGTGGTGGACCTATAGAGTATGAGGGGGCATTGTTTCACTCAATGTAAACTCGTGCAATTTCTCTGTCTGGGTGTGGGATATTCAAGAGAATCAAGTGGTAAATTGGTGACCTTCATTTATTCTTTTTTCACAATGTTCTATTGATTCTTTAAAAAAAAATATTACTGGGGCGGCTAGGTGGTGCAGTGAATAGAGCACCGGCCCTGGAGTCATGAGGACCTGAGTTCAAATAC
>CM053599.1:118806999-118827227 GCA_028646575.1 Pseudocheirus occidentalis | reverse complement strand
GCAACAGATGTGCTTTCTGTCTTTTAGAGAGTTTTGGAGCTTGAAAATCTGTTTAGAGTTCCATTTTATGAGTGTTTTAGCATGTTTGTGTGGGAGCTGTGGTGCTTTGCTGCTTCTACGCTGCCATCTTGGCTCCACCCCCCCTCATCCTTCTTTATATATCTGCAACTATTCAATGGCACTGACCACCTTCTCTTTCTGAGTACACTCTCCTATTTGGTTTTCTTGACTACTCTCTTTTCCTCATTCTCTTAACTATCTGACCCTGGTCACCAGACTTTGCTGAATCTTTATTCTTGTTAGATCCACCAAGAGTGAGTATTCTCCAAGGTTCTGACCTAGGTCTTCTTTTCTCTCCATATTTTCCTACTCAGTGATCTATCGGGTCTGATAGTTTAAGTGATATATCTCTGTGCAAGTGAAGTCCATAGCTATTTATCCAGATGAAGTCTTTGTCAAGGGTTCCAGCTTTCCATCACCATTTACATATTAGACATTACAAACTGGATTTCCCATAGGCATCTTAAACTCAGCAAGTTCAAAATAGAACTTATGATTCTCCTCATCCCCTCTCTCCAACTCATCCTTCTTCTTCGCTTTGCAATTATGGACAAGGGTATCATCCTCTAAGTCATTTGAATTTACAAGCTTGGTATCATGCATGATATTTCTCTCTTATACACCCCGTATATCCATTTAGTTGCCAAATCTTATCATTTCTTTCTCTACCACATCTCTCACATCACCACCTTTTTCTTTATTCACACATCTACCATCTTCATTCAGGCATGGTGGTGAAATCCATAAAGTCAGAAGCCAAGCTAGGGATGGGAGAAGAAAATCTAATGTCTCTTCTCACATAATTTAGTTCCTACATAGTCACCAGTGATTTTCCTAAAGTTTAGGTCTGATTATGTTATTCCCCCCACCCTCTTCCCCTCCTCAACTACAATGCCTCCCTGTTTCCTTTAAGACTAAATATAAAGTCCTCTTTTTGTATTTAAAGTTTCTGTCCCCCACCCCCCACAACCTGGCGTCTTCCTATCTTTCCAAATTCTTAACCCATTACTTCCCTCCATTCATTCTACAGTGCAGCAATACTAATCTAGTGCTTGCTGATCATCACTCAAAGAACTCTAGTTCTTTCTCCTTCTCTGTCAGGAGAACTTTCCTGATCTGTTCCAATTACAACCAGCCCTCCATCCTCAATTCATAGTTACTTCTCATCTAAAACTACATTCTACCTACCCTATATTTATTTCCTGTGTACCCATTTTTATATATGTTATCTCTCCTGTTCCATAGTTTCTGGCATATATAAAGCACTTGGTAAGTGCTTGTTGATTCATCAATTGATGGGGAGGGACCTTATTAGAAATATTTCCACATATTTTTTCCTTTTTCTTCTGTTTACTGTCTTTCCATTTTCATCTTTGAATGAGATATAGATGAATTTGCTTCATTTTGTCTCTCACCAACCTATCTTTAAGCTAATTTTACCATCCATTGCTTATGCCTATGTACTAGTTTTGATCTTTGCTCTGACAAGTTGGCAGTCCCACAGAATCCAGCTAATTCAGGGAAAGAGCCTTCTTTTTCTTTTTCTTTTGGTAGTACCTTTTTGTATCCCACCCAATCCTCTTGGAGCATGCTCAGTCAGAATTCTAGTCAAGCAAATGGAATTTGGGGATAGCCTACTTCTAGATATTCAGAGTAGGTTCTGCTATTTTTGGAGTGCTTCTTATCACCCTTGATTACTAAGAAGTATAGTGCATGGTGAAATCTTGTAATTGGCTAAAGGACTGATATGTCTATCCTTTGGGCTTTTTTGTACTTCTTCTTTTCCTGGAAAGTTTTTGAACATGGAAGACTCTTGTGGGAAGGGACTCCCACAGTCACTCCCTCATTTCTCTCCTCAATCACCATGTGAATATCCATGTTTCCTCTGTCTCCTTTGTCTCCCTTGTGTTAATTCTGTCTTGAACTTAGGTAAATGAATATGTGAGGCTGACTAGGTTACAACCTTGTGAGCTTCTAAAACTTGGAAGAGTCATCAACAATAACTTTACTACCAAGTCAGTGGCAGAATCCACCAAAGCTGGCAGCATAACAGTGGAGTCTGATAACTCCGTAGCATAACAACCAGGTGACCTGCTTAACCATGACCAGCAGTGAAGTGACCTATTCTATTAACTTTTATACTTTTAATCCGAACCACAGTGAGTTGTAAGTAAGGGTACAGTTTGAGAGCAATGGTTTTGTAACAAATGCCTTTGCTAAATCCATTTAAGTATATCCATTTAGTAAATATCTATTTTAAAAAGCTAACTTGATATCAACTGTACAGGCTAACTTTTGAGTTAATGGTATTAGAAGTCACAACCCTTCAGGGATGCCCCAAGAATCCAGAAGGGAAAAGTAGTTATCTACTCTCTGAGAACCTAGTCTGCAATCTGCTTTCTGACCTGTGCTCAGAGGAGAAAAAGAGAGACAAAAGGCCTTGGGTGACTACATGTATTTCCTGTGTGCTTCTGTCTCTCAACAGTCACTCATAGCTACTTGGGGGGCAGAGTAGAGGAGAAGAATTTCTTACATACACTTATCTATTACACCATTGCAATCTATGTGGAAAGACAAGAGAAAAAATATGCCTGGAGTCATAGATCAGGCCTGATTTCATAAGCCAGTGGAAAGGGTGATTCTTTCAACAAAAGCTCATCCTCTCAAAAGTCTGAAACACCAATTCACTTAGGGGAAAGCTCAAGTTATTGAAAACCTATTCCCTATGAATCCTATTGGGAGGCTCTAATCCAGTGGTTCTCAACCTGTGGGTCATGACCCCTTTGTGTGTTGAATGACCCTTTCACAGGGGTCATCTAAAACCATCGTAAAACACATATTTCCAACAGTCTTAGGAACCAAGACACTGTTCCTCTACGTCTCCAGATGGGTCTGCCCACATGCAGATATGCCCACATATGAGTATTAAAGGATCACAGCATTAGGAAGGTTGAGAACCACTGCTCTAATCCAACCAGTCCATCTTGGCATAGACTCAGTTATTAAGACTCAATCAGAATCTGTCTTGGGTTAATAAGGTGCTGATAGGCATGTTCATATGCTTTGTGAGGAGAGGTATGACTAACAGGTTCCAAGCAAACAAAGCCAGTAAGTATTTATTAAGTACCTATTGTATGCCAGGTACAGTAGTAAATGCTTTTAAAGACAGATGATAGATACATAGAGTGTTTTACAAAATGTGAAGTGATATATATAAATGTCAAAGATAGTGTCTGAAGGAAGAGAAGATATCAAAGACATGGAAAAAATAATGGACTTTATAGTACTTTTTTAAATGCAATCAAGAAAACCTTAATACTTAATACAATGCATATGTTCTACTTGTATCTTCAGAAAGTCAAGAGAATGAGACAAAGGCCCCTAGTACAATGGGTAAACCTCTTATAGTGAATTTAGGGATTACATGGATTAGAGTCACATAGGATAAGAAAACACAGATGGGCTGCAATACATATCATATGAAATAATATACACCTTAATGAGATAACAGGTCCATTGGAATATAATATGCCAGTCATTATTATTAAATACATACTCTTGTTTATTAATGATTACTAGACTGGAAGTTCTGTGGGGACATGGACTGTTTCTCATGTAAACTGCATATGTTATGATCTCCTAGGACAGCACTCTGCACACTAGACATCTAATAACTATTTACCACCCCTGTGTGTAGGTGTTTATAGATTCTTTACACACACACACACGAGCACGTGCACACGCGCATGTGCATGTGTGTATGTTTATATATATATATACATACATACATATATATATACATATATAAAATCCATCTATATACAAGTATATGTGAATTGAATGAGTTTATGCTAAGAGAGTTTCTAGCTATTGGGAAAAGTTGTTAACCTTCAAAGAAAGACAGATCTCTAACTCCAACTTGCCATGGCCCAGCTAAGCAGTAAGTCAAAGACAAGGTTGAAGCCAAAAAGATATCCAGAAGTTAGAAGAGTGAAAGGGGAGGGTTCAAGGATGGTGGGGAGGGTTCAAAGATGGTAGGGAGGAGAGGAGAATGGTGAGTAAAAGAAAAAAAAGGTATTTGTTGAGAGAAGGATAGGAAGTCTTCTGCTAAGCAATGCAAAGTGAAATACATAGAACCAAGAAAGGAATATACACAATAACTCCAACAATGTAAGTGACAAAAACAACAACTTGAAAAGAAAATAATCCAAATGGAATGCTTCAAAATTGTAATGACCAACTCGCCCCTAAAGGAGAAATGAGAAAAGACCCCTCACTCTGCTTCTTTGCAGAGGAGGGAGACCATACTGTGTGGCATTACATATAATGGTAATGACAGATTTTTTTTCCATGTTTTAGTTTTCCTGGGCATTTTTTATCTTAAAAAAAGATTTTAAGCAATGACTGTCTAGGAAGGGATGTGGGGAGGAAAATAGTGGGAAATGTAGGTAGTGTAAAACTAAAATCTATCAATAAAATTTATTTTTTTAAATGGTATGAAGACATACCAGCTTGTATTAGAAGCTATTGTAGGATTGGGAAGTAAGAGCTCTTAAGACTTTTCAAGAGTCTGTGAATTGAAGAACCTTGGCTAAATATCACAATAACACCCAATCCAATCCAATAATGATTTATTAAATGCCTTCTATCTTCCAGGTTTTTTCACTAAGTGCTGGGGATACAATTAATAAAAAGACAGTCCCTGGACTCAAGGAGCTTACAATCTAAAGGGGGAGACAATAAACAAAAGGAGACTGGAATCCAGGGGGTATCCTGAATAGGGGCATCTTGTTCCATCTTATTCCACTGAGTTGAAAGTTGAAACCAGGCAGTACAGGAGATAATGTGGAGTAAGTGGACTCTCACTCATAAGAGTTTCTGTCTCACTTATAGCAGTTTCTGTTCTCTTATAAAAGGAAGGCATTGGGATGAGTTTGGTATTCTGTCCTCCAGCACTCCAATCATAGTAGAATGGAGACTTAGGTGTCAATCAAGGCTTGAGTTTAAAAGTGATAAGTTTGCCCTGAGAGAGACATTTTGTTCCATGGAGTTGAAACCACACAAGGCAGCAGATACGAAGTGGAGATCACATTAGCCCAGGAGACCATTTCTGATTAGCCAGGGCAGGCAAGTGGAAAAACCAGTGAGTTCGGCAAGCAATTGGCTAATTTTATGTAATTGGACAGAGAGCCCAAGACCAAAGAATCCCAAATTTAAGCAGAACACTCTAACTAAAATTTGCATTTGTTAATCATCTGTCTTATAAACTTGGTTAATTTTCACTTGTATTAACACCATTTAGGCTTGAGATAATTATCTGGATAGATTTTGTTATTGATTCGTTATTGCTAAGTAGGAGAAAGAAAGATGTCATATAATAGTAATAGTTAACATTTGTATAGTGTTTTGAGGTTAGCAAAAGGCTTTAATATATTGTCTCACTTGATTCTCACAACAAACCAGTGAAGCAGGTACTAATAGTAACTCTGTTTTACTGATGAGGAAATTGAAGCTGGCAGAAATTAATTGACTTATACAATGTCTCATATCCAGTAAATTTCTGAGGAAGCATCTTAACTGAAGGCCACCTTATTCCAAGTCCAGAGCTCTATCCACTCTGCCATCTACTTGTTTGCAAATAGTTAGATCTGATTTGAAACTGGGTACCATAAAGGATAGAGATAATGCATAGCCTATTTTGATGTACTAATATTGATGATGAGAACCTAGCCTTACTCATGGAGTAAGGGCCAGAGGAAGGATTGTGGAAGAAGTAGCAGATTTTTCTTCATGTTGAATATCAACTGATAGCAAGATTGGGGTCAATATCATGCCTTTAAGACAATCTACCCAGTTCTGGTGGTTCATCACACCTGAGGTTCTCTCATTCCCACAGGCAAGAGCAGCTTTTAACAAGAAATTAAAATGTCAATAGTTTTGGGAGTTGGGGCAGCTAGGTGGTGCAATGAATAGAGTTCCAGGTCTACAGTCAGGAACACTGATTTCCTCATGTTCAAATCTGGCCTCAGAACACTAACTAATTGTGTGACCCTGGGCAAATCCCAAATACATGTTGTTTGTTCAATTGATTGATTGTGTGTTATAGTATATTTAAAGAGCTACCTGACAGAAAGTTCCCTTCTCTCCCCAGCCTCCACTTCCACCCCAATCCTCACTCCAGTCAGGTAAATTGGATCACTTCCATCTACAGGGCTTAAGGTAGTCATGCCTAATTAGGTTAGGTTTACTATTCCCCATTTCTGGAACTCTCTTCCTACTGTTATGGTTAAAAAGTCCAAAAGACATAATTTCTGGGTGATTAATAATCAATTTGTTAATTATGGCTAGCAAAGAATCAATAAAATGAGGTCAGTGGCCCTCTTGCAAGCCAAAGGTAAACCTTGGGATCAGTGGATGTTCCCAACAGGTGGAAATCAACTTTGATAGGTTAACAATTAATGAGAGAATGAATATTATGAGGAGTGGATTTATTCTAAGGTGGGCCTGGGATGAGGACTCTGATTATGCTACTCTTTAACAAAGAGACACATCTTTACACAGATGATTCTGCCGCCAGCAATCTATACAAAAGGATCTATCCTCCTTGTATAGTAGAATAATGGGCCAGAATTCACATAGATAAGATTATCTTTATCCTGTAATCATCACTAAGCTTTCCCAGTTGTGTGGAGATTGAGTCTTTTTGTTAGCAAGTGGTGGAGCTGGGACTCAAAACCAAGTCTGATACCAAGTTCATTGGTTTTCCATTGCACCATACCACACTCAAGATTTATATAAACTAGATTTTGTAGATGTGTGTACAATACTCAGAACAATGAAGTGTATATTACCAGAACCATAAGTAGGAATTTTTGTACCTCAGGCAAGTATCACAAACTGTGTCTAAGGCAAGAACATGGTAACTTCCTACTTGTTCCCAATAATTAAGAAACCTTTAAGGTTTCTGTGTAGCTGAAGGACTACAAGTGATATAAGTACCTTCTGAACTCTATGCCTTGAGTAGAAGCTCTAGGAGCCCAATAATAGTTGCTGCTTAGTATATTCCTGCCTAAAAATAAAGATAACTATATCTTTTTTCAGAGATCAAGGTCGATTGCTCCCAAGTCTAGAGTTAAAACCAATTTTAATCTAAAAATTTGACTCAGCTTATTCACACACAAAAGCAAATAGTTGGAATTTTCCCACCCTGAGAAGACAGCAAATATCTTAGATAAAACTAAAATTGATTTCTAGATGTTCTGTTTGGCTTTTCTGACAATCTTATCATAAAGGAAAGTGAACAGTTTTAATAATGCCTGGCTTGGAAATGATAATATTAAAAATTTGGGATTTTCATTTGGTTTGTGTTTACCAACATCATTTATTATTTATACCCAAAAGGAAGTTGTAACCTATTAGAATCAGTTTTTCACCAATCACAGAAGTCATTGTGTTTTGCTTTTCCATACTCTCAGCTATTTGACAAAATGTAGGCATATGACGCCTATATTGCTCACATGATTGCCTCTCTCTCTCTCTCTCTCTCTCTCTCTCTCTCTCTCTCTCTCTCTCTCTCTCTCTCTCTCTCTCTCTTTCTCTCTCTCTCAAAACTTTCATTTTCACTTTCCAACCCAAGAAAAATGGAGGTAGATCTTTAGGAAGAAGAGACTGCAAGTGGTGAAAAAGTATATATGTTTAAAAACTGCATCAAATCTGTTGAAGACAACAGAAATATTTTAAATAATCTCTTCCCCCTCTGCCTCAAAAGAAAAAGCATCTCAAAAGCAATTAAAATGGAGATCTCACCCTCCCTGCCCTACCAGAAAGTAAGAGAGCAGAGGTACAGTGGGATTGCTGTTTTAGGGTTGGGGCAGGGGAAAGACTGGGAGAAAATTTGTAATTCAAAAATGTCACGAAAATGAATGATGTAAACAAGAAAACAAATAAAAAATTAAAATATAAAAAAAGAAAAAAAAAGAATTGTGATCCTGAAAGGGTAATAAAGCATGTTATGAGAAAGACAGAGTTTAAGTATCAGGTAGTTATAACAAAATAGTTGTCATTTTTTCCCTTCATAAGATAAAAAAACAGAAATCAGCAGATACCTTCAAGGTGAAGAGACAATTACAATTCTTATGAATGTTTCATTTTATTTTTTTAGAATCATGATGATTAAGTATAGACAGTTTCCAAATTCTATTTATGATGTCAAAGGACTTTGAAAAAGCAATAAATGATTTACCCTCACTATACAGGCTAAGATATTCCATGTCTTTAATTTTAAAAATCATTTATTAAATATCTTGTGTAAAGTATTTTAATCACTTAAGTTTCAAGGGTCAGATGGAGATACTCTGTTTTTATTAGGAAATAAATGCATTACATTTTCCATTTAAAAAAAATGAAGATCTCAGAGGAAAAGGTAAATACCCTCACAAAAGCAGAATGGGAAAATACACACATCCTGACCTCTGTTACCATAGATTCCAATGAGCTGTTAATTACAAAAGGATGAACACCCCCTAGAGATAACAGCAAACTCAGGCAGTCAATAGGATGTGATAACATCCAATACAATCAAGAAACATTTGAGTAGAGCATAGGATTATATATGAGGATTGGGGGATTAGGAGACAAGACATTTCTGAATCTAGTAAACAGAAAGCCCTGGATGCCAGCTGAGGTAAGTATGGTGTTGGAAATGCAGTTGTCATGAATTAATCGCTGGGAAAACAGTCAGCACAAAGCCCTGAGGTATTTGTGTGCTTCTTTCCCACCCACTCACTGTCAGGGAATGGACTTAGTTCACCCACCCCTGGTATTGTCACAGAGTTTCTAACATGGTTTTGACTAAAAATATATAATTTCAAATGAATGAATGGGTGAAATATTATATAATGGTCTGATATATGAGCTCTCAGTATTTGCTGTTGGTTACTACACAGTAGAAGAAAGACTACATGTTGCTTTGAATTTTACAGTTATATGGTGTGAAACAGTCTTTAAAACACCAGTGTTAGAATTCAGATACTCATGATTATGTACTCTTTCCTGGAGTACTGTTGAATTTATTTTATTAGACAGAGAAACTCGATTGGATGGTATACTGAAAGAAAAGCCTAGTATTAGAGGAAGAAGGTATGTTCCTAAACTTCTGGGTTACCCTCCTTTATGCCAGAAAGGAGAATTAAGTAAGTGAAAATGAAACCCCAATTTAAAAGCAATGTTTTGCCTTGGGGGTTGAAACTCAGATTGGAATATGATTGGAACATTCTGTGATACAAATGTCTAATGCTTCCTGATTTTTACTAGTTTAATTAAACTGCTTATTTGACCTTGAACTTAAGGTCTAAGTGAATGTTAGTAGCCTGAAGCTACCATAAGGAAAGTTTAGTGCATTAGGGACAAGTCCTGTAATTGATGAGATCTAATAGCTGGTATGTGGCAATTTGAAACACAAAATGCCTCAAATGAGGAATAATTTTCCATGGCCTCAGGGCTCAAGGGGTGCTGTCCATGGTGCTGCTTTCCCATGTATGAGAGATAATTGAATACTTGGAGAAAACCATTCATGTTTGTAAATAAGAGACCATAAAGAGGAAGGAAATGAAGATGAGAAAAGGTATGATCAGTGGACAAAGATGTTGAAGGGACTGGAAGGAATGAGATAAAAATTAGAGGTAAATAAATTAGTTCTGGCAAATAGAAGCACTATCTCAACCTCTTAGGAGGAAAAAATTGGGAGGGAGCAAAGATTTTTAAGATAATCCATTTAAGGAGCTAAGGCAGCTCAGGTTAGATGTGACTTGGAAGTCACACTAAAACAATAGGTAATAATGACTTTAAATATTATGCCTGTTCTGTAATAACATCAATGTGCATGCTCTCTCCAACAATGAGGATCACAATCTATAACCATTCACCCTGTGCAACTCATCAATTTTTTTAAAAGTACAACCAACATCCTGAAGACTTTAATTTAGTTTTTCTGATGTTGAGTAGATGTAAGCAGGTTATCTCTCACATTCAGTACACATTCATTATCTCTCATTCTATCTCATGTGATCAGTCCACTTTTTTTTTCTTCTTTTTGGGTCAAACATTTTTCTGATGATGGCATTTTTTACCCAATTTTATGGTAATTCTTGGTCCATTGCATGGTTGAACCTTCTGTCAGGGATCAAAACAATAAGCCAAGGGAATAAAGCTCTGATGATGGACAGACTTTTCCCCTCTCCTCTAAGTGAATGATGAAGGAAATACTTGCTGAAGGACTCCATATTACTTTGGGTTAGTCACTAGAAGGAATTGTTGAGTGTTAATCATTTTGAATAATTCTACTCATTGGTTTGGAAGAGATAAATAAGGCTGCTCAACCCCTGCCACTGCTTTGAAGAAGTGAGGGAAGTACATTTTTCTCAACTCTTTGGGGCTAAACTTGGATTTTATTTTTATAAAGCATTACACTTATTTCTCTTTTTTCCTTTTAAATTGCTCTAATTTGATTTTAATCATACTATTTACCTGGTTCTCTTCTTGCTTCCCTCTGTACTAGTTCACATGATTTCTTCCCTATTTCTTTGAATTTTATATTTGTGAACTATAACTTCCTTATTCATTCCCCATTTAATAGGCACCTGCTGTCTTATTAGTTCTTCACCACCACAAAAAGTGATACTATGAATATTTTGATGGTTATGGGACCTTTTATCATCTAACATCCTCAGGGCATATTTAGCAGTGGAATCTCTGGGCCAAAAGGTGTATGGACATTTTATTAAATTGATTAGAATAATTCCAATTTGCTTTCCTGAGTGGATGGAACAATTCATAGTTCTGCCAATAGTGTATTGGTGTACCAGTATGAAAAGAATTCTTAAAATTGTAGAGTTATTGAGATCTTACTCCTAGACCAACTTTACAAAGCTAGCTATTGACTGAAGTAGTAGCAAAGATGAATGCCTTCAGAGAGAAGAATCTTTTACTCTTGTATAGCATGATTAGACCTTTAAGACAGGGAGAACTGTGTCTCTTACCACATCAAGAAAACTCTGTAGGTCTTCTCTTTTATAACAGAAAAGATTTTCCATGCTCCAAAGAGAATGGAGTAACAAAGAAAGAGAAGCAGAATAACAGTGGAAAGTTCACTGAATTTAGGGTCCAAAGACCTAGGCTGGGAATTTAAACTCTGTTTGTTACTTACTAACTATAAGGAATGTGACATAAGCTCTCTGCTCCTAAATATTTTCACCTGTAAAATGAGGAGGTTAGAATATAGTCTTCAAGGTCCCTTCAGGCATTAAATGTAGGATCTTATGAACCTAGGGAACAATGCCTAGTGACACCTACTGAAAGCAATGTGGAACTACAAGAGGAGCAATCAGGAAAAAAAGAATTCCTATGATCTTGGAGTAACCAAGAATTGCAGGTGATAGTCTCCTGGATTCATGCTGAGGATGGAGTCACAGAGAAACAGGAAGCTGCCTCCATAAGGAAGTAAGAGACTAGGAATTCACATAGTTTTCTGGCAGAAAGTAGCAAATGGAAGCCTTATTTTGTTTATTATTTTATTTGTTTATCATTCATATCTATTATTATTTGTTTATTATTCAAAGATTCTTTGGGGGCCTGCTCCCCCTTACACATACTTTTGGTTGCAGCTGTAAATTAGAGAAGAACAAAGTAAGAAATCTCCTAAATGCACTCTAGGCTGGTTAAACTGTAAGAGACGTACATAAAGGTGACAGGGAGAATTTTAATAGTCACACTTGACACAGAATATATTTTGCCCCACAGTGTTTTTTTTCTTTCCCTAGAATAATAAGGGACAAAGCTTGTATTGCACAGAATATCAAAGAAACTCTAAACTAGGTAATGCCTTTTGAGGGCAAATACACAGGGAAGGATATCTTAAATTAATGACAAGGAGAATGAAGGAGAAATGGAGATTTGGGGATTTACAGTTTCCTCCTCTGTTCTCCTCCTGTCCCTTTTGTTTAACACAATGGGGTTTGAGCCAGTAATCCAGTTTGACATGCCAGTCTGGACATCTTAGAGGGACTGAAACTTTATTTGTCCCAGTTATGCATACAAAGCAAGCATTGTCTTCATTGATATCCTATACTTCCTCTCCATCATGGAAAGTTTGCATCTAGAGATGATCAGGAAAATATGGAGTACATTCTTTGCCTATAAGCTATAAATTTTATAAATATATTACACTTCATATCAGCTTGTGAGTACATATGTGATTTCACATGATCTCAGCATGCATAAGCTTTCAAGGTAGTAAATAATAATTTTTGAAGCCATATTGAAAATCTTCATGATAAAGTGCTCTAGCTATTCCACCATAACTTCAGCAACACATCCTGTCTTCTTTTCCTGATATGGATGATATTGTGAGGTGGTTCTAACAGTTTTTGTTTTTTAAGATTTTGCCTTCAATCTAACTGATCAATAATGGATTTCTGAATTCTGCCTTTAATGCTTTTTTAAATTCTTTCTTCTAATTGTATAATCACACTTGAATATATGTGGATGTATGAGTCCCATAGTCACCTTCCTTAAAGTTACTTATATGTTTGTGTACCTGATGACTATTTCCAGGGTCCTATTAGTATAAAATTTACAAGTAAATATACAAAGCTACCTTCTTATAGTGTCTTAGTGGGTCTTTACAACTGGGCTAAGATGAATCTTCTATACCCTATTTTCTTCATTTTTGTTTCTACCAGCAAACCCAAGGACTTACCTTTATGGCTTCCCCAAATGGTTTATTGCTCTCATTATCTCCTTTCCTGACTTGGACTTTTCATCCCTCAACTTTGCCTAGAGGAATGAACTCAGTTTTTATTTCACAGAAAAAGATTTCATCTAGCACAATCCATAAGTGAGCAAGCATCTTTTCTACAACATCATTAACAAAAGACCAAACAGCCTTTGCTGAAAGATCTCTCATTAAAGGGAATCTACTTATGGAGGCAGGGCATTCTATTCTTGGTAAGACTTTTAGGAAGATTTTCCTCATATGGAAATGCTTTCCTATAGCTTTTTCTCATTGACTTTAGTTCTGTTCTTTGAGACTGAGCAAAACAATTGTCATCTCTGCCATGAAACAACTTTGATTGATTAAACAGCTATACTGCACTGCACTCCACCCCCACTCAGTCTTTTCCAGGCTAATCATCACCAAGTCCTTGTATTTTGAGTCCCTTTGCCATCTTTGTCACTCTTGTTTGGATACATTTCCATTTTATCTTTCTAATTATATGGCACCAAAACTATTCATAGTACTGGGGACATGGCCTTCTATACATCCTGTTTTCTGTTAAAAAAAAACTTTTATTTATTAACTTTTAACATTCTTTTCTTTTTAAATTTTGAGTTCCAAATTTTCTCCCTCCCTCTTACCTCCCACACCATCTACTGAGAAGGCAAACAATATCAATTATACCTGTTAAATCATGTAAAAAATTTCTCCTATCAACCATATTTTTAAAAAATAAATATAGCCAAATTCTAGAGTTCCTAAGCCAAGGAGAAAATAATACAAATAGTCATAAAGAAACAACTCAAATATCATAGAGCCATAGTAAGGTTTAGCAAGATTTAGCAGCTTCTCCATTAAAACATTTGAGGGCTTGGATTTTGATACTCCAGAGCAAGCTAGGATTACAACCAAGAATCATCCACCCAGAAAAATGGAGCTTAATACTTCAGGATAAAAAAATGGATATTTAAATAGAGGACTTTCAAGAATTCTTGCTGAAAAGACCAGAACTGAATAGAAAATTTGACTTTCAAATGGAAAACTCAAGATAAGCATGAAAAGGTAAACAGGAAAAAGAAATAATAAAGTATTCAAGAAGTTTAAACTATTTACCTTCCTACATAGGAAAATGATACTTGTAACCCCCCTCTTATTCCCCCCCCCATTTCATTATTAGAGAAGTTAGAAGGAGTTGTTGTTATTCTTTGTCCTTAGTTCTCAAAATGGACCATGACATCATGAAGGTGATGCCATGAGTTGCAAGTGAATTGGATTTAAGTGAGGGAAGACTGTGCAAAGTCACCAATCTCACATTCTACTCTGAAGTTATCTGGGTTCAGTGACAAGAGATAGATCAGGATGACTGGAGATAGCCTGGATGCAATGGGAAACAATGGCCTTTTTAAGCTAAGGTTTTTCCCAGGTCTCAGTCGGACTGATCAAGTTTGAGTGAACTCAGTTTGAGTGATGAAGGCTAGGTAAGAAACAAGGCAAAGAATTACTTCTTGTACCTAGTAATCTGGGAAAGGAAGACCCTCAAGGTTTCTGGCCAAAACAGCAACAATTGCTATTTATATTCACTCTGAGTAATCAAAGCCCAAAAGATCCCATGGGTTTAGACTAGGACCTATCACTGACCAATCACTGAGAACCTGAATAATTTGGGTTTAAGACATGTTCCTTAAGAAAGAAATCTAGCCCCCAAGACACAAGATAACTTTCAGGTTTCAGAGATCAAAATCTACATCCCTTTGAGATTCTTTGTATAGATTGACTAAGGCTGGGGGTAATTTAGAAATAAATGACAAAATTCATTAGAATAGGTCCATCCCCTTATTATAGTATTATAGTGTTCATTCTTTCATTAATTGTTAACCAATGAGAGTTAATTGCCATCCTCAGGAACACACTTTTTCCAAGGCCATATAAGCTTTGATCCTACCCACCATGATTATCTTTGGCATTTGAGAGTATCACTGACCTTTTATTAAAATGCTAGCATTATAAATAAAATGACTAATTACCCAGAAATTATGTCTCTTGAACTTTTTAAATGCCACACTATCACTAACAAAACACTAACAAACTTCTATGAAAGGTCCAGGAATTGGCTGGATCTAGATTTTATAACTGTGGCTAATGTGAGATCAGGTAACTAAATAAGACTTGGAAGAAACCCAGGGAAATTTTTTTATGATTACCTGAAATTGAGAAGCCTTTGCATTTTATGATCACTAGAATAGTTGTTGATGTGGGAAAATGTCCTTGAATCAAATGCCTTTGATAAGTCTATTATCCAAGATATGTAGGCAATGAACACAAATGTATAAGGCCTAGAGCCTTTACCAGGAAGTAAGGGGTCAAAGGAAATGAATAATTCTCAAGGTTGCTCCTAATCACTAATAATGAGAGAAATGGAAATTAAAACAAATCTGAGGTTTCATCTCTTCCCCAGCAAATCTTCCAAGGTGATGAAACATGAAATAGTCAACGTGGGAAAGACCACAGAAAGATAGGAAGACTGATGCCCTATTGTGGAGTTGTGAACTGATCCCACAATTGTGAAAAACAATGTGGAATTAAGCTAAAAAGGGCTGACATTTCTACACACTTTGATCCTGTGATCCCACTGCTCAATATGTATGCCAAGGATGTCAAAGATGGAAAAAAGATCTCAGATATGCATATATATCAAAATATTCATACCAACATTTTGTGGCAGCAAAGAAATATAAATAAAGTAGGTGCCCATCAGCTGGACAAAATAAGCAAAGAAATAAGCACACCGTGGCACATGAGTGTAATGGAATTTTTTTTGCATAAGAAAAAGCAAGAGATATGAGAAATTCACAGAAACATGGGAAGACTTAAATGAACTGCTGCAGAATATTATAAGTAGAATTAGGAAAGAAACATAGCAAAGACTACAAAATGAGGGGGGAAATTATGCTGACTGCTGTAATTATAAAGTGAAGAGGAAAGTAAACAGTTCGTGGAAGATGTGGGGAGACTATGAGTATGGATTGTTGTAGATACTGTTGGATATATATGGTTAATGTGGTTATTTTAGTACTTCTAAATAAAAATTTTGTTATGAAGGAAGGTCCAACAGGGGGTGATATATATTGGGCAATGAAGAGGATACACGCAGACAGAGGACACAGGTGTGAGTTTAATATGATGGGAGATGATTATTTTAAAAAAATTTCAGGGGTGAGAAAGATGAATGTACTGGGAGAAGGGGAGAGGAAAGGGAGAGGTAGAATGGGGGTAAATTATCTGACATAAAAGAGATGCAAAAGAGCTTTTACAGAGGAAGGGAAGATGTGAGAGCTGGGGAAGGAGAGCTCATGAACCTTAATCTCATTGGAATTGGTTTAAAGATGGAAAAACAGATAGTGAGGTGGTGAGGTGAGCCAGGAGGCCTTGGAGTCAGGAAGACCTGAGTTCAAATCTGGCATCAGACATTTGACATACTTACTAGTTGTGTGACCTTGGGCAAGTCACTTAACCCCAATTGCCCTGCCTTCCCCCCAAAAATATGGAATAACAGAAACATACAGTTGGGCATAGAGACCTCTCTTACCCCAAAGGACTGTAGGAGGGGAAGGGAAGAAGAGAATGGGGGAGGGCTGTTGATAGAAGGGAGGGTGGATTGAGTAAAGTGGTGGTCAAAAGCAAAACACTTTTGAAGAAGTATAACTTGAAAGGATAGAGAGAAGGGTTGATAGGGGAATAGGGTGGAGGGGAATACACAGTGATTATAACTGTGAAAATATTTTTTATAGCAAGTTTCTATGATAAAAAGTTTTATTTCTCAAATATATAGAGAACTCAGTCAGATTTTTAAGAATACAAATTATTCCTTAATTGAGAAATTGTCAAAGGAAATAAACAGTTTTCAGAAGCAAAAATAAAAGTTATATGTCATAAAGAAAAAGTGCTCCAAATCATTATCAAATAGAGAAATGCAAATTAAAATAACTCTGAGGTACTACCTCACAGCTATCAGATTGGCTAATATGACAGAAAAGGAAAAATGACAAATGCTAGAGGGGCAGTAGGAAAATTGGGACTTTAATGCATTGTTGGTGGAGTTGTGAATCAATTCAACCATTCTGGAGAACAATTTGGGACTTGGCCCAAAGGGCTAAAAAACCGTGCCTACCCTTTGACCTAGCAATAGCATTACTATATCTGCATCTAAAAGATGTTTTTTGGTTTTTTTTTAAAATGACTTACATGTATAAAAATATTTAAAGCAGCTTTTGGTGGGGGCAAAGAATTGGAAATTGAGAGTATGCCTTTTAATTAAGGGGTGGATGAAGAAAGTTGTGTTGAATAAGATGGAACAATATTGTGGTATAAGAAATGAAGAGCAGGATGCTTTCAGAAAAAAACCTGGGAAGACTTACATGAGCTAATGCAAAGTGAAGTGAACAGAACCAAAAGAGCAATTACACATAGTAATATCAATGCTGTACAATGAATAATTGTGGAATGACTTAGTTATTCTCAACAATACAATGATTCTAAACAGTTCCTAAAGACTTATGATGAAAAATGCTATCCACCTCCAAGGAAAGAACTAATGGAGTCTGCAGATTAAAGCATATCTTTTTTTTTAACTTTTTTTTTCTTTTTCTTGGGTTTTTTTTGTTTTCTTAGTCTGTGTATTCTTTTGCAACATGGTTTATGTGGAAATATGTTTTGAACTATTGCATGGGCATAACATAATCAGATCACTTGCCTTCTCAAAGAGTAAGGAATGGAGAGTAGCAGGGAGAGAATTTGGAACTCAAAATTTAAAAAAACAAACATTAAAAATTGTTTTAACATGTAATTGGGAGGGTGACCGCAATCAGTGGCTGCAGCAGACTTCAGGAAAGTGGATCACCAGCAGCAGTGGTGGTTTCCAGAATTATTACCCCACAAATGCCAACAAAAAAGTGAGAGGTCAGTGTAAAACTCTGTTGGAACTGGGGTGGATAGAGTAGCAGGTCACACCCTTGCACCCAGAGTTAGAAGTGGCAGAAGTGCAGGGCTCCACAGCTGCCTCCATGTGGCTGCTTCAGAGCTCCTAGCCAGCAGATCATAGGGGGACCAAGAAACTATTCATGGGGTAATCACTCTTGCTTTAACCTCCCTGGATCTGGATCATGGTCTTGGTTGGAAGTCCTGAGATGTGTGACCAGTGAGCCAGAGTTTGTGGGGGCAGTAGAGATAGTGCCCTCCTAATAGCTCTGGCAGCTGCAAAAATGGTGGCAATTTGGGACAAAGGTGTCCCGTCTGGAAGCAGAGTTCTACTGTGGCAAAGATCTCAAAAGTCAAGTAATTGAGTGGTAACATGAGCAAGCAAAGGAAGCAAGGCAAGCATAGAAATCCAACTTTAGGTTCCTTTTTTGGGGAAAAAAAGTATCAAAGCATGGAACAGGAGAAAGATAACACAGTCAGAACTCCTGCACCAAAAGCTTCCAAGAAAAATACAAACTGATGGCAGACCATGGAGGAGCTCAAGAAGGATATTTAGAATCAAGTAAGAGAAGAGGAGGAAAAATTGGGAAGAGAAATGAGAATGATGCAAGAAAACTAAGAAAAGAGAGTCAACAACTTGACTGAAGAAAATAACACCTTAAAAATTAGATTAACTCAAATGGCAAAAGAGGTCCAAAAAGCCAATGAGGAGAAGAATGCCTTAAAAATCCAAATTTACCAGATGGAAAAAGAATTTCAAAAGCTCATTGAGGAGAATAATTCCTTCAGAATTAGATTGGAGCAAATGGAAGCTAATGACTTTATGAGAAATCAAGATACCATTAAACAGATACAAACAAATGGAAAAATAGAAGGCAATGTGAAATATCTCATTGGAAAAACCACTGACCTGGGAAAAATATCCAGAAGAGATAACTTAAAAATTATTGGACTACCTGAAAGGCATGATCAGAAAAAGGAACCTAGAAATCATCCTTCAAGAAATTCTCAAGGAAAATTGCCCTGATATTTTAGAAGGAAGAGCAAAAAAGAAAATGAAACAATTCACCATTCACCTCTTGAAAAAGATCCAAAATAAAAAAAAAACCTCCTAGGAATATAATAGCCAGGTTCCAGAGTTCCCAGATCAAGGAGAATTTTTTTTCCATTTTAGCTTTTGTTTACTTTTGGTTTACATCATTCATTTCAACAAGATTTTAAGTTACAAGTTTTCTCCCCATATTTTCCCTACCCACCACCCCAAAAGAGCGATCCCACTGTAAACCCCCTCCCCAATCTGCTCTCTCATATATCCTCCCCCATCACCCCTCTGACTTTCCAGAAAAGCAGGATTGATCTCCCTACACCAGTGCCTGTATATCTTGTTTCCCAGTTGCATGTAAATAATAAAATGATAGTAATACATATACATATATGTATATACACACACACTCACATATGTATTCTTACACATATATACACTCCTATATAGACATATGTGTATGTATACATATTTATGTATTTATATTCCCTTTTTATATTTATATTCCCTTCAACTATCCTCATACTGAGAAGAGTTTCATAAGTTACAATTATCATTTTTTCCATGTTGGCATGTAAATAGTTTAACTTTGATAAGTTCCTTATGAATTCTTTTCTATGTTTACCTTCTCATCCTTCTTGTATTTCAATATCAAATTTTCTATTCAGTTCTGTTTTTTTCATAAAAAATGCTTGGAAGTCCTCCACCACCTTGAATGACCACATTTTCCCCTGGAACATTATACTCAATTTTGCTGGGTAGGTGAATCTTGTAATCCTAGCTCCCTTGATCTCTGGAATTTCATATTTTGATCCCTTAAAGGAGAAGCTGCTAGATCCTGGGTTATCCTGACTGTGTTGCCACAGTATTCAAATTGTTTCTTCTTGGCAGCTTGTAATATTTTCTCCTTGATCTGCAAACTCTGGAACCTGACTATAACATTCCTAGGAGTTTTCTTTTGGGGATCTTTTTCAAGAGGTGATCAGTGAATTCTTTCAAGTTCTGTTTTGCCCTCTGTTTCTTAAATATCAGGGAAGTTTTCCTTGAGAATTTCTTGAAGGATGCTTTCTAGGTTCTTTTTTTGATCATGGCTTTCAGGTAGTCCAATAGATTTTAAATTGTCTCTCCTGGATCTGTTTTCAGGTCAGTGGTTTTTTTCAAGTGTTTTTTTTAATATTTCACATTGCCTTCTATTTTTTTCATTTGTTTGTATCTCTTTAATAGTATCTTAATTTCTCATAAAGTCATTTGCTTCCATTTGCTCCTCTATAATTCTGAAGGAATTATTCTCCTCAGTGAGCTTTTGAAATTCTTTTTCCATCTGGCAAAGTTGGTTTTTAAGGAATTCTTTTCATCATTGACTTTTTGGGCCTCTTTTGC
>CM053599.1:118750005-118806499 GCA_028646575.1 Pseudocheirus occidentalis | reverse complement strand
TCAGGTTATTGACTCTCTTTTCATGATTTTCTTGCATCATTCCCATTTCTCTTCCCAATTTTTCCTCCACTTCTCTTATTTTGTTTGCAAAATCCTTCTTAAGCTGATCTATGGCTTGCAGGCAGTCTTCATGTTTCTTGGAAGCTTTTGGTGTGGGAGATCTGACTGTGTTGTCTTCCTCCCATTCCATGCTTTGATCCTATTTGTCCCTCAAAAAGGAATCTAAAGTTAGGTTGCTGAATTTGGTTTGTTTCCTTTGTCTGCTCATATTGCCAGTCAATTACTTGACTTTTGGGCTCAGTAGAACTCTGATTCAAGAGAGGAGAGCTCTGTCCCAAATACCTGGTATTTTCTCAGCTGCCAGGGCTATTAGGGGGCCACCATCTCTGCAGCCCCCACCAGCTTTGGCTTACTGGTCACACACCTCAGGACCACCACCCAAGACCATGATCCTGATCCAGGAAGGTTAAGGCAAGAGCACTTAGCCTCTGAATGGTCACTTGGCCCCCCTGCAATCTGAAGGCCAGGAGCTCTGAAGCAGCTACATGGAGGTGGCTACAGAGCCACCTGGGAGTAGACAGCTGGACCCACTCCTTTCCCCCAAATTTAGCTGAATTCCACTGACCTTTTCCTCTGTCTTTGGTTCTTATGGATTGATAATTCTGGAAACTGCCCCAGCTGCTGGTGATCCAAGTCTCCAGCTGCAGCTTGTCCTGGCCACCCTGGGGCTATGCCACAGTTTCAGGCTGGGCAGTTTTTGGTTCCCAATGCACTGCAATGGACCCTTCCTGTCTGCCTGCTAAACTGCCTCCAGCAGAAGCCTTTTTTCTCTGTCATTTTATGAGTTCTGGAGCTCTAAAATTTGTTTAGAGTCCTATTTTATAGGTATTTGAGGTGGTTAAGGAGGGGAGCTCTCATTGAGGAGAAAATATTACAAGCAGCCGAGAAGAAACAATTTGAATACTGTGGAAACACAATCAGGGTAACTCAGGATCCAGTAGCTTCTATGTTAAGGGATCAAAGGGCCTGGAATATGATATTCTGGAGGTTAAAGGAGCTAGGATTAAAACCAAGAATCACCTACCCAGAAAAACTGAGTATAATGTTTCAGGGGAAAATATGGTCATTCAATGAAATAGAGGACTTTCAAGCATTCTTTACTAAAAAACCAGAGTCGAATAGAAAATTTGACACTCAAATACAAGAAAAAAGAAAAGCATGAGAAGTTAAACATGGAAAAGAAATCATAAGGAACTTATCAAAGTTGAACTGTTTATATGCCTACGTGGAAAAATGATAATTGTAACTTATGAAACTTTTATTAGTATGAGGATAGTTGAAGGGAATATAAATGTTTGTGTGCGTGTGTGTGTATATGTATGTATGTATGTATATGTGTATTTATATATTTCTATATGAGAGGGCATATCTGCATATGAATACATATGTGAGTGTGTGTATATATGTGTACAGGTATACATAGACAGAGGGCACAGGATCAATTGAATAGGAAGGGCTGATATTTAAAAAGTGAAATTGAGAGGTAAGAGAGGAATATAATAAAAGGACATGGGCAAAGACAGAATGGGGTAAATTATCTCATGTAGAAGAGGCAAGGGATAACTGTTACAATGGAGGGGAAGAACAAGAAGGCAAAAGGGAATGGGTCAACCTTACTCTCATTGAATTTGGCTTAGGGAGGGAATGACATACACACTAAATTGAGTATCTTGCCCTATAGGAGAGTAGGGGTGAAGGGTATGAGAGGGGGGATGATGGAGGGGAGGGCAAGTTGGGGGGGTAGGGTAGTTAGAAGTACACACTTTTGAAAAAGGACAGGGTCAAAGTAGAGAATAGAACAAGTGGGCGCAGGATAGGATGGAGGGAAATATAGTCATTCTTTCACAGTATATGCACTATGGAAATATTTTGGGTAACTATACATGCACAATCTATATTGAATTGCTTATGTTCCCAGTAAGGGTGGGTGATGAGGGAGGAAGGGAAAGAGTCTGGAATTAAAAGTTGTAAAATCAAATGTTTAAAAAATTATTATTATTATTATTTTACATGAAACTTGGAAATAAGATATACAGGCACTGGAGTATGGAGATCCATCTTGCCCTACTGGAAAGTGGGAGGAAGGATGGGGAAGGATATAGGAGAGAGCAGATTGGGGGAGGGGGTATACAGTGGAATCAGTGTTTTGGGGTGGTGGGTAGGGGAAAGATGGGGAAAAAATTTGTAACTCAAAATCTTGTGGAAATTAATGATGTAAACTAAAAATAAACATAAAATTTAATTTTAAAACATGCAATTGGAAAAATTAAACTATTTAAAAAGAAAAAAGTATCAGTGAAACATTTTTTTAATTAAAAGAAAGAAACTGAGAGACAGAACTAATGATTTTTTAATTGTCAAAAATCTGATGATCTTTTCCTGGTCTTCATCCTTGTTAATCTCTATAGGATTTAATGCTATTTACCCAGCCCTTCATCCTGGATATTCTTTCCTCTCTGGATTTTTATGATACTATATTCTCCTCCTAACTGGCTGACTGCTCCTTCTCAGTCTTCATTGCTGATTCATTGTGCATATCATTTTCCCCTAACCCTGGATATTCACCCTAAGCCCCATTCTCTATCTATATGCTTCCTCTCAGTGACTTTATCATTCTCATATATTCAAATATCATCTCAATTAAGATAAGTCAATATATCTAATTCCAGTCTCTTGCCAGGGCTTCAGTTACAAATCACCAAATGACTATTGGAAATTTTAACCTTGATGGATTAAAGACACCAAATTACACACGGCAAAAACTGAGCTCATCTTTCCCTCAAAATCCACTTTCATCCAAATGCCTATATTTCTGTTGAAGGTGGTCTTTCATGCTCCTGAATTTTGTAACCTCAACATTATCCTTAACTCCTTAGTCCTCTCAGCCCACATATCCATTCAGTTGCAACTCTTCCTTTTTCTACCTCCACAGCTCTCTCATTTGACTCTTTTCCTTTCACACATAATTTAAGACCTCATCACTTCTCAACTAGATTATTACAATCACTTTCTAATTGGTCTCCCAGACTCCTCAGTCTCAGATCTAACCATATAATTCCCCTACTCAGTAAATCCCAGTGGCTCTAAATTTCTACTAAGACAAAATATATATTCTTCTGTGTAGCTTTAAAAACTCTTCAAAACCTGCCCCAACTTATATTTACCTTTTACACATACATATTTTCATTGTATATTAGTCTTACTTCTGGTCTCTGTGATCCAACCAAAATGGCTTTTCTCTGTTTTTCATGTATAGCACTTCTTTCTTTGTGGTTTTAAAATAGCTATCTTCCATACTTGGAATATGCTCCCTCCTCAGCTCTGGGACTTAGGATCCCCCTCTTCCTTCATGGTGCAGCTCAAGGACCCTTTTCTACATGAATCCATTTTTTAAAATCTTAACTCTTTCCAGAGTCTCTTTTTCTTTTTTATTACTTTAAAAATGTATTATTTATTTTTAGTATTCTTTTCTTTCTGAACTCTGAGTTCCATAAATCTTCCTCCTTGACCAACTAAGATGGCTAACAAAATAATATAAATTATACATGTGAAATAATGCAAAACGTATTTCTGTGTTAGCCTCACAAAAACACAAAAAAATGAGAAAATTGTACTTGTACTTACTCTTAGAGTTCATTTATTCTCTCTCTCTCTCTCTCTCTCTCTCTCTCTCTCTCTCTCTTTCTCTCTCTCTCTTGAGGTGAATAGCATTTATTTCTTATTATAACCCTGGAATTGTCTTGGATCATGAATTGATAAAAATAGCCAAGTCTTTCATAGTTGGCCATCATTACAACATTGCTGTTACTTTGCACAGTGATCTGATTCTTCTCACTTCACTAAGCATCAGTTCATATAGGACTCGTAATTTTTTTCTTTCTGAAACCATCCCTCATCATTTCACTTATTATAGCATAATACTACTCTGTCACAATCACAAGCCACCTCTCATCTGGCCATTCTCCAATTGATGACCATCCCCTCATTTTCCAGTTCTTTGCACCACAAAATATAAATATTTTTGTACATATAAGTCTTTTCCATTTTCTTTGACCTTCTTGAGTTATAGGCCTACTAATGATATTGCTGGATCAAGGGATATGCACAGTATTTTTTAACTCTTTGGAGATAGTTCCAAATTGTTTTCTATAATAGTTAAACCAGTCGTAAAGCCATTCTTGATCCCCTCCAATTGCTAGTTCCTCTCCTCCTTGACTACTTTGTAGTTACTCTTTTTGTATTCATTCTGTGTATGCTTATGCAGAGTGAAGCAGAAGTTTTGTGAAATGTTGAGCTTTAGTAGCTTAGCTGTATCTGTTGTTTCTCCTATTAGAACATAAGCTTCTTGAGAGTAGATTGTTTTATTCTTTATTTTATATGCCTAGTGCCCAGTACAGTGCCTGACACAAAGAAGGTGCTCAATAAATGCTTGTTAAATGATAGCATTGAAGAATTAAGTCAATATTCTGTGTTCTCCTTACTTATCCAGGGCACTTTTAGTACTTATGTACATAAGCCATTCAATCAGTGAACATTTATTAAGTGTATGCTAGATATTAGGCACTGTGCTAAATGTTGTAGATACAAAGAAAGACCTTCAAGGAACTCAATAATTCCACCATTCTCCCCAACTAGCACTTTATAGATAAAGTATACATGGAACCAAATGGACATGTGATACCTGGGATTTCCTCCATGTCTATGTCAGCCAATTTTGAATAGATGAAGGAACATTCCAATCTTATTCCTCTCATCTCCTTCAATCATTTGCAGGAGTCAAAAACCCTAGGGCATAGATCCAGACTCAGAACTAGTCAATCATACTTTGGTCCTCACCAGTCATCATCTTGGAACCAAAAACAGCAGCAAACATCTGTAATATAACAGAGGTGAAACTTGCTCTCATACAAAGAGGGAAAACTGGGAAGCCACCTTGGGAGCTTCCATACATCCATCCCAATTTAGATGCCAATTTGAAAGATCACATCACTACCTCTCTTGCTGTCTCTAGCCTTTCTGAAACTTTGGTCAGCTATACAGAATATACTTCAATGAATCTCATTTGAACAAATATTATATGTGGATGTTGTCATTTTCCCTTGCCTAATGTGGATACAGAGTTACTATATAATCACTTGTTTGACAAGACGTTTGTTGTCAACATAAAAATTGAAATGGGGAGGACAGATTGGTCAAATCTTTTCATTTTATAACTTCTAGAATTCATAGAAAGGGCATTCTTGTAGATCATTGCTATGAGAGCCTCTAATTCGGAGGCAAAACAAGAAAGATCAAGGTCACACAAAACCTTAGAACTGGATACATTAATGAAGTCAAAAGATGATTATTCATGATTTGATGCCAACTTGGAAGAAGGGCATACATGGGAGAAATATATGATTCAATCAAAAGCTGGCTGAATTTGAAGTCAGATGACCTCAGTTCAAGTCTTGCCTTTGCCCTTTATTTTCCAAGTGACTTTGACCCAAGTCTCTTAACCTTGCTGGTTCTCAATTTCCTTGTATTACACTTAAAAAAAAAAAAGAAAATTGGTTACACAAGATGACCTGTAAGGTTTTTTTCTAGCTTTAAATCAAAGAACTCACAAATCTCTAAAGCAATGCCTCAGTGATCATGCCTTAGTTTTATGCTGCTTAATATTTTTTTTATCAATGATTCAGATAAAGGCAAAAATGAGAAGTTTATTAAATTTGTTTATAGAATAAAGCTAGGGGGAATAGATAACATAATACGTGACAAATTCAGGATTCAAAAATATATTGATAGACTAGGATATTGGGCCACATTCATTTTTGTGTAATTTAATAGGTTTAGTTAAAGTTCCCTTAAGTTAAAAAAAATCAACTTCTCAAAGATGAGAGCATGGAGACATGGCTAGAGAGCAATTCATTTGAAATTTACCTATGGGTTTCAGTGAACTGAAAACTCATTATATGAGTCAACCAAGCTTTGGCTACATTGAGAGGAATATTGTCTAGACTATGGATGAAATTATTTTGTTGGAATCTAGCCTGATTAGACAACTTCTGGAATATTGAATTCAACTTTGGGTGATGCATTTTAAGAAGGCCATTGATAAGCTAGAGATTACCATTGAGAAGGTGAATAGGATGACAAAGAGAATAGCTATATGAGAATCTATTGAAGAATGTGGTAGTTTGGCATGAATAAGAGACTTGGTGGGCATAAGACAGCTGTCTTCAAGTATTTTAGGCATTATCACATGAAAGAGGGATTAGATTCATTCTACTTAAGACCACAAAATATAACCCGGATAACAAATGAGGGTTGCAGAGAGGAAGATCTTGGCTCAGTATAATAACTGTTTTGGTTTTTTTTTAAGTCATCACCATGAAAACTTTCCAAAAGCAGAAGGTAGAGGGTTCTCACTCAATGGGGATATTTATAGAAAACTGTGTTCATGTATAGAAGGGTTCAGCAAACTATGACCCAAAGTAGCAGCCCCTTATTGGGCCACTGCCTGTTATTGTACAATCCTGTGAGCTAAGACTGTTTTTGTTTTGTTTTTACATTTTTTGACAAGTTATTTTTTATCTCCCTTCTTCCCCCACAATTGATTGGGTTTTTTTTACATTTTAAAGTGCAATAAAACCTTATTTAAAAAGCATTCTTAGTTCATGGGCTGTACATAAAACAAATACAGACCACAGTTTACTAAGTACCTTTGAGATAAAGTATAGAGGGAATTCCACCTGCAGATTAGACCAGCTAGACTCTTTAGCATCTACCAAATCTGATAATCACTGACTCTGAAAAAAAATTTCTCTTGAAATAGCAATAATCAGATATTTATTTAACAGAATATATACTGACAAAAGCAGATTCACTGTGAGGCTGTTTAGAGACTAGTCATAAAAGAGCTTAACTCAGAATACTTATTGTGATAGCTCTTCAGTGGAATACAGAGCTACCCCATACAAGAACATTTCAGTCCAAGTGAGTATTAGGTGGAAGTTAGCTTGGAAAAGGTCATTTCTTTCCTAAAGTGGTGGCTGACTGACTGTATAGCTGATCTTGACCACTCATTCAGTTTCTCTGTTGTACCACCTACTTCACAAGATTGTTTAGTTACTAACATTGTGGTATAGTGGACAGAAAACTGGACTTGGAGTCATGGTGGGAAATCTAGCTGTGATGCTTACTGCCTGGGAGTGCCAAAAAAATTACTTAAACACTTTAGTCTCAATTTCTTCATCTGAAAAATGGGAACACTATGATTTATCTCACATAAATTTCACTTAAGATAAAACAAAGCTAGTGCTGGTTATAGCACTTTGTCATCTGAAGATGCTATACAAATGAGAATTATTATTATTATTATTATTACTTAAATATGGAATCAGAGAATATTTAAACTAAAAGCACAAGCATCTAACAGTGTCAAAGACAGATGAAATTGCCAATATCATTTAGTTCAACCCTCTCATTTTACAAATAGAAACCTGGGCCACAAAAAGAGAAGTAAATTGTTTACTGGCGCACATGTAGAACCACAACTATAACCCCAGCTTTCATTAATTCCTAACCAGTGGACCTTTCAACATGTCACAGAAGCACCCATCATAAGATAGCAATCATCAAACAGTTATTAATCACGTACCATACATACTCTGTGCACAAGAAAGTGGGCATACAAATATAAGACAATGCCTGAAATCTCACAGAGCTTCTCCAACTAAGTAATAGCACAAAAACACACTTGGGACACACTCAGGAATGTATTGGAAATTGAGGAAATTACTTGGAATGGAATATTTGAGAGTGGTCTGTTCACATACCCTTACTTGTTCACTGAATGTAGCAAGTAAGCTTCAGGTCTTTGCAAACAAATCCTTACAATTGAAAACTGAGTCCTGCTCATACTTCTAATTTCCTTCTTAGCCCTGCTTCATTATAAAGGGGAGGGTAGAGAGGAGGGATAAAGGACTTGCCACCATATTTTTCACAGCATTATAAATTTATGCATTAGGTTTATTCAATTAATAGTTGTTTTAACGGGTCAGACTATTCCATCATTAACTCAACCTTTCATTCATTTAAAATATCATTCCCTCATTAAATATTCTTTAAGAGGATTTCAGTTGAGTAAGAATATTTAAAATGTGACACCATAAATCTATTCTTTTAATGAGTTTATTCCTTTTTAAGGAATTAATTAAACTTGGTTGTGGAAGAGAGATATACAGTAAATGGATAAAGTAGTGTCCAGGCAAAAGGTTAAGGATTTACAGTCATTAAATGAAATGAAGCTCATTCTAAAGGCACCTCATTAATGGAAAATCTTCCCTTGCACGCACCAACAAGAAGTTCATTACCCAATGAACTTCTACTTATCTCAGATTACTATTTATTTCTTTAAAATTTTTTCTAAAAGATGACTTTATTCCCTCATTGCCAGATACATCCATGTTTGTATTGAAAGCTCCTAGTGCTATGTATAAAATGGTCATGAATTTTCTAGATCAGTAGAGAAGATGAACCCTTCAGTAGGGTAGGTGGGGAAGGTAAAGGACATTGACAGGAAGACTGGTTTGAGAGATGAACTCTTGAAAGGTCTGGAGTTTGGGGGGGGGGGTTGAAATCCCTTGTAAATTTAATTCTCAGACAGGGAATGGAAATGTCATTGACTCACTCAGAGGGTTAATCACTTTCTAATTTGAACTGGCAAATTTTATAATGACACTGTGAAATTAGCAGCATTTTATTGTGTTAATTATCTGCAGGACACTACATCATTACTTCTAATAAATGTAAATGAGATTGTGTCTCCTAGGACAATATACAGACAAGGTGAATTTTTATTGGCTATTTACTGGATTTCAGGCAAATCTCTTTTTTTTCCCCCTGTAAAACATTTTCAGTGTGAATCTTCTGTGCAATACCAATTCCCTTCTATTTTATTCAATAAAGTTTTTTAAAGGTCATTAAAGTTCTCCTTGGCTCATTTGAACTCATTTTCACTCAAAGCAATGTTGAACATTAAATATCATTTCAAGTGCCAGCCCAATCAACCACGACTTTGGGATTTGAAAGTCCAACCATCATAATAATTAAATATTAAGCCTTTCTCTGCTTTCACCCTACTTTAGAGCTGCTTTGTACCTTTCTGAAGACCAGATGATATGTTTCTAACAGCCTGCCTGCCAATCATTCACTCAGCTGAACTTCTTTGCTACTGGAGAGATTAAGTACAGTAGAAAAATATCACTAGTGTTAGTAGAAAGCAAACAGAGCAGATTCTCCCCCTTCCTCAATGGACAAACACTAAACTTAGAAATATTCAGTCCTGTGTTTTCCCATCATTCTGACATTTAAGTCTGCTGGCCCTTAGAGGATTTAGAGTTGGAAAGAGCCTCATACATCATTTAGTCCAGCCCCTTCATTTTATAGATGAGGAAACTAAGGCCCAAAGAGGTTAGGGGCTTTTATCTATATCAGCTAGAATTTGAACCCAGGTCCTCTAATTCTAGATTTAGAGCCCTTTACACTATACTACCTTGCTTCATGCTGTTGATTCGTTCTTTCCTCACTTTGCTTCTCTTCTTTACTTTTGACGTCCACTTCTACCACTTCTAAATCCAACTATATATCTATATCTCTTTGTATATATGTACATGTATATTCCAGTGTTATTCTTATATATATATGTATTTAAAAAATTTTTTTTCTCCTCCACTCTACTTACATGCAGGGTATTGCATGCAGGGGTAACTTTGAATTTTGGATGGTTATGTTAACACAGTACAAGCTCTAACAAGCTAAAAGTTAGGATTGTGGATATGGACTAAGTGACATATTGGTTATGATTCTGAAGATCAGATGAACCTAAGTTCATCACCAGATGATTGATACAGAAACAGTACCTACAGCTATGAAAAGACAAATATTTTGAATAAGAAACATCATGTTTCCTGTAGAGGATGAGAGATGGAAATTAAATCAATCCCGAACTCCGTCCTTCATTATCTCTCTCAGTCTCTTTTTCTCAGTCTCTTTTATTTCTCTCCCTTCTTCTTCTCTGTCTCTGTATATCTGTCTCTCTGTCTCTGCCTGTCTCTAGTTTCTATTTACCTTCATTCATTACAGATGAAACATTAAACCTCTTATTCATCTGTGTAAAAGCCTTAAATCTCCTTAAATATCTTGTATCTTGTACTTTATACAGTACTAGGTATGCAATAATGGTTCATATATATCATTATTATTGTTATTATTAGCACTATTACAGTAAAATACCAGTAATGTGTTGCATACAGACTTGGATACTCTAGCATTCAGTGTGCATTATTATAACCTGTCAAAGTTAAAAGCATACATTTCATAAATGAGGACTGAGGCCACTGGGCTCCTAAAATGATCTCAACAAGAATCTGAAGGGAGTGTTCTAATTGCTTGGAAAGGAATCAAGAAAAGGGCAGATGTATTAAGGGAGACCAGCAGTATGATCTGGCAGTGCAAGCATTGTGCGGAGGACTGAGATTCATAGGATCTAGCCCCAGCTTCAGTGCTGTGTGACGTTAGGCAAACTACTGAACCTTTCTGTGCCTCGGTTTCTTATCTAATAAAATATTGGCATGATGCTATGGAAAAAAACACCAGAGTTAGAGTCAAAGGGCCTGAGCAGGTGTAACAGTGCATCAAGGCTGGACCTGAAATTCAGAAGACCTGTGTTAAATCCTGCCTCAGACTATTGCTAGATGTGTGACTCCCATTAAGTCACTTAAACTCTCCTTACCTCAGTTTACCCATCTATAAAATGAGGGCATTGAACTCTGTTTACCTCAAAGGTCCCTTAGCCCTAAATCTTTAGTTCTATGATTCAGATCCTAGTTCTTCTACTCATGGCCTAGGATGTTGGCCAAGCAGCTTAACCCTTTCCTTGGCCTTGGCTTTCTCATCTGGAAAATGAGAGACTTGGATTTGATAACCTCCCATGGCTCCAGTTTTCTCATCTAGCAAGGGAAGGGCTTAGTCTAGAAAGTCTTGGAAATGATTAACAGCTTAAATCTACTCTCCCTTTGTTTCTACTGAAGGAGGGCATGGGTGAAATTTCTGTGCTCTCTAAATCTTCTATCCCATGCCTTAGAGACTAAGTGACTTACCCAGAATTACATAGCTACAAAGGCCTGTGAGGCAAGATTCAAACTCCAGATTTTCTGACTTCAAATTTAGTATTTTATCCACTAGATTTCTGCCCTGATGGAGTGAAGGGAACCTGAGGCCCAATGCTGTCTGAGGAATAGTGATGAGATGGTTTACTCCTGGTATCTGTAGGGAAAGAGAACCACAACCTGTTTTCTCTCTCCCTTATGTGACCCATAAAGAAACCCCCAAGGCAGCTAGGTGGTTCAGTGGCTAGAGCACCTGTCCTGGAGTCAGGAGGACCTGATCAAATGTGACTTGAGGCAACTGTTAGCTATGTGAACCTGGGAGAATCACTTAAACCTGATTCTCCCTCCCCCCACAAAGGAAGAAGTCACTCACCTTGCTCCACACTATGTTCTCTCTAGGGCTTCCCCCTTTCCTCCCTCCTTCCAGGAAGAACAGCCTCTCTCCTAACTTCCCATTGCAAACATTTTCCCCAGGAAGGGTAAGAAGTAATCCCAGTGGTACCTTGAAAGACTGGACTATAAGTGGTGTCAAACTTAAATAGAAATGGGGGCCACTAAACCATAGAGTAATCTGGTGTAGATTGACTTAGAAAACCACATATTAACATTATCTATGTTCTATGTATTTAAGAGTTGAACATCTCCTAATTTCTTTCTGGTTCCCAGACACTCCATAGTGTTGTGGGTCTTGCTTGTCTGCTCTGGTCTAGATGATCTCCTTCCATCCCTGAAATTCTGTTCTTTAAGATACCATACTGACAAATTCTCTCCTTATCTTACTTATTTCTAATTTTATTCCTCATCAATTATAAAGTTGATTAGAAGACACAGTTCATGCTTCTTGCCTCAGCTAGTCCTACAGCTTACTCAGGTCCTGAAAATGTTAGTTATGCCTTGCTTGTCTCTAATATCTCTTCCAGCTCAGATATAGGACTACGACGAAATGATCTCTACAAGACCTTGAAGCTCTGACCTTCTGTGATCAATAATATTCTCTAATGAGTTTGTGTGACTATGATATTGGTCAAACTAAGGTGGCTGTAAGCTCTTTTAAGGCAGAGACTATGTCTTTTTGTTCCTCCGTGGATATTGACAACATTTCAAGCCAGATAATAAGCATTAAATAAATATTCCTTTAAATGGCTGCCTAAGGAAAGAGTTATAACTAGCATCCTGGGCACCTGGGGCAATTTCAGTTGAATAAGGATGAAGGGAATAGCACTCAGGCTTAAAGAAAGAGAAAGGGGGAGAAAGAGACAGAGACAGACAGACAGAGATAGAAGCAGATAGAGACAGAGAGAGACAGAGATAGACAGAGATAGGCAGACAGAGACAGACAGACAGAGAAAGAGACAGAGATAGAGGCAGAGAGACAGAGACAGAGAAACAGAGGTAGAGACAGACTCACAGAGATAGAGGCAGAGAGACAGAGACAGAGTCAAAGAAACAAAAATAAAGACATAGAAATGAAACAGGGACACTGACAGAGACATAGACTAGTTAGTCATGGTAGTAGAGGTGGGTAGCCACTACATCCTGCCCTTGATCTTTGCCAGTCTGAAACTCTTTTCTCACCTAATTTCAGGTCTTGTACCCTTTACCCCCTAAACCTCTCAAATGTCATTCATCTGTAGGCTCAAGGAAGATAAGGCGTGAAAATGGAACTCTACAGATTGTTGCAGAGAATAAACATGCCCCCTAGACACAGGCACATGGGGTACAGCCATGACTACCCCCAGTCAACAGATTTTAACATAATTATGTGATCATTGATAGGGTGTTTATATTGTACATGTGGCTGTAAATGATCAGAAAAGAAAACAAATTATTCTGCTACACCCGTAAGCTATCATCCTATATCTCTACTCTATTTCAACTAAACTCAGAAAAAGTTGTCCATACACTAACACCACTTTCTCAACCACTTATAATCTGGATGTAATATCCATCATGTGACTGAAACGATTCTTTCCTCAGTCAATAGTGCTCTCTTTATTACCGAATCTACTGGCTATTTCCAAGTCTCCATCCTTTAGGACATTTCTGCAGTGTTTAACATTGTTGACTACCCACTCTTTCTGAATATTCTTTCCTCTTTGAGTTCTTGTAGCCCTTCTCTCTCCTGGTTCTCCTCCTTCCTGACAAATCAATCCTTCTTAGTATTCTTTACAGGATCATCATCTATCACCTAGCTTCTATGACTTATCTACTTTTGGGCTCTGTCCTTGGCCAACTTCTTTCTTCACACTCTCTTCAGCAATCTCATATTTTATGAGTTCAGCCATTCTTACATATATGGCACCCAAATCTTATCCAAGTCTTGGGTTTTTGTCCAATCAAGGACATCTCTAATGTAACACATTTAGAACATTCCCATTAAATTCAGTCCTTTTCATAACTTTCCTATTTCTGTTGAGGAATCCACCATTTTTGAAGCCCAGGTTCACAGCCTTACGTCTTCCCCAATTCTTCCTTCTCCTTCATTCTCCATAACCAATTAATTGCCACATCTGGTTGATTCTATCACTAAGACATTTCCCGCCCTCATCTCCTTTTTATTCACATTATAAAACTCAAACTCAGGCTCTCATTATCTCACATCTAGATTATTGTGATTGCTCCCTAATCAGTCTCCTTGTTATGAGTCTCCCCTCTCCAAACCATCTTCCAAACAACTTCCCAAGTGGTTTTCTTAAAGCACAGGATTGATCACATCACTTTCTTGCTCAAAAAGCTTTAGTTGTTCTCTATTGCCTTTCAGATAAAGTAGAAGCTCTTCTATTTGGCACTGGAACTCCTTCACAGTTTGCCTCCAACCTCTCTTTGCTGGTTGATTGCACATTATTCCACTTCATGTATTTTTTGTTCTAGTCAAACTGACCTACTCATCATTCCCCCTGGATGATAGTACATTTCCCACTTCTGTGTCTTTGTGTAGTCTGCACTCAATGTCTAAAATGCTCACTTTATTAACCTCCAGCTCTTGGAATCCCTAAGTTCTTTCAAATCTTACTTCATAGTGCTATTCCCTATAAAATGTCTTTCCTGATTCCCCCAAGATCCAGTACTCTCTATCACCTACCAAAACCCATGTAATTACCTTGAATTTATTTTTATGTATTTTGTATTTCCTTATATGAGTATCTATTGTTTCCCCTCAATAGAATCAATGCTTCTAGAGGGCAGATATTGCATTGTTTTCTATCCCCAAGCACCTATAACCATGTCCGGCATATGACAGGTACTTAATCAATGATGTTGAACTTAATTTTTAAACTACTTTCCAAGCCTAAAGAGTAAGAACATTCAAAGAAAAAAATAGTCTTTGCTCAGATTTTGTCACATGAAACATGCTTATTTTGCATTGTGGTTACCATCATAATGATCTAAACATCCCAAGTCTCATAATAACCTTGGGGATTGAACCAGGGGAGTCTCTGATGAAATTGAAGAGCCCCCCCCCCCCACAATCAAACTGACAGGACACAAAAACTCCTACTTTTTGGTTGACTGAGGACACTCTTCTGGCCTAAAAATCAATTACTTTCTGAAGTTAACTCTTAAGAATTTTGTTCTTCATTTCTGCTTTCCTCCAAAATGTGTGTGTGTGTGTGTGTGTGTGTGTGTTCATGAAGGAGGGAGGCAGGAGGAAAGAGATGAGGGAGGGGATTTCTTGCCTCCACTACTGCTTCTATTAAACGACGAAATGGTAGCTTATAGTTGAAGCACAACTTGGGTGGGGGTTGGGGATAGGGGTGGGTTCAAGGACATTGTTCCTGAACACAAACTTATTATGTGTAGAGGACAGGGAATTTTTAATATCTTAAGCGTAATCTCAGAATCTAGCCTTCTAACAGAGAAAGGTTTTCTGGGTAGCATCAACTTTCAGAATTGTGTTGGTCAATGTCCCTGAGTTCCAGAGTCCTAAATATCAAGAGAATATTTCCGGATTCATCCTTCTCCTAAGAAATTGTTCCTGTACAAGGACCTATTTGGATCCAAAAGTCATTAAACAACTCAGATATTTCCATTCTTTTGAGAAGAGGGACCCCCTTATTCAGTAAACTACAAAGCATGCTTACTTTTGGGGGGATCTGGAGGGAGAGTCTAAACACAGAGTTGCAATAATTCAAATCTTAAAGATACTATATCGGACCCTCTTGGAAAGGGTGATTTACCAAAAGAGCAGTGGGCTGTCCCAATACCAACCTTAAGTTTAGCTCTCTTCTTAGGTGTGGTTAACAGGTTGTTTACCTTATTCTTCTGTATCTGTTCATGAGTTTCTGTGAATCCTTGCTCATTTTCTTGGGGATGAAATGAGGACTGTCCCATACTCAACACTGTGATATTGTATGCTGGATGATTGTACAGGATTTAGAGACCCTGCCACTCATATCTGGGGACATCTCTGCTTTAGTAACTAAGTGGTATAGTAGATAGAGCAGTGGTTTTGAAATCAGGAAGACTCATCTTCCTGAGTTCAAATCTGACCTCAGGCACTTACTCAGTGAGTTACCCTGACTAAGTCCCTTAACCCTATTTGCCTCAAATCCTCATTTGTAAAATGAGATGGAGAGGGAAATGGCAAATCACTCTAGTATCTTTGCCAAAAAACAAAACAAAACAAAACAAAAAAACAACCAAAATGGGGTCATGAAGAATCAGACAAGATTGAAATGACTCAACAACTTTATTTGGATTAATTTATTGGATTAATTCAGGTTGTAGCAAATGAAGAAACATTAAACCTTTTAGGTAACACCCTCAAGATAAAACCTGGTCCCTGTGAGCCTTTGGGGTACTTCAGGCCATGGGTCACTCCTAAAGGAATCCTTCCCCAGGGGTCCAAACCAAAGGCTCATAACTACTGCAGTTTAAAGAGATTTTCCTCCCTCTTTATTCTTTAATATTCCTTTTTGCTGATCTACTGATATTAATACACTGGTTATCCCCTCATCTTATTTACTGATTGTCCTGTGCTGACTTTTCCTGAACCACTTGAGATCTTGCCAGCTGTAAGGGCCACTCCAATTTTTAAGGATTCTTAAACAGAGACGTCTTGACTTCAGTTTGATGATACGTAACTTGACTGGTCAGGACTGAACCTTCCTAGCTCCCCTGGAATAAGCTTCTTAAGCCTTTTCCCTACGAAGCATCTGTAAACAGTTGAAGGTCATGATTGTTCACTCTGCACGATCGATATGCCATTAAATTGTGACAAAAAGGACTGCCAGACTATTAAGTCCTCTCTCATACCCTCAATAATCCTGATAAAGTGATGAGCTGTTTTAACCTCACTGGCTCCTATTGCTAACCACCTAGAAAACCCCTAACTGCTGAGATAACCCTTCCTGCAAAGTCGAGATGACCCACAAATGACAGATGCCGCTTCTAGAAGTAGGTGATTTCCCATCCCTTGCTATTGTGGATTTTTCTTTTCCCTTTTTCTGTTTGTTTTCCTTTTTCACCACCAGTGTAAAGTCTAATGTTGGGCTTTTCTGCTTTAGTACCACTCTATAGTTCAAAACCAGTCTTTGTGTAGGGCTCAACTAGCTTTCTAAATGCCCTCTTTGAATTAATGGAAAAAATCCATTTGCCAGTGAGTGCTGAAGAAGGGTGTGGGAATATTTGAATAGGCTTGAATTCCCCTCTCCCTCAGCCCAGCTGGACACAGAACTGATAATGACACAAGGCTAGTTCAAATCCAGACACTTCAGGAAACTTGGCACAAACTGTATAAACTTCTGGCATGTTCTTAGTAAAAATCTCAGTGAAATTAGCATATTCTGCTCAAGAACAAATATATTTTAATAAACAAACATGAATGACAATAAAAAATCTATGGACTGATTAAAATCTCTGTGGGACAAAAGTTCCTTAAAATAGTTTCAAAAATGTGCATGTAGACCAATCTAGGTCTAACATCAAAGTTATTTGAATGGATTGCGGCATTATCACATTAAGATCATATGGCAAAGGTTGACATTGTCATCATCAGCACATGTCAGCAAATGTCCAGCACATTTAAGAAATCAGCACGTCTATGTTTAATTTGATAATGGTGACATCAATCTTCTTATTAACACTAATATCATTTGTCTAATACATGAAAACATCTTTTTCCTATTTGGAGTTCTATAGCAGTCATTCTGTTTAATGTTGAGATTAGTTTAATTCATTTCCAAACTTCTCACCCTATTAGCAAGCGCATATATGTGTATACACACACACACACACACACACACACACACACACACACACATATTATTCTCCAGCTATCTTATAAACAATTAGTCATCCAGGGAGAATGAACAGTTTTTATCTTCCCCAGTCACAATAAACATGTATTCAAGTAATTAGAAATTCTTTAGATTCGAGACAATAAATGCTCCTAGAATGGACTTCAAATTTAGCACAAGGTCACATACCATAATAAATCTGAAAATTGTTGCTTCCAAGGCTTCTTATGATGTTGGCTGGTTGCAAACAGGCCTCTGGGGTTGCAACCATTCATTGACTTATTTATCTGGTTTGCAAGAGTTAGTGAATTAGCACATTTTGCAGGAAAACTTCAGCCACATCTCAGGTTTGGCCCTGAATAATTTATTATGTCAACAAAACATATCTTGAATAAGAAACTGAATCCTTGAAGCCAGCAGAAGTTGCTTGTAGTAAACAGAAAAGAAAGCCAACTTAGGATGGGCAATACCCATTAGCTCTTACCTAGGTGCTTTTCTTTGGTATATCAATGGTATCATCAAGAAAAAGCACAAGAGAAAGAATGAAACTTCAGGTCAATGAAATAATTCTCTGAACCTTCCTACCCCACTCTGTACCATAACTGGTTTATTCATTTAAAATTCCCTGCATGTCCCTTAGACATCATCTCTTCTATTCTGAAATTAGACAAAGATATCCCCTTGAAAGATTCCCAAACCAAACTGACTTTTCTCTCCCTCATTTTCCTTGTTCTTGCCCTGGAGTTAATCCTGGCTTTAGATTAGAGACTTTGAATTCAATCCCAAAGATATGGAGTCTGGTGATAATAGATATGCTTGAAAAAAAAAAGCCACTAAAACAGAGAGTCTTATCTCTGCCTCTATACTGATATCTACCTATGCCCATTGACAGGATTACTTATAAATGATAGGGTATTTGGACTTTCACCACTTTGGACTTTAATCCCTTTGACTTGATAATTGATAGCTGATTCCCAACTCCATAAGGACTACTACCACAGCCAGACTTTAGTTGGATTGTGGTCAAAGGCTAGACACTTCTGTTCTTATCAAGAATCTAGGCAGCTGGGTTGCTCAGAGGATAGAGTACTGGCCCAGGAGTCAGGAAGATTTGAGTTCAAATATGACCTCAAACACTTACAGTGTGACTCTGGACGAATCACTTAACCTCTGTCTGCCTCCATTTTTTTTTTCAATTGTAAAATGAGAATGACAATAGCATGGCACCCACTTCAGAGAGTTGTGAGGACCAAATAAGATATGTTTGTAAAGCAGTTGGCACAGTGCCTGGCATATAGTAGGTACTTAATAAATATTTATTCTTTTCCACATTAGGGAACTACTTCTTACTCCATAGTCCATTGGCAAAACAGCACAGCAGGTTGTCCAAACTGGCACTACCAAATGTGTAAATCAGCCTGGCATATAGGATCATATATTCAGAGTTATAAGGGGCCTCAAAGATCACGTATTTTATACCCTCATTTCAACAGAGGAGTAAACTGAGGCTAGAGGTACAGAATAGTTTGCTCAAGGTCACATAAATAAGTCTCAGGTGGTATTTGAAACCAAGTCCTTTGACTTCCAATTCAATCAATAAACTCTTGTCGATTGATGGTTAACTTAATGGATTTCCTATAATTTAATGAATTAAGTTTCAGAGAGCTGCCTAAAGCTCAGGGAGGTTTTGATTTGCCCATAGTCACACAGCTAATAAATTTCAAAGAAGGGATTTAATTTCAACTCTTCCTGGCTCCAAGTTTGGCATTTTATCTAGTTTATCATTTACCTTCCAGCAAATATATCCTAAAGAGCAAATTTTCCTATTACTTTCATTACTTCTGTAAAGAAAAAAAAACAATGTAGTACTTTAACCTAGTAGGAAAAAAAATCACTATATTAAGGGGCAGAATACATTCACTTTAATCTCTTTTCTGCTATAAACTAGATAGTATAAATTTAAGTTATTTACTTGAACTCAATGGGCCTGAGTTTTTGTTTTCAGTTTTTTTAATATGTAAAATAATTAAAGTTGGACTTTAGAAACTTCCTTGTTCTAAAATTTCATGATTCTCATCATTGAATGGTTTATTTAGAGTATCCTGTTCAGCTCAGGGAGGTTAAAAAGAAAGAGCTCTATCAGGTGGGAATACTCCTTTCTTTGAATCAATCATATCAATTTCTCTGCTCCCTTTCACAATCACTTCAATCCTTAATTTCATGTATTCATTTCAATACTTCAACTATCTTTGAGTCCATAAAATGGCTCCAAATTTCCCAAATATGTCTCCATGCTTGAATATTGTCTTAGATATTTACTGTGACCAACAAGAGGAAAAAAGAAAATAGAAGCATCACTCAGGTCAATCTGGTAAACAGTCTCTCTAAATTTAGCAAGGGCATCACTAAACCCATGATCTAATCCTTTGCACTTTGTTACATCTTCCCAGAATCTTTTTCACCATAGGAATAGTTTTGAAGAACCAAGGGATATCTCTTTGCCACCTCAGGACCTTGGAAAACAGGACTTTAGTGTAGGAATTCCCATACACTTAAAACAAAGCAAAGCAAAACAAACAACCAAGTATGGCTCTAAAAAATAAAATTCTGGCAAAAATAATATTTTGGTAAAGGGTAAGGGTCATATTATAGCTTAATTTACTTTTGATCTTCCTTGTTTTGAATAAGATAAGAAAACTGTAAACATGTATTTACATGCATCTTGGGAGGTATGGCTGATGCCAATAAATTTGCCCCCTGTAGACTGCACCACATCCAGCTGTTATTATAGTTCATCCACTCTGATTTTCACATGTCAGACTGAGCCTTTTGATGTCAGCATTACTTTCTATTTTGTTTTTAGTGCCTAAGAGCTTCCAGCTGGCCCTGGCCCTGTAGTTGTATTGAGATCTGACACCAGCCTTGGGTCATATTGCTCTGCTTTGCAGTTGTCTAAACAATATGCAGGTGACCTCATTCATCTTGACAACCAAACCAAAGACTGTTGTCCCACATGTCTAAAGTTCTTCTTTGCCACTCGTCATGTTCTTCATGGCCACTCTTTCTCAATGATCACTTCCAGGCCACAGATGTGGTTGACCTCCCTTTCCAATGGAGTGATTGCTTATAACCAACATTTCTATCTTCTATTTATTTGGAACCAAGAAGAAAATTTTCTCCTTTTTATTGATTATCACCCAATCTTACATGTCTTTTATTCTCCTTCAGGACAGATAACATCTTTAGAGTTGAATCATTTACAGATTGGTTTGGGGGGTCTAAACACACTTGAGAGTAATGATTCAACATTTATAGGGCACTATGGTTTTGCAGTTTTCCTTCTAATCCTTTGGGATTCTTTATGAGACAGATGTCTATTGTTACCTTTGTTTAATATATGAGGAAAATAAAGTACAGAAAGGCTGGGGAACTTGTTCAAAGTCACCCACTAAGTCTTCAGTCTCTCTCCTCTCTCAATCTCATTCTCTGTCTCTGCCTCTCCCTCTCTCTCTCTCTCTCTCTCTTCAACCCTGCCCCTGCCTCTCTTTCTCTTTCTCTGAATCTGAGTCTCTCTGTCTCTCTACATCTTTCTCTGTCTCTGTCCCCTGTCCCTGTTTTGTCTCTGTGTTTCTGTCTCCTTGTCTTTGTCTCTCTGTCTGTGTCTGTCTGCCTCTCTGTCTGTCTGTCTCTGCAACCCTGCCCCCTGCCTCAGTTCTGTCTCTGTCTCTCTCTCCCTCTTTCTCTGTCTCTGTCCCCTGTCTCTGTTCTGTTTCTTTGTGTGTCTCTGTCTCTCTCTTAGCTCTTCCTCCAACAACTTTTACAAAATATTTTGTCTGTGGATCTGACATCTATAGAGAAGGACTGTCAGGGCATGTGTTATTGCCCATGTGCTAATTATGCAAATTAATGCCTCATTATAGAGTCCTTTTATAGAAATGTAGCAGAAGGCAGTAGATCAAAACAGTCTTCAGAGAAACAATAATTCCTGTTGCCTCTGCGACTGCTCTTGCTGATCCTGAGGAAACCTCCAAATCAGTGGGTCTCAGGTGTCATGTATCGAGAACACTAGAAGCATCCCCAGAGCAGAATTAACTAGTGTCATATTCACATTTATTAGTCAGCTAGGTGGCTTAATAGATAGAGAGGTGGGCCTGGAGGCAGGAAGACTTGTATTCAAATCCAGTCTCAGAAACTTACTAGCTGTGTGACCCTGGCTAAATCTGTCTCAGTATTTTTTCTCTGTAAAATGGACGTAATAATAGCACCTTCTTCTCAGGATCAAATGAGATAATATTTGTTAAAAAGCTTAGCACAGTACCTAGCATATATTAGGTGCTTAATAAATATTTGTCCCCTTCTGTGATTGGGATTCAGTACAGCAACTGTGTTATTTCTTTGATGAGCCTTGGTTATTTGCAGTTTAGCTTCCTTGTTTCCTTAATACTCAAATATACAAAAAATCTTTGATTTTATCGGTTTAGAAAACTCCTGTTGCAGAAACTTCCTCCATCAATTCACATCAAAAGACTTAGTGGGTTAAGTCCTAGGTAGTTACCCAAGGCACACAGAAGCTGTCATTTATCAGACAGTCAGTCTGTCTCTCCTATTTGCTTTATCTAAAACTTCCTGATTTTAGTTATCCACACACATTTATGCAGGGCTGAGTACTGAAGGAGCCTCTGACATGATGGGAAGCATGTGGGCTTGCTATCCAGGAACTCCTAGTTTGAGGTAGAAGGCCCAGAACTGAACTCAGACAAACCACAACCTAAGGAACCCAAGGCCTGCCCTTGGGAAATCCCTAGCATGAGGCAGAGGAATCAAACTTTCTCAGCTGGAAGCACCTGGCTTGAGGAGGGGAATCTCACACCCTACCCTTAGGAAGTCCTCAGTTTAAGGTAGGAGACTTTGACTATCCTTTTGAAGAGTTGGTGGGGGGAGGGTGACCCAGATCCTGCCCTTGAGGAATCTCCAGTCTAAATGGAAAGAAAGGATATACTATTGTAGAATCAATAAGACACACAGTGCAAAACATTCTTTCTGTGGGCAATAAACATAGATTACAAAGATAATGGAACCAGCCATGTGTACCTGCCTAGCACTCCAAATATTCCCTCTCATCACCCCCTGGACCACTTCAGAGAGCTGTAGGGATTTATAGAAGAGTTGATAAACATCTCTAAACATGGTACTCAGAAATATTATGGTGCAGTGGCAAGAAGACTAGAATTGGAGTCAGAGAACCTGGGTTTGAATCTCCCTCTGTCATTTACTAATTGTGGGAGTCTAGGCAAGTCACTTAACTTTTATGGGGCTCAGTTTCTTCATTTGTAAAATTAGATGTTTTGACTAGAAAACTATAATAAACCATTTGAAATAAATATTGATAAGAAGCATGAGCCTGGATTTGGGTGGTCCAGTCATCATTTCTTGTTATCTCATAAAGTCATTAGCTTCTACTTGGTCAATTGTAATTTTCAAGAAGTAATTTTCTTCAGTGAGACTTTGTACCTCTGTCTCACCATTTGGCCATTTGTGATTTTTATGGAGTTATTTTCATTCAGTATTTCTTTTTTGGGTACCTCTTTTACCAAGATATTAATTCTCTTTTCATAATTTTCTTGCATAGCTCTTACTTCTTTTCCCAATTTGTCCAATTTCTGACCTGAACTTCTATCTTTTATGTCTTATTGCTTTCACATCTCAACATGGGCACTTGTAAGTTTAGGATGCTTCCAAAGTGATATGATTCAGGTAGAGGTCCATTCACTGTTCTCTTGGTTTGCATACTATAAATTTCTGCCCCAGTTTGAGTTTGTTGACTTGTATGTGGTTCAGTTTCCATAGATTGCTGCTGGACCCAGTTACTGTTAGCTCTGCAAGTTCAGAGTAACTGAATAGCTGGGTCCCCCTTGGTTTTGTTCATTTGTCCTGGTTTATTCTATTGCAGGCTTATGTGTGGAGCTAAAGGTCAGAACTCAGCTCCTACTTTGCCCTTGGACTCAGAATCACACAGCTATGTTTCTGGAACTTGTTCCTTTCTCTTTACACAGGTAGGACCCTTGCTTGCTTATGACCAAGACCACTCCTTTCTACTCTGGAACTATGATCCAAGACTAAGTATACAGAGGTTACAGAACTGCTAGATGAGACCCATTCCAGCCCCCAGTGCTTGTATGGAGATTCCCTGGGATCTCTTTCTGCCCTGGAATTCAGTCCTTTTACCATCCCTGGGCTCTAGGATGCTCCCCACTGCTGTCTGGCCCTTTGCTACTACCAAGCTGCCCTTCTGATCAATCCTCACCCTACTGTCCACAGATTTCTCAGTATTCCTAAGCTATCCTGGTCTGGAAAAGTAACTCACAGTGACTTTTTTCTAGGCTTTCCCAATAAAATTCAATTTGGTGAACTTTCTAGATCATTGTGGAAGAGATTATGAAGGAGCTAAAGCATAGTTACTGCTCCCACTCTGTTAACTTCACTCTGCCCCAGATTGGTCCAATTAAAGAGAGTTACTCTTCTCAAAGGTAACTCAAATATTGCCTGTCTTTAATTATTTCAATTGCCCTGAAGCATATTCATCATTCATCATCTTTAAATCTATAATTTGTACATTCACTTTGAATTAATTCCCATTTCCACATTTTATCTTTAAAAGAGAATTTTACCAAGGATCATTTTTTCCCTAGAAAAATAAATAATGACATGGAAAGGCATAGCACTTGAGTCTCTCCTTAGTAACCCCCATTACTGTTACTTTCGTGAATGGCATGCTTTTTATCTATTTAGCTAACTCCTGAACTTCCTTTACGTATATCTTAGTCATCCTCAGAATGGAACATCTCCCAAAGCAGACTGTGACTGTTTTCCTATCATTTGGTGCTTCGTTATACATAGATTATTGTTAAATAAATGCTTTTTGGTGATAGTGATCAAATTAACAAAATGACAACATTCATTCGTTTCTATTGTTAGACACAAAGAGGCAGATTTAAAAAAGGAGATTGTTTTTGTTTTGTTTTTAGTGCCATTTCTTTTTTTTTCTACCATTTCACTGATCACTATCATGATTTGGGTGAGAGGCCACTGAAAAACATTTCCAGAGGTGTCATTTCTCTACATAGCACCTAAAAACAAAAGAAATAGCCAAGTATTTGTCATACAGTGGCTACTATAAGCTCAGCATCTTGAAGAGCTATTGTGCTACCAAACCTAATCTCCATGGTTAGAGAAGCTTTGAATTGTAATAATCCAATTCCTCTGGTTTGTTAAATTGATGCAGACTGCAGTGAATTCAACCAAGAAAAAGAAAGAAAGGAAAGGCGAAAACCTAAGTTGAATGAAAAAAAAGTTTTGATGACAAACATCCCAGGAGAGGATATGAGATAATGCACTTCATTTCCTAGATGGGAAAGGTGCCTATGGGTGTGAAATACAGTATACATTGACAAAGTCAATTAATGTGTTGGTTGGTTTTAATGAGTTACTCATTCTTTTTCATTTTTTACTTTGTTACAACAAATGACTCATTAGGTAGGGAAGGCAGAAAGATGTATTTGGAAATAAGATGATATAAAAACATTTTTAAAAGGCAAAAAAAATCCATATAAAATTTCTCTAGTTTGTGCCTTGGTCAGATGGAGAAAGGAAATGAAGTCAACTCTGTGTGTGTGTGTATGTGTGTGTGTGTTTGTGTTGATGTCTCTGTCTCTCTGTCCCCCCATCCCCGGTGTCTCTCTCTCTCTCTCTCTCTCTCTCTCTCTCTCTCTCTCTCTCTCTCTCTCTCTCTCTCTCTCTGTCTCTCTCTCTCTCTCCCTCTCTCTCTTCTCTCTCTCTCTCTTTCTCTCTCTCTCTTTCTCTCTCTTTCAACATTCTCAGTTGACTTCAAAATATTCCCCCATCCCCTTACATACACATAACCCCAACCACAACTTTTAGAAGAGATCTGACTCAGCATCTAATTTGAATTCATAGAAAGCAATCATTGTTTTTTGTTGTTGTTGTTGTTTTGTTTCTGAACTAAACATACATTTCCAAAGATGACTTTCTTTTCTCAGCATGCACTAAAATATTCTTGAAGTCAGACTAATTCTGGATGAAATTTTATCAGTCTAAGTGGTAAATTTTAATGGCATATGCTGCACAATGATATAATTGTAGAGGACAGACATGATAATGTGTTAATAAAGACTCTTTAATTTCATGTTTGATATTCTAGGGATTTAACCTCTAAGGGCCCAGGGCACAGAGAAATGTTTTCCATGGTATCTAACATAGTTCCTAGGATAAACATCACCTATTTGGGGATATGAGAGGATCCTGAACATATGTTTCTTAGTGTTGCCCCTTTAATAAAATGCCTTTCAAATTGTATTCCACAAAACCTTGAGGTTCTAAGCAAGGCATGTCAGTTATTCCTTCTGGGAAAGTGTGGTCATAAAGATAATCGAAATTTTGTTATTTTTTTCTGTGCTTCATAAACTCCAAGGCCTATCTCCAAACTTAGCTCTGAGTGATTTTTGTGTATTTCCAATATCAGACCCATCATCAGAGGATAAAGAATTGCCAGCACTGAGGTTATTCAAAATACTGTGTGACTGATACTCTCTGGAGGCAATTCCAGAACCGTAACAAAAAATTTTTGTGCTGAGATTAGGCATGGACATAACCTCAGACACTGCTAGAAGGGGAATTTTGGAGGAGAAGGGATACAGAAGATCAATAAACCAGAAAAGAATTCACTTAATATACGGCCACTCCTGAATCACCTAGAAGTTGCTGTTTTAGCTATTCTTGTCAACTAGACGCCAGGCTTAGTTGTTTCTGTGTTGCTGAAGGCTGCTGTACAGTCAACACTTTTAGAATTTTGGCATCTTGGAGGAAAGCCCTGGCTGCCTACTGTAGTTATAGTTCTACTTAGAACAAAGGCAGAAATATCAGAATAAATCTAGCACCTTCCAAGGGGACTATCCTAAAGGAATAACTGATTTGGAGAGAAAATGGTTCTATATCTTTAAAATAAGATTACTGTATTTCATAGCTACACCTCATGTATAAAAAGGATTTCATAGAACTGGAAGGAATTATATGGAGAAAATATAGCTCTCAATTAATTCTCCAAATGTAAGAAAATGGTGGCTAATCTGCTGGATAATCTACCACAAAGAATTTAGGTGAATGGCTGAACATGCTACTCACCTGACTTAATTATTAGAGCACCTCCCAACTAGTGATAATCTACCTGGACTAATTACCAATGGTTATCAAACTCCCAAGTTCTCTTCTTTTTCAGACACTTTTCTGGGGATCCCCAAACTTCCAAGTAGCAAATACCCTTCCCTTGCACCTGGTACTCACTTTTTTGTCTCAATCCAATTCAACTCTACCTCCACGATGTTTCATTCCTCATAGGCACCTTTTGCTCTGTGCCTTCTGGAACTCAATCTATAATTAACAAATTTCCTTTCATTTTAGACCTTTCATCCTCATTATCCTTCCATGTTCTGGATACCATTGTGACTTGCTCTCGCACTGGCCCCAATTTAGGATCCAAAGGTCCTCTTTGTTTTTACACCCAATAAATCATTGGTCCAAAATGATCATTAGAATACTATTTATCTCCGTCATTTCTGGAATCTACCTCTAATTCAGATCCTCGTGGTTATTTGTGTGTGTGTGTGTGTGTGTGTGTGTGTGTGTGTGTGTGTGTTAATCTCCTGGATATTCTTCTTTACTCAATGAATTCAGTGCCTGGCTCACCCTGTTTTTCTCTACCTCAGCTCTTGCTCTCATTTTAGTTAATTTTAACATCTATATTATTCCCTTAAATATCCTAATTTCCCTGTTCCTTAATCTACTCAGTTTTCATGACTTACTCTTTTAATCTATCTCAACTAACAGGGATAATCACACTTTATCTTTGCATCATCTGTAAGTATCCCATGCTCAAGAACTCTGACATTTCTTTATCTGATCACAGTTTTTTGTCAGTTCCTCTTTCTCTCTACTCTTCTTAAATCTATTCTTCATTCTTACCTTCAGTCCCATGCCTCAGTACTTTCTCAAACCATTAACATTTTTTAGTCTACAGTTTCATCTTTTTCCCATTTTCAATCCTTTAGCAAATCAGTTCAACTCGACACTATCTTCAGATATCATATCCCTAGCTCCCACAGCCTATTGCTACTCATTTCTTGCCAACTCTAAACCTGGATTACTCTAACCATCTGCTTCCTTCAGTCTCAGTGACATGTTGCTAAACACAGGTAGAACACATATGACCAGTTCTGATTGTATCCACAATAAGATTGTGTTTTTTAATCTCAACTGCGCATTTGTTATAGGAAGCACTATTTTATTCCTTTCTGATTCTCTATTCCACTAACCACAATGGTTTTTCCAAACTTTAAGTTTTCTGTTCAGGCTCACCAAAGCACCAGCCCCCTCTACTTGAGTTGGGAGTCTGACCTCATATCAAGAAAATAAAGGTCATATTATACAAGCTCCCTAGTCTCCCCTTTTCCTTTTTCCCTCATCAACATCTTTCATAATCCCTTGGCATCATTGCTCATGATCTCCTCTTTTACTCTAATCCTTGATGAAAAAAATAACCTCTTTTCTTCTTCAAGGCCTTCCTTTCAACTTGTACCCTAGATCCCATTTCCTTCCTTCTTCAGCAGATTGCCTTCACTGTCACCTTTCTCTTTTCTTCTTTTTCTCCCTATCTGACTTCTCATTTGCAAGTCTTTCTCATTCTTAAAAGATCCTCATTAGATTCTACCATTCCTGCCTCTTCTTATATTCTATCTCTCCTTCCTTTCTTAGACAAACTCCTACAAGTTTCTGTATATGCTTACTCTTCTACTTCCCTCCCTGTCACTCCTCAACCCTTTTTAATTTGGCTTCTGATCTCATATTCAAATGAAATTTCTCTCCACAGAATGACTAGTGATTTGTGAATTGCTGAATCCATTTGTTTCTTCTCATTCTGCTTCCTTCTTAATTTCTCTGGGAACAACACTATCCTTCTAGATTCACTCTCTGTTTTCAAGACACTAGGTTCTCCTATCTGTCTAACCACACCTCAGTCTCTGTGGCTGGATCATTTTTGACATGTCCACTAACTGTGGGTGTCTCCTCAGGCTCTGTCTCAGTCTCTCTTTAGATTCCTTAACTGATGACCTAATTAGGTCTCATGAATTATGTTATCATCTCTGTGCAAATGACTCCTATGTCTATTCAATCTTGATCCCATCTCTCTCCTAAATTCCAATCCCATGTCACCAACTTCCTACAGTATATTTCAAACTGATTGACCTTTTCAAGCTCAACATGTTCAAAGCAGAACTTTTTATATTCCCTTACCCCCCCCTCAAAAAAAACCCTTCAGATAGAAGATAATGCTTAAGGTAATTTTTAAGGAAACCAGATATTCCAAAAAGGTAAATTGTGCTTTTAATTTCATGATCAATATCATCTTTCCAGTCATTCAGGCTTATAACACTGTTGTCATTCTAAGTAAACCTTAAGGCTTTCTCTTGGTCCCTCTTCTTCCTCTTTATATACTTTCAATTAATGACCTAATCAGCTTCCATGAGAGCAATTACCCCCACACTCCCATATCCAATTAGTTGCCAACTATTATTTATTTTTCCATCTGTCTCATATTCCCTCTTCTCTCTATTCACAAAACAAAATTTCTAGTTCAGATCTTCATCACCTCTCACCTAGAATACTTCAATAGCCTGCTATTTGGTCTTTCCTAATTGGTACAGATCTAGGTACTCCCCTAGATCAAATGTAAAATATTCTATTTGCTATTTAAAATTTCTTACAATCTGACCCCTATCAGTCTTTTTAGATATTAGTCTTCCTTCACTCACTCTAAAGTGAGTGACACTAGACTACTGGATATTCTTCACATATGACCCTCCAACTCCCCAAATGCCTTTGCACTGCGATTCTCCCATGCCTGGAAAACATTCTCTCCTCACCTTTTGGAATATCCAATTTCCTTAAAAATGAAGCTCTAGCATTTATCTTCTACCTGAAACATTTGCTGATTCCCCAGTTTCTATTCTCTTCCCCTCCAAAATTAACCTGTATTCAGTGTGCCTATATTCCACATATGCTTATCTATGTGCTTTTTGTGTCCTCTGTTAGAATGTAGGTTCTTTTACTAGATTTAGTAATCTAGTAGGTTCTTCTTTGATGAAGGAACTATCTCACTTCCATCCTTGTATCTCAGTGCTTACTATACTGTCTTGCATACAGTAGACACTTAATAAATGCTTATTGGTTGATTGATTCATACTATATCATTTCTATGTAATATTATTCTTAGGTAGTAAAACCTACTGGAGCTGAGTCTGAAGACTGGTTTCTTGAACCCTACTAGAATTTTCTTGGTAGAGGTGGCTATCCTGGAAAGTGTCTTCTCAGCTCACCAGAAGGGGTCAGTCTTACCTAATCCTAAGTGAGACATCTGCAAAAAAGGGAGATTGCCTTGAATCAGGAGTTTATTAGTTAAGGATATCCTTTCTTTATCCTGTGTGGGATTCTCTTCAAAGGCCTTATTTAACTATCACTAGGCCTGGCCTAGTTTTGCTTTTGCCTCTGGAACCTGAAAAACATACTGCCCAAAGTGTTATGACTGCAGGAAACCTTAAGTCACCACAACATAAATTGTATCACACTTGGAATTCCCACATAGCTAGTGTCCGCATTCCCAATATTTTGGAATCCTCCTTTGGGCTTTGGAAGGTGGAAATACAAACATCCACCAGCTCCCAAATGCTAGGACAGACGGAGCTTGGCCAGGACTGAGCATACAGGCTTGGAGCAACTGGAAGAAAATATAAGGGAGTCTGTTCAGTACATTTCCAACATTACTTCTAGTGTTCAACGCAAGCGCTGGTATTTGCACTGCATGAGGGAGTGGAGGGGGAGATTTGATGTGAATGGCGAATTATGAGAAAAAGTCCCCATTTCCCATTTCTATTTTAGTTCCTGGCAAGTGAGACTCACAACACCAAAAAATCAAAACACAAATTGTAACACACCAAGGCCCACATAAGTGACAGATTTGAAACCCTCAATGTGTGACTTCAAAATATTGGTGCAGAAAAGGTTTTCAGTTCCGGGAGGCACTTGAGACATATTGCACAAGGCTCTTCATGGGTGGGGAGGATTCACATACCAGAAGGGACTTGGAGAGCCTGGCTGATAAAAATGAAGCTGTATATAAGCTAGTGGGAGGAGCTGAGGCAGGCATATGGCAAGAGTCTCCAGCGCCAGTAGCAAGATGGGATGGCACAGGCAGCGAGCAGAGATGGAGGAAATATTGCTCAGTGAAGAAACTGAAAACATAAGGCCTAGAGGTAAAAACGAAAATGATTGTGAGGGGGGAAAAACAGTCCCAAGACTGAGAGCCAAGAACTCTGGAGAGAAGTAGTAGGAAGGTCATGTAAGGAAAGTTTTTAAATTGTCTATTCAAATTCAAAGTTTGTCTAAGAAAATGAGAGAAACTTGACTGAGGCATGAGGTGAATGGTCTTGACATATGAAGGCAGCCTTTGAAGAAATATAGTGGTAAATGTAAGATGACTACAGAGAAGATTACTTTATTCATTTTCCTTTCCACTTATGTGTCATTTTTAATCTAGTAAAGCCTAATGTTCCACACATAGGACTATGGTCCAACAGACAACAGCGAAGGAAAAGTTGGAATTGTAACTGAGGCAAACCGTTGTTGATGAGTCAAATGGGCGTCCAATTCAGGTGGCCTGTGAGAATCTTATGTATGTCCTCTCCTAAGACCACCAGACTATTCTACTATATTCACTGTGTCTATCTCTTCCCTGTCCCCCACCCCAACCCCAGCTACCAATAGATTAGCAGTTCATTTAAGGTAAAGACCATATCATACTTTATTGTGCCCTCAATACAATGTATTTAGCTTTGCAAGTGCTTCATAAATGTGAATTCAATTAAATTGCTGTGTTGCCATTTTCTAGATCTCTGCTTATAATCAGGGATATGGGTATTTACTTTCAAATAGGACACTGAAGTCCAGTCATTTCTGGCAATGGAGAAATCAGCTCAATTGGAAATACCATCAATAGAATTGCTTCAAGACAACAATGTCTTTTTTTCCCTCTATTTGATTTTCCATATCCAACATTTAAAATAGGTATTTCTCTTTTGTGTAGACACACACTCAGGTATCTACCACTCTGTCCTTGCATTTAGTAAGTCCGTGTGCGTGTGTGTGTGTATGTGTGTGTGTGTGCATGTATAATGTGGCAGAAAGGAAAGAAAACCAATAATGACTATATATTTAAAACATAAATAAATGTAATAAGATGAGCATGGTATAGCAGATAAAGTTCACCCTCACAATCAAGAAAAGCTGTGTTCACATCCCATCTCTGACACATACTAATCATGTGATTCTGGGCAAGTTATTGAATCTCCTGGTGCTTTGAGTCACTCTGAGACTAAAAATGGTTAATAAGGTGCTATTGGTGCAATAATAAGGTGCCACATTGGTCAAGAGAATTTTCTTACCTAAGAGTTCTCTGTAACAATGAAATCTCAGTACTAGTCCCCTGTCCCTATGCCTATGGAATATAAAATGTATGTAATAAACAAGATAAAGGTTTGAATCCATTTTTTAAATGTCTGGAGCAGATAGATGATAGGCATTGGGCCGGTGTTTTCACTGGCATGCAGACTCCTGCACGAGGAAACTTTTTACCAATTCAAGACAACTCCTTCTCCTCAATCTTGAGTTTTAGAGAGCTGTCTAGAGCCCAAGAGGTTGTATTCTACCCAAGGTCTTGTAGCCACAGTATGTGTCTTAGGCTGGACTTGAACCCAAATCTTCTTGCTTTTAAGACTGGCTCTCTATCTACTATGGCACACTGCCTCTTACAAAACAGAAATATAGTTGGATCACAAAATGATTCGAACAACTTCAAGCTTCATTCTGGTCCTCAGAATACTAGGTATTAAAATGGAATTTGTGGAATTGGCTCTGAGTAATATCAAATCTATCCAAAAACTTAATCTACCTCGCCTCCCCGCCCCATTCTGACTTCCTCCTTTCACACATTGAAGCCTAATTTCCTCTCCTTTAAAGGGAAGTTCAAGAACACAGATGAGTGGAATATAGAAAGAGAGAAAGATCTTCCATACCTAAAATTAGAAGTTGCTCTTGAAAATCTGTCCCAGAAATCAAAGTAATCACAGGGACTGTACTTGATTGAATTCAAGTTGCACTGTTTTATGCCACAAACTATAAAAGTAAGGGGCATGAATACCTCTCAACACAATATCAATGACCCAGAAAGATTTGTTATTTAAACTACTCAAAATTCCTTTTAAAAGAATGTGCCTGCCTGCAGTACCTCACTCTCCTAGTAACTGTTGGGTTTTTTTTTCCTGTCTGGTAAAAAGTATGGTTTGACTTTCAAAAACATACTCAGTGCTGTACAAAGCTCTGAATAGCTATACCCTATACTGTGGGGACTGACAGTCCAAGTTATGTAACAAGCATCCCATTGTAACTTGAAATTTAATATCAGAATTGTTATGTAAGAAATGTTTTGAGGGAAGACTAGAAATATGGAACAGTGTTCAACAAACTTATGCCACTTATAAGCCTGTGAATAACATTGGTGTAATGGGAACAATGATATTGCTATCTGGTCATAAGTCATGGAACACTACAGTGTCCAAAGAATTGACACTGAGGATTACCCAAAGACAATGGAGAAGCAGGCTATAAATATGAAACTATGATGGGGAAGTAATGTGAAGGAAGGATGTCATCAGAGAAATATGTGAAGGATAAAGAAGATGAACTATTCACATGGCAAGAATGAGGGATAATCAATGGACAGTCTATGTACTCCACTCACTGTCAAGGGACATCGCGGAAGGCTCTAAGAAAGTTGGGCAAATATGCTGTGATAAATTTAGTGGAGGGCATGGGGGATATTTACACAGGATGAGCAGGTACAGATAGACTGTGATCTGGATAACCTGAAGGCATTGATGTGATCTTAGATTCATTTGTCCATTAAGCATTGGAATAACAGGAACAACAATATGAATGAAAGAGAAAGCACAAGAACTATTTGAGGGGAAAGATGATGTTTCTGTGGTGTGGGAGAAAGGAAACAAGATTGGAAAGTGACTGAAAAGATATAGAATGAAGTCAAGACTTATAAAATGGAAGAAAAACATTGTAAATGTGGCCACAACAAATGATTTTAAAAGTTAAATATAGTTAATGATAATAAATCAAATTTATATAAGGTTTGTAAAGCATTTTACATATATACATACAATACACAGTTATATATACACAAGGTGTATATGCATTCATATACATATATGTAATCACATATGTGTACATAGTTAATATACCTATGTTTATATACATATATATTTATGAAGATAACATATAGTATATTTACATGTGCATACACAGCTTTGTGAAGTAGATGCTGTTATTGTCACCATTTTACAAAGGAGGAGCCTGACACTGAGAGAAGCTTGTAGATTTGCCCAGTGTCACACGGCAAGTGTTTGAGGCAAGATTTAAATTCAGGTTTTTTAAAACCCTGATCCCGCATTACTCCCTATAGCAAGAACAAAAGACCAGTCTGGAAGACAGTAATGTCTGCTAGGCAGGATAAAGAAGGAAGAGGGGAAACAGTTTATAGATAATAAAAGGAACATTGAACTTGGAGTCATGATGCCTGGGTTCAAATTCTTACTCTGTGATGATAAGCAATGATAGGCAAGCTCTCTGAATCTCTATTTTTTTTCATCAGCCAAACAGACATAATACTTGCACAAACTTGTAGGAACTTGTAGCATTTCACAGATCCTAAGCTGTTATATTTATGTGAATTATTGTTAGCACTTCATGTCAGTATGTGATAGTTGGAATATTTCAAGAGACCTGAGTTTATAGTTCTTCCTCTCGATGACATTGAATATATAGCACCTTTAAAGGTCTCATTTTCTTTATCTATTGAATTAGGAAATTTGGATTGTATCATCTCTGAAGTCCCTTCCAACTCATAAATTCTTTGATCCGATGTTATAATCTTGTGACATTCCACTAAAGATGACGCAACAATTTGACTTTAATTCATTATTTTTTTTTTGCATCCAGTTTTCCAATTATTTCACACTTCACCCAATGCATTATCACCCAGGATAGGTTTCTCAGTATTTTAAATTTTTTTTGCTTTTATGGAGGGGGTAAGGCAGGGCAATTGGGTTGAATGACTTGCCCAAGGTCAAAAGGCTATTAAATGTTAAGTGTTTGAAGCTGGATTTGAATTCAGATCTTCCTGAACCAGGGCCAGCACTCTACTCACTGTGCCACCTAGCTGCCCCAGATTTCTCAGTATTGACCACAAGAATACTGTTAGTCAAAAGTCTTGTTGAAATACCAAGTACATTATACCTCTGACATTCTAGGATCTACTCATTTAGTGTCCCTGTTCAAAAAAGAAATGATTTTCCATTTTTATTGTTCTTTTTAATAATCATATTATATATGCATATATATGATGTATTATTTTATTTTTACATTACCATCATTTCTAAATATATTTTTCCTCCATCTCCTCCCCAGCCCGTTATTCTTTTTAACAAAGACTTTTAAAAGGTGAAGTGGGGGTGGATAGATTGTGCAGTGAATAGAGCACTGGCCCTGGAGTCAGGAGGACCTGAGTTCAAATCCAGCCTCAGATACTTGACACCAGCTATGTGACCTTGGGCAAGTCACTTAATCCCAATTGCCCTACCTTCCCCCCTCCAAAAAAAAAAAAGCAAAAAAAAAGGTAAAATGATTAGGGAATAGCTGGCCTCAGACGTGGGTTCAAGTTCTACCTCTAATCCAATCCAATAAACATTTATTAAGCACCTACTATGTGTCAGGCATTGTGCTAAGTACTGGGGATACAACCAATAAAAATACAGTCCCTGCCCTAATGAAGCTTACAACCTAAAAGGGGAGACAACACACATACACACGCGCGCGCGCGCACACACACACACACACACACACATACACACACACACACACTGTTAAACTCAAGTGCAAGATCTTGTCTTTCTGTTTTCATATTTGTATCCCAAGTGCTTCTCACAGTGCCTGGCACATAATAACTCCTTAATAGATATTTTTTTCACTGACTGATTTTGTGTTATTTCTTTCCATTTTCATTGCTGTAATCATTGTATGTATTGTTTCCTTCTTTCTGCTTACTCTCACAACAATTCATGGAAGTCTTTCCATGCTTTTCAGTACCCATCACATTTGTTGTTTTTCACAACACAGTAATGTTCCATTGTAATCATGTACCACAGTTTATTCAACTGTTCCCTTGTAGATGGACATTTACTTTGTTTCTGGTTCTTTCTTACCACAAAAAGTGGTCCTGTAACTATTTTGATATAGCATTTTCTTTATCTCTTCCCAAGGCCACGCTTGGCTATTATAATGATAGTGTTCAATCTTTATTTTGTTTTTATTCTTCTTTACCTTGGTATTATTACAATCACTAGGTCTATTATTTTCCGCATTCTATCACTTGACTCCGTATTAGTTTGTGCAAGTCTTTCCACACTTTTTTGAAATCTTCATTGTTTTTTTTGGAGGGGGGAAGATGGGGCAATTGGGGTTAAGTGACTTGCCGAAGGTCACACGGCTAGTTTGTGCATGTGTGTGTGTGTTAAGTGTCTGAGGCTGGATTTGAACTTAGGTCCTACTGACTCCAGTGCCGGTGCTCTATTCACTGTGCCATCCAGCCACCCCAAAATCTTCATATTCATAATTTCTTACAGTATAATACTATTCTATTATATTCATTATCACTTATTTTTTCATCATTCTCAAATTCATGGACATCTACTTGGCTTTCACTTTGCTGTCACAAGAAACACTCTATAAAAATCTTGGTGGACATGAGACTTTCTGATTAGCTTAATTCCAAAATGCTTTCCAGGAGAGAGAATAATTCATTGATCCATCAGCAGTGTGCCAGTTCATTCATCTTTCGGCAACCTCTCCAACACAACTATTCTAATCTTTTACTATCTTCCTACCCCCCCCCATTTTCTTGAGTCAGACTTCTATGACTTGTAAAAGGGTTCATACTTTATAGGCAGCTAGGTGGTGCAATCTGAGACCCAGTCTCAGACACTTGCTTAATGATCCTGGAGAAGTCACTTAACCTCTGTTTGCCTCGGTTTCTTCATCTATAAAATAGGAATGATACCTTCTGTCTCCTACCTCCCTCAGCTACTGTGAGAATCAAATGAGGCACTAATTATTCAACTCTTAGCATAGTGCCCAGCATATAATAAGTGCTATGTAAATGTTGGCTATTGTTATTATGCCTTCTGAAATTGATCACCTCCTTTCCTTCCTGAGTGCTCACAATCTCTTTATTTTATTTTGTTTTGTTTTGTTTTATTTTATCTTATTTCATTTTATTTCTTTATGGAGGGAGGAAAGACAGAGCAATTGGGGTGAAGTGACTTGCTCAAGGGCACATGCCTTATAAGTGTTAAGTGTCTGAGGCTGGATTTGAACTCAGGTCCTCCTGACTCCTGAGTCAGTGATCTCTTCACTGCACCACCTAGCTGCCCCCCTAAACAATCTCTTTAATATGACAATCTGTTTTAAAATTGTTAGGAATAATTATCAAGTTCAAATTTTCAAAGAATTGATTTTTCCCCTTTTCTAAAAATTGGGAGGATATTTGCCTATTCCTAGTCCTACAGCAGCTTGTCCATCATCTGCATTTTGGGTTTTTGTTCTGTTTTGTTGCTGTTGTTGTTTTGCTGCTGTTTAAATATCATTAACAGTAACTCAGCAGCCACATCTTCAAGTTCTTTCAGTTCACTGGGAGTTAGTTTGTGAGAACCTGGCAACCTTAATTTCTCATTGAGGCCAACAAGTTACTCGTTTACCATTTTCTTACTCATCTTTAGTTGCTATTCTGTTGTAAATATCTCTCATGGCTGTGGATAGAATGTTTTGTTTCAATTAGGAAGACTTAAATTACGATCCTGCCTTGGACACTTACTATCTGTGCTATCTTGGGTAAGACATTCTGCCTCGGTTTCCTTATCTCTAAGATGAGGATAAAAGCACCTGCCCTACAGGGGTGTTGTGAGCATAAAGTGAAATAACAACAAATGTAAAGTGTCACGTAAACCTTCAAGTGCTACATAAATGTTAGTTAGTTTCACCATGAACCTGAAAGGTCATTGTTAAGGAAAGCAGAAGCAAAAGTTTGCTCTTTTGCTGACCATTTTCACCATCCCATGCCCCTCAAGCTGTTGCCTTGTCCATTGTTGTTCTTCTTGCCCCAATGTTGCTTAATCACACACACATGTATGTGTATTTGTGTGTGTGTGTGTGTATATACACACACATATACTCACATGCACATCTTTAAATCATGGGGGAGAAGGGAACGGAAGAAAAAATAATTTGTATGATAATTTTGCCATATATTTAATAGGAATAACAATTTGTGCACAACAGATTTGTAGTTTCATGTATAATCATCTTTTTATTGTACTATGTTATGGAAATGCTTGTTTTATTCCATAATTTGGAAATATTTTTAAGAAGCATCCTTTTGTTACCCTTAATATTCTTTAGAAACTCTATCTCATTTTGACCTTTAGCCTTCTTGGTTGTTTTCATTAGTGTTATAATGATCAATCGCATCATATAACACTTAGCTTTCAGGTTCTTTGAAACCATATAAAAAGCAGTAGTCGGAAGGATTCCAATAGTCAGAATCACCCAGGAAGGGGAACTTTAACAAATGTTTGTAAAATGAGGTTCACTGAAAGAATAAAGGCTAGCTGGACAGTCTTCCTATGTTGGAGGGCAAAAATGAAGACAATCCAGGAAAATCCTGACTTTGAGAATTGTTTTGTCAGTGGGGAAGATGCCAGAGAAATTAATCTAGGAAGAAGCATTGCAGGAACATCATGAAATGCTTCATCTAATTAAGAATGAGGCAGCATGAATTCACCAAAGATGATCACACTGAACACGTTTGACAAAGCTATTTGAGTATTTTAAAGAGTTGACTGTAGCAAAGCCGTGGGCATATTTTACCTGGACTTTGCAGAAAGCTTTTTGATACTGTACTATCCAGAGGACTAATCTGTCAAATTGTCATTAAACATGAGAAGCAGCAGCATTCCTTGTCTGGATTAAGGTTGGCTTTGTGAACTAAATCAGTCTAAGGTAGCAAGCAGAGGGCCACCAAGAGATTGGTTTCAGGAACAATTTGGTTGTCTCAATGTATTAATGAGCTTAGAGAGGAATAAAAAAGCAAGTGTCAGGGTCACCCATTTGTGATGATGAAATATAGGTGGCATATATTAAGGAGGGAAGGACAACATAATTTATCTTAAGGGAGAACTGAGCTCCATCCTGGATAGCATTTTTTTGTGGGGGGTGGTTAGAGGTTCACTATGCTTTGGGGCTTTCCAATTTCCTTCTGACTATCCTTTTCCTTTAATAATATATGGGGTTTGTAACACTTTTTTTCCAAAGAGCACACAGTATTTTCCCTGGATTCAGTCTCATTAATTCTCCTTCAAACCCTGTGTGGTTGGGAGGGACAGGCATGACTCTTTGTTTTCCAGATAAGGAAGAAGTGACTGAGAGGAACTTGGGGGTTTATTGGACCATATAGCTAGTGGCAAAGTAAAGACTCTATAACCCAGGTCTCATTTCACAAACAAATGTTCTTCCAGCTGTGTTTCATTTAGTTTTTAGATCCCTCTCCAGTTCACCTGTCCCCTAGGCCTATCCCAAAGGAGTTGTTTATTGGTAGAGGGAAATTCCAGTGTGGAAAAACTTTCTTCCAGTGCAGATAGGCACCATGTTTGTAACTTATAGTCTTAGACAATTGGGCAGAGTGCCTAGAGGTTGCAGAATCACATAACCAGTGTGTCACAAGCAGAACATGAATCCAGGGACTTCCTGACTCCAAAACCTGCCTATTCTCCTCATATCTTCTGTAGATTTCCTTCCATTTGTGAATAACTCTACCTGCTTATTTAACAAAATAGGACAGATTAATGAGGCAGAGGGGTTTTTAAGCAACTAGTTCAGTGTTAAAGAGCATTAGTTAGTAAATCCATTATAGGAAATCCAGTAGCATGAAAAATCTTTAAGTTAGCCCTCCCTAAAGTTCTGAACTTCCTACAAGGGACTGACTTACTCCCAAGCCTAAAGGAGGCTTATTTGGGAATTTAAAACCTCTTACTTTTTTACAGTTATTTAAATCTTTCAATCCACAGCAAATATACATCTGTAGGTGTGATTTTTACTGTTTTCAATACCTCGCTGTTCAGACTGCTTCTTTCAGCCAGACACAAAAAGCAGTTTACTTTGTTTGGTACTCAGGCTTCTACCAAGAGATGACCCATTGCTTCACATGCCTATCCATAAACAACTAAAAGCTTTGTATTACAGATATAATCTATTACAGACTTAATAGTGCTTGGTGCAGGGCAAGCACATAGATCCTCTATTGAGAATCAATACAAACTAACAAGATAGTGTCTATGGAAAGAGCAGAGTACAGTCAATTGAGGGCTAATGCTGCATCAAGCATCAGACAAGTGTCTTGGCTGAGCCAAAGACAAGAGAGAGGCCTTGCAAAATGTGGGTGAAAATAAAAATAATAAAGTAACTAGTGAAGATCTTGGCTACTCACAAAGTTAGATTTTGGGTTCCCAATGGGAAAATATATATCCTTTCTTTTTATGGTCTCCCATGCATGAAATACACTCATCTTTCTCACCATGATTTCTGAGTGCCCCTAAAGTCCTTCACAACACAGGTGAAGCCTCTTGTCTTTTTTCCTTCTCCAATATACTCAGCTGTTCATGCTCTTTCCCTTTGGAAATTAGTTGGCACAGCTTTTTTGTATCATATAGGGTCCACACAGGTCCACAGTTAACAAGGTACTTTGCAGTCAGAATTCTCTCTATAATATCACTCACAAGCTCCTCATCAATAAGCTTATTTTAATAGTCAGTGAAAGGATGGAGTTCAAGGCCAGAGGCACCTAATGTAATTAGGATAGGCAAAAATAGAAATGAAATTAACAGAAATGTTTTCTACCCTAAATATTGATCTTACTCTTAAAAAATACATACCCTTTCATTGGGAAATGCACAGCCTGGCATATTGTAGGCACTTAATGAGTGTATCTTGATTGTTGGGAAGAAGGGGAAGTCAGAAAATGTGTTCTTTGAATATGTAAATATAGGGAGCTTGATATATACCAAGAAATACATGCAGCTAACTCATATGACCAGGTTATATGCATGCATAGCATCATGTCAAATGAAAAGTATTCCCAGACAAATGAGATTATTCCCCTTTCTTTATGTATGTCCCACATTTTCTTACCATAGTCTTTGCCGGTATCATCTCTACTGCTCCAATGCCCTCCACCTCTGCTGTCTAAAACTCTACCTACCTCATCAAGTCCAGCTCAAATCCCACTACCTTCCTGAAACCTTAGTTAATTTATCTTGCCTTCCTGTCCCAGTTAATAATGTTCTGTATCCTTCTGGACCTCACTCAGCATTTTACTTACACATCCCCTAGAGGGGTATAATGAAAAGAACACTAGATTTGGAGTCAGAGGGTCTGAGTTTGAATTCTGACCCTGACCTATATATAACCTTGGATATCTCACAATCTCTTTCAACCCCCAGTTTTCCTCACCTTTAAAAGGAGGTAGATTGGACAAGCTGACTTCTAAGCTCTCCTCTAGCTCTCCATCTGTGTTCCTTCCATAAACGTATATTTCAGCTGTTTGTGGATATGTCCATATTCCCCTGAAAAATTGGAAAATCTGTTAGGCAGGAACCAAGTTATATATGATCTTTGTTTTCTTTCCCAGGACCTCATACAGCACTGTGCACAGAGTAGGCATAACAAAAATTCTTACTGAATCAGTTGATCAGCCACTACCACCAGAACCCAAGGTTCACTTGGACCCAGAAGCCTAAACTCCTCATGAATGTAATCAACTCAGAGTTCTTGGAAGGAGGTGAGTGTCAAGTATTAGTACAGAAGGAGAACGAAGAAACAAAAAAGACAGACGCAGCCAGCTTCAGGTCAGTCAACTCAGAACTGGAGAAGTCAGAAATGGAACTTTTTACTCCCAGTTATTTTCTTAACCTCAGGGTGATGTTGTGAATTGCTACTTTGACACCTCAGTCTAGCATGCTTGTGAGCCTAATAAGTGGTGTCAAATTCTTTAGAAAATTTCCAAATAATTCTGAAAATCTCTGATTCTCCCTCATTACTAGCATTGGCACCCTCTTGTTTTGAGTTTGTAGATAGGAAACCATGTCAGATACAGTATACAAACCCTCTCCATATATTTGGTTTAAGATGTGTAGGTTATTGTTTTACTCCATGATGATATCTTTGTCCAGAGCAGGGAGTAAGTGCTTAATAATTCACTGTTACAGATGACTCTGAGTTATTATAGCACTGGCTTAGCCTTAAACCAGAGCTATTCATGATCTTAACCCAGAATAATAGCCCTTAAATTCATGACATTGGGAACAGAAATTATTTATTAAAATACACGAAAAGGTTTGGGAAAGGCTTCTTTAGTGCCAGTACATTGGGAAGATCCTCTCTAGTGAAATAATAAGAATAAACATTAATGTGATATTTTCAGTTTTGCAAAGAAACTGTACTCTTGATTTTTCCAACAATCCCATGATCCAGGTGCTATTTTTATCTCTATTTCACATTTGAGGAGAACTGAGACTTAGAGAGATTAAATGACTTGCCCAAGGTAAGGTCATATAATCAGTTAATGTCTGAGGCAGGAATGGAGCTTAGGTCTTCCTGACTCTATGCCTAACCCTTTTACTGACTGCACTCGCTACTTGTGTGGAAGTCTATGGCTGAGAACTGATTATTAGAGAAAACATGGGCGACTTGCTCTATCTATTTGTGAAGGGAGCACCCACACTTAAGAAACCATGAGTCTTTCAAATAATCAAAGTACTAAGAAATCACAACACCGATTAATTGGAAGGGGTCTCAAGTATTTTATATGTTAGCATAAAATTTCAGAACTCTAATCAAAAGGAGAGCAATTTGGAAATATATTTATACATATAAATATAAAATACAATATTGGAATTGTAATTTGGGAATGTATTTATATATACACATATTCATTATATAATATGTGACACATGTTATGTACAAATAAAAGACATCAACAAAACTTGTTCAAGTGTATTGCAATATGCAATTTCTTCTTATCCTTCTATTGTAAAAGGTAGCAAGGAAATAGGGAAAGTGGGCGTGTATGTGTGTGTGGGGGGGGAAGTCAGAAAGGAAGTGGATCCCAAGTGGATCAGCCCAAAAACTATTTTCTGTAACAATTAGAAATGAACAAGAAAAAAGAACAACTATGATTTGAGCCATATACCTTCGCAGAAGAATATGTTCAAGTAACTATGTGAAAAAGGGAAATACATAAAAATATCTTGATATCAGAAGAAGAATCTAATGTAAAATATCTTAAGATGTCAAATGGTATTAGACATCATTAATATTATTCAAACAAATCTAGCTGTGATACGTTTTATTTTATTTACCCATACTAGTATGTCATATGTTATAATATGCCTATAGTTACAGAGCAGCCAAATGAATGGACTCAGGGATACCTGAGTTCAAATGTGACCTCAGACATTTACTAGCTGTGTGAACCTGGAAAAGTCATTTAACTGCTTCTGGCTTCAGTTTCCTCATATCACTTCCCAAGTTGTTGTGGGGATAAAATAAGATAATACTTGTAAAAAACAAACAAAAAAAAACTTCAAACAATCAAAATGGTAGGTATTATTATTATTACTACTATAATAATAATAATCTCATGTTGCTTTAGGAATCTTCAAATGATAAAACAAGTACCTAAAACATTTCCTTATCACATGGATTCTATATATGATAAATCAGTGGCTCTTATTTCTTACATCTGTGTAATGCCATACATACACCAGCAGATTTCCAAAAGAATGCTACTGTGAACAGCTTTTAAGGTTCAGATTACACAGTATAGTATTCCATTACAAATCAAGGCAAACTTTCACAATATAATATTCACAGCATCGCATCTTATCACAGAAAATCACAATATGGTGTTCATAATAGTTTAACATTAGAATGGCCACACAGTTTTCACTACAGTGGCCACAATATTTAGAACAAGGAACAAAAGAATAATCATTTGGTTTCCCTAAGGAAAGCTTTCCCCCTCCATTAACTTAATCATTCAATCAATTCACAATATATCAATCTTCCACTCATGGGGAAACCATTAACTTAATCAGTCACTAATCTAGATTCCTAATTACTAAATATCATTCATCACCAGTACAGTTTTCTAATGACAAACCCTCCACCCCTTGGTGTCCAGCAAACCTCAGTTTCATCCAAGGGGAGGCCTTTTCTTCATCTTGACTCTGGGTGGTCTTTCTGATTCCCTGGATCCCCTTCCATGGTCCTAGCTCCCTCCTGAATCCACCAAACAGTCACCTGGATTCAGAAGCAGAGAGCTGCCTGATTCTCATCCAGTCCTCAGAGGTAGACAGCTCCCAGGTCCTTGTCCAGTCCTCAGTGTACTGGCACACACTGAAGTTCACAGGGTCCAGCACATCTCAAACCCTTCAACACTTATCTTGCCTGCAACTCAAGTATCAATCAGGCCATGAACAAACAAAATCTTACCCTGGTCATGCTTTTTCAGTCTTCCAGCAGTTCAGCTGGCACTAGGAACCAGAAGGAATATCAGCCTTCTGGATGGCCTTCATCAGATTCTGCTCTCAAGAAAACTCCAACTCACTTCTTCAATCCAGCAGCCCCATTCCCAGATGCTGAGACAATCCTGCTTCCTCCAACAGGAAAATTCCAATTCTGTCTCTCTCTGTCTCTGGAATTCTTGCTTATATACACACACTGGCCTCCTGTCTCAGCCAATCCCCTTCTTCCACCCACCTCAACAGGGGAGTTCACGCCTTCTCAACATTGGACAGGGTTCACACCTTCCATACAGAGCTCATACTTCCCCTGAAGTTTACTAAGTGCTAAGTATCTGCTAAACTGATTGCTGTTACAATCTGTCTAGCTGATATTCCTTGAACTAACCCTAGTATGCATATTGAAAATTGGTTTCCCTTTGATGCATATAAAGCTCCACTTCTGATTTTGTTTTCTATGAGAAAAAGCATTATTTTATCTTAATATTTCCACCACTTGAAAGACTTATCAGGATGGCTACAATGTATTGTTCTTTAGCAGCTAAGTTATATAGAACCATTTTAAGACTTGGAAATTTATTGCTGAGAAACTCTAAATCAAAGAACTGTTTAGGGAGTATGAAACTATTGTACATTAACAATTTTTTGATATGTGACAGAAAAGCAGATTTGAGGCTTTTCAATCTAAGATGGAGGTGGTTGGGTACACATGAGGAAGCTACAATTCAAGGGCTTAGAGAAGATTAAAAGCCACATAAAGAGTCAGCTTGAAAATATTCAGAAAAATTGACAAGAAAAGTAAACAAGAGAAGATGCCAAGCCTCAGAAGAGAGAACATAAAAAATCAATGGAGTTGAGAAACTGATAGAGCTGAGACCTGATAGAAATTGGACTAGCTGTATAAAGATAGACACAGTTGATGCAGGGAACTTATCTGATGGGAGGAAAGTTTGGATGTTGGGAGCTGATTGGAGAAAACAGTATGGTACATTGTATGAAGAGCTGGCTGGGAAAATGCTGTGTGTTCCCTAGCACAACTTAAAAGAGGAGGAACCTCTCAGAAGCTTGACTACTTTGACTCTTAACCCTTCCCTCTTCTGAACTTCCCTAGTACAGTAGAGAGAATCATCTTCTCTGTCACCCAAGCTTAGAATAGTGGTATTATCTGACTACCCAGTTACACCCACCAGAAATATCCAATATGTTACAAAGTATCATCATTTCTACCTTGACATCTCTTGCATATGTTCCCTTCTCTCCTCTTACATAGCCGCTACCCTGATATAGTCACTCCACCTCATGCATGGACTATTGTAACAGCCTATTGGTTGAGGTTCACTGCCTTATGTCTCTCCCATATTCTCTTCTCATTTGCCAAGGTGATTTTCCTAAAGCACAAGTTTGACTATGTCACACATAGCCTCTCTCTCAGTCAATTACAATGATTCCCTATTGCCTTCAGGATCAAATATAAAATCCTCTGTTTGACTTTTAAAAGGGACAATAACCTGGTCCCTTCCTACCTTTCCAGTCTTCTTACAATTTACTCCCCTTCACATACTCTACAACCTAATAACACTGCCTTTCTTACTGCTTCTAACATTCGACAATCAAGTTTCCCTGTGTGACTTTTTTATTGACTGTACTTTATGCATGGAACACTTTCCCCTTATTACCTCCTGGATTCTTTGGCTTCCTTCAAAATTTATCTCAAATTTCACCAATTTCCCCCTCCTCTCACAACTAATACCTTCCCTCTGAGATTACTTCCCATTTACATTGTATTTATCTTGTATGTACATCATTGTTTTCCGTTTACGTCCTCCATTAGAATGTGAGTTCCTCAAAGTAAAGAGTTTGTTTTTCAAAATCCTTGACACTTATTACAGTGTCAGTGCCTGAGATATTTTAAGTATTTAATAAATGCTTCTTAACTAACTAACCTCTATGATTCAAGAAAAAAAATTAAAACCTTAAAAGTCCATAGGAAGCAGACCTGACTAGCTTTGCAGCATCTAAACTTATAGGGAATTGCTTTTCACTGACCAAAGGAACTGGGGACCTTTGTACATCTCAAGCCAGAAGTTCTGGTTTGGCAAAAATGGTCAACAGAGCTTCAGGAGCCTGAGAAGAGCAGAGAAGCAGAACCACCTAGCCGGAAAGTAAAGAAGCTAGAATAATAACAGTCCTGCCCAGGAGATAAAATGTGACTCATGCTGTACTCTTGTATAAGAGATAAAGGACCTTAAGGCCTACTACACTGGGATCACAAGTTTTCCCAGGTACATATGCCTCACTGATAAATACCTGTAAGTTTGTGCCTACTGCCCTCCATAGATATTATGTGCCTTGTTGGGCAAGTATAATCCAGATTTATTGGTAAACTTATATTTTGATTATTCTTTCTTTTAACATCTGCTTATTATGTGCTACATTTTTCCTTTCATTCATGCTTTTGCTTTTAATAAATACTTCCTGTTAATAATGTGACTCATTTGTGTAAATTTTAATGGGGTTTCAAGAGCTACAGTGCTAAGCAGTAAGAGTATATTCCTTTCACACTAGGGTTACCTTAGAGAGTGATTTGTAGCCACAGAGTTGTCCTCACTGGGGATCTTTTCCAGCAGACCAGCACAGGTTCGGGTACAGAGTGAGTGAGTCAATCACAAATGAAGAGACAGTCTGGAGAGAGTTGGGGCAACAGAGACAGACCCATTATATGCAATATAAATGTTTTGCTCAAAAGTGATGTGATGTTTGTAAAATATGTAAATAATCACAGAAATGATTGTGGGTGCTGAAAAGCTGTGCCAATGGAGTATAAGTTGTGGCAGGTTCTATCAAACTGAAAATGCCTTATATAAGGGCACAGTGATAAATTACATATGTTTTTTTTTTAAGATGAAGTCCAGCTTAGCAAACTTTGGAAAGACTCACTAAAGATGATGGTGGCCACAAAGGATGAAATTTACAATGAAAATTTGCAGCTCTGAACAACTATCTCCCAAGGCATAGAGAGGTGTCCGGGGAAAGAAGCAAACATGGCCAAATGACAATTTTTAAAAGTACTGAAGTATACTTGTTTGTACCTGTAATCTAGGTAAGGACAGAGATGCTGTTTTATCTAAGCTTTGAATCTCCCTAGTACCTAGCACATTACTCTTCATTGATTGATTTTGAACGAATGAATGAGAAAGTCATTTGACTAATTCTTCAATTAGCCACAACAGGTGGCTAATCCCTGTTTCCAGGTGAGTCCATGAGAATGTAACACACCTTAAACAAAGGGAAAACCTTTTCCTATTGAAGAGGAATGAGGGAAGTTTCTGAAATTCACTGGCTTCCTTACAAGTAATATTGCATATCATTACTCCTCTCAGTAAAGAACTAACTCCTTTGAGTTTTCTCTATCTCATTAATGCCTATCCTAAGGCTATTTATGAATGTCATTTTGAAGAGAGCCCTGAGGAAGTTATGATTTGTTTAATTTGGAAATTTGCATCCAGAATGGCCTAAATGATGATAAAATAACGTATTTATGGAGCACCTACTATGCGCTAGAAATTGTCATAAAAATGTATCTATAGCTATTTACGCAGATGTATATCTATTGCTCTATCTCTCTATACACCTACACATACATACATATGAATGACATAGTCCTTGTCTTCTAATTGTTTCAAATTATGATTAGGAGATTTTCCTAAAATTGAATTACCTGCTTAAGGTGAGTTCAGTAAATTTCTAGGATGCCAGGTAGAATTGCCAGGCCTAGGAGACCAGTGTTATAGGCTACTCTGAGTTCTATCTATGACCTGTACCAACTTAAGAAACCTGTTATAAGAAAAAATCCCAAATTAAACAGAAAAAGAAAAAAACAAGACATATTAAATCCAAGGCTAGCCTGGCTTGGGAGATCAGAATCAAAGTATGTTGGGGTAAGACTTCACAAAATCTTCAAATCATGCCTGTTTTTGAGGAAGGTGAGTGTTGAAGGGACTAGATGTGTCACTGGGAAATATTTCTGTATTGGTGTGGGCAAAGGGTGAAACATTCAGTACCACTTTTCACCACTAAAACTCTTACCTAAATTCATAACATAAACTTGGCCCCACACAAACCTGGTTGAAAACTAGCAAAAAAAAATTATATATATATATATATAAACAACCTACATCTACGCTTTTTAAAATATCCCAAAGACCAAGGAAAAACCACAAGGTACCAACCTCAACTTTCAGAACAACTATCCCTTTTTCCATTTGTTTGTTTATAGGGCACAGTACTGAGGAACTAACTCAGACCCTGAAAACCAGATTTCCTAGGGTGGCTCAGTCTGTGATTAACTATGCATTGATTACCCACACATGGGACTAAACCTGCACCTGTATCAGCATTACAGCTTTAATGGTGGCATATTGGAAAGAAGAGACTCAAATATTTTACTGCCCCCCCAAAAGTGCCATTTGTGAATGAGTATGAATGAATGACCTCATTATTTTTTGGATGATTTTGTTTTTTCAAGTAACATTAGGTAACCTCTCCAAGCATTTCCTTTGTGGCCTGAATCTTTACCTTCTCTAAAAGGCATGCAGAAGCCTTCCATAGAGAAATAAGGCTGTTAGACTGGGAGAAATGGCTGATTTCATTTTAATATTCATAACAACAAAAAGAATTTTTAAAATTATTTCAGAGCTCAATATATATGAATACATGTAATATGCAGAGATGTGTATATATGTATATACATACATCTCTACGTATTACATATATACACATACAGAGAGAGGAGAGAGAGAGAGAGAAAGAGAGAGAGAGAGAGAGAGAGAGAGGGAGAGAGAGGGAGAGATATATAGTGTGTGTATATAATATGTATACTTGGAATGTATTTTATCGTCTGTCAGTTTTGCCCTATGATATGTCCTCTTAAATTGGATCTGTAAGCCCTTCATAAAGTTTAATAAATCTTCAGCATTTCACCCTAAGGAAATTATATTAAAAACCTTCAAATGTGAAGTTGGGCCCGCAGACACACAGCGCTGGGAATTATATCACCATAATCAGCTTGTAATGAAAGCCTCTGTCGCTGTTCTTTCCCAATCATAATCTGCCTGTCTTTATGAAAAAAAAAAAAAAAGGAGGTTGGGGGTGGGGGTGGTTTGTCTGGGTTCATCTACAAGCTTTAATTGGAAGATGTCTTCATTTCATTCCAGCCTACTGGGATAATAACTCAGCCCCGTGTTTAAACACAGGCCCTTGCCGCTGATATTTTTTCATTTAGTAAAGCATGTCTCTTTAAATGATTTAGCAAATCATCATGAATGCCAAGTCTCTGTGATTGGCAGCTCATTGCTGGTGCACCATTTGCATGACATTTGTTCTTCAGCTAAGAAAGCTGCAGCAGGTAAACAAGCAGGCCCTGTACTGACTCCCTTTGAGTCCCTTTCTGTTTATATTCTCATAATCAAATGACATTTATGGAGAGGCAAATGCAGCTGCACATATATGGGGGGAAATGCAATCAGCCTAAACATGATGACTTCATTCAGGTGATATTTTGATTAGGGAAAGGACATTTTTATGACATAGGGTTTCTTGCAGAGAAATCAGGCAAATTCCCTTTTGTATAACTAACAATCTATATTTTTAATGTAAAGTCTGGATTCAAGTAATTGACTTTGGGGGAATGTGCCATGAGGGTTTCATTAAAACGTGGAGAAGTACCAAGTAGGAGATAGCAGAAGAATCTTTTTTGTCCCACTTAGAATTTTTATTAGAGGAGAGGTTGTCCTTTCCTGCAGGGAATTTCTGGTGTGGAAACTCCTTCTACTGATCTGGCAACTCTCTTATAATTTCTATAGTTTCAGAGATTTTCCTTGGGATATCAAGGTGGAGAGTTGTCACCCAGACAGTATGTGCCAGATTTGGGTGTTCTTGGCTTCAAAGTCAACCCTCTCTCTTTTACTCAGTGTTATTTCTCCTTATTTGAACTGAGTTTGATTTCTTCCCCTGCCCTCAGCAAGGAGGGAAAGAAAAAAATGACCAGATCATACAAAGTTATTTTACTGCATCAATACGGCTTTTCCTAAAGGAGATTTCAGAAAGAAGGTTATTCTAAAAGTTAAACATTTTAAACTACTTCTCTCTTATCATTGCTGTCCAGGGACACAAATGATAATGAAATTAGAATTTGGGTGGATTGTTCCCCTTCCCTTTTATAAAAATGTAACCTAGAACATCTGTAGCATTAGGATAGAGTGGGGTGTGCGCTAATAGAAAAACAATCCTCCCCATCAATGGCTTTGTCTCAAGTGAAGTCTTTCTAGCATCTCAGTTTTCCCTTCCTTTTTGGAAAATTTCTTTTTTTCTTTTTTCCTTCCAGAGATGGCAAAAAGAAGCTAGTGCTACATGTAGGACAACTCAGGCTTTTAGAAATTTCCTTAGCTCATAAGAGAGTTGGTGGTTAAGGAGCATTTTCTATGCTATGCATCCATATGATAATGAGAGCCTTTTACAATAAACTGCTGAATCCCACACTCAAGAAAAGATCTGTGAGGCAGAGATTATCCAGAGCTTTATGTGATGGCACAATCACTCCAGGAAAACTACTGATCACCAGGAGGTGAGATAAGGGTGGATTCTGGTTCTGAAGGCTGGAGAGCTAAGACACTGAAAGCTGGATTGGAATTCAGCCTCCATTTCTGTGATGTGTGTGTGTGTGTGTGTGTGTGTGTGTGCATGTTTGTGCACGAATGCAAATCCATCGATATGCATGCATATGTCTTCTTTCTGACTCAGACCTGTGCTTGATTTATAAAAGTAAGAATGGTGTGCTAGGCATATTGCTAGGCTTGGAAGCAGGAAGGTCTGGGTTCAAATGTCTCTCCTGAACATAGGTGATTCACTATCTCTCTTAGTCAATTTTTTCATCTGTAAAATATGAGTAATAATTACTATATTACTGAGAGGCAGGGTGAAGGAGTGGCTAGAGAGATGGCCTCGGAGTTAGGAAGACCTGGGTTTGAGTTTCAGCTCCACAGTCAAAAACAAAATCCTCTGCTTAGTGGTCAAAGTCCCTTATAATTTAGCCCAACCACCCCCCTCTACATACACACATGCCATTCCAGTCTTCTTACATCTCAGGTCCCTCTATGAACTCTTCATTAAATGCAGGGACCCTAGCCTCCTTTCTGTTCCTTGCACAAGAGGCATTATTTTACCCTCTTAGGGTACTTTATCTCTTTGTCTGTGCCCCATGTCTGGGATGCTCTAACTTCTCATCTCTGCCTCATGGCTTCCCTGGCTTCCTTCAAGCTCCAATTAAAATCTCAACTTCTGCAGGAAGTCTTTCTCAATCCCTCTTAATTATAGTGCTTTCCCTCTCTTGATCATTCCTCATTTATATTATATATAGCTTGTTTGTACGTGGTTGTTTGCTTGATGTCTCCCTCATTAAATTCTGATCTCCTTAAGGACAAGGACTGCCTTTTGCCTTTCTTTGTATCCCCAGAGTTTAGCACAATGCCTGGAATATAGTAGGTGCTTGATCAGTGCTTCTCAACTGACTGACAGATTCTATGATGTGGGCAAGTAATTCACCTCTCAATCAAACAGTCAATGATTGTCCCAAATGACACTGTATGGCTGTAAGTTTCAGAAAAGCTGTCTTCCTTCAATAGTACTTTGGAATTAGCTCACAGAAAGTTCCTTCCACCAAATGAATCAGAGGTCTGTACCAAAATATGATTAAAAAAATAACTTACACCTCACAAACTTATGAGAATCAAATGAGGTCATAGAAGTACAACTTTAAAAGTATTTTATAAGTGCTAGATATTATTTTTATTTTATTATTATTTATAAAATTAAATCATGGGTGATTCACCCATGCAGACCCTAGAGTGTTACCAGTTCACCATAATCAACACCCAAACTTGCCATGGTATAGTTCCAATAGATCAGGCTTAGGCATAGGATGAATGACTATAAGACACCCAAACAGCTGTTCTATAGAGAATGCAGTACAAATGGGCAAAAAATATACTATAAGAAGATGCCAAAACACACCCTCGAATGGGGAGGCAGATGTTGGCTTCATTCAGGCAGATGCTGCTGATGAACAAGCAGTCCAACCTGGAGTGGCTCAGTTTGAGGAAAGAGTAAATAAATGGCTATTGCCACAAACCAAAGGACAGACTAGGGTGTAGTATTCAATAGCACTCTTCCTTCTAATTAAACATATCAGCAGCATCTTTTAACACAAAGATTCAGAGACATGTATGCCTAGCACAGTGCTTTGCCCATAAAGAACTCCTCAATTTGAGGAAATGAAGGAAAATGTAATAGATAATCGAATTCTAAATAAGGCACAGAGGATGCTTAACGTGTAAGGACACACAATTCTACTCAAATTAGTTCTTACCTGCTGGACAGAGCAATCTAATGACAAAACCTTTGTTTCTTGGTTCTACCCAATCCCTTCAGAATTAGGACGGTCCATTCCTTCAGTCATGAGTCAAGTTGTTGTTTGTCTTTCGTTTTCCAAGAGGACCAATGACATCATAGGGTGATGTCTTAACTTGTGGGTGAATGGGATTTAAATAAGGCAGAATTGGATGTCTTACCAAGCTCTAACACAGTGCCTGCTTCAGTTGCCTTCAAGGAGATTGCAACAAATTGTTCTCATCCACCCATTCCACCAGGGAAAGTCTTCACATGCTTCACGTAGACATCCCCCTAACTCACCAATAGATTTGAGGCCTGTCAGTTACCCTCAACCTGGTTTAGTCTATCTGTGGAGACAATTTTATCAGGGTGTGGGCACTGTACCTGCTACAGCTTCCTGGAGCCACAGGCAAGAGTTGAATGACAGGTTAATACCAAAGGTAGATGAACAGCCCTGAAAAGGCCTCAGCAACCCCTCACACCAGAGATGCTAGTATTGTTAACACTGATGAGCCAAATAATCATAACCAGAGACAGGAAATGTTCTTCCTCTTTCTCAGGGTTCTTTTAATTTATCTATGTATATTATACCTCCAAAGTCCCTCCTCCCCTAAAAATAGGCTCATTGTGGGATAGGGACTATTTCTGTTCAGTCTTTACATCCCAATTCCCTAATATAGTACCATCTCCCCCATGACGACCAGTTTTTCTGATGGTGACCTGTGATTTTATTTATGTGGAGACTTTTTCTATTGATACAGATTGGCAATTCCTCTGTAACTCTCAGATTTAGAGCTTCCTGGGCCATTGAGCGGTTAAGTGACTATGTTAAGGATGATTTTGTCACATTCAGTACATGAAGAGGCAAGACTTTGAACTAAACTTTCTTGATTCCAAGACCAACCCTCTATCTACTATGAGAGATTGCCTCTCACATACAGTAGGTATGCTGGATTTTTAATTGTTATTTGGGTTTCTATTCTTTTTTATATAAGATCCTCTCTTTATTATTTATTTATTTGATTTTGTGCAGGGAGGGCAGGGCAATTGGGGTTAAGTGACTTGCCCAAGGTCACATGGCTAGTAAGTGTTAAGTGTCTGAGGCTATATTTGAACTCAGGTCCTCCAGGGCCAATGCTCTATTCACTGCACCATGTAGCTGCCCCCTTGGGTTTCTATTCTTTAAAACAAAAAATTGAGATTCCTGTTAGTACCTTCCCCAAGTTCCTCCATGAATATTTAATAGTTTCTCTTGACAGACTGTGAGTTCCTTGAAGGTATTTGATTTTTGGTTTTGCATCCTCACCACCTAGAATAGTCTCTGATACATGGTAGGTGCTTAATAAATGCTTCTTGATTTATTCCTAAGTAGCAAAAGAATCCTAGGATAATAGCTTTAATGCTAAGATGAACCTTCAGGGTGATCTGGTCCAAACCGTTCATTTTACAGATGAGGAAACTAAGGCCCATAAAGGATTAGTGACTTCCCAAGGTTTACATAGCAATCTGAAGCAGGATTCAAGTGTAGCTCTTCTTGATTATAAGACTAGCACTCTCTCTATTACACCAACGGTGTCAAATTCAAATGAAAACAGGGCCATTAAACTATACATGAGAATCCCTGCAGGCAACACATTGACTTAGTTTTAAATTTTTATGTTATCTATGTTTTATTGTATTTTCATTTATTTTGTTAAATATTTCCTAATTACACTTTAATCTAGTTTGAACAACACTCAAAGAGGGAAGTGAACCATATATGACCCTTTGAGACATATCGAACGCCTCTGCACTAACTCATATAGCCTCTAGAGAAAAGGCTACTGACTTTTTCTGTGTTATAGACCCCTTTGTCAGACTGGTGAATATTTGTGGTGCTGATCTAAAAGGATTATTGTGAGGTTTAAACAAAACAATATGTATAAAGTGCTTTGCGAATATGATAACACTTTATGAAAACCAGTTGTTTTTATTTTGAATTACCTGTAAGGGCTGTGAAAAATTTGAACATATTAGGTGAGAGAAGTAATACAATGTCTTTGAGGGGTTTTTAGGCAATTTGGTAGGTAACAAAATCTTTCTGGGATAGTCATCTTTCAATTCAGTTCAAGCCAATGGGATGCACTTGATGACCTATCAAGGTCCTTAGGAGTCCTGTAATTCTAGGATTTTTTTGTTTTGGCAGCAATGTCAGAGGAATTGTGGTAAGTGGGGAATTAGGGGATTCTTACCATTTAAAACTGTAGGACAGCTGAATAGATTCCTGTGTGCCCTCCATATAATTAGTATTTCTATTTCCCCACCACCATTCCATCAGGGAATCACCTAATCAGCAGGAGTTAGGTGACCACAATTTTTTTTCTAAGACACAGCCAAATCTGGCTTACCACCAAGTCTCCAGGGAGCAAAGACAGTTTAATTACTCCACCATTGCCAAACCCTTAACAGGAGCAAAGAAAGAGAGACAGAGAGATAGAGAGACAGACAGAGACAGAGAGACAGAGAGTGAGAGACAGAGACAGAAACAGATGGACAGACAGGGAGAGATGGGTAGAAGGAAGAGACAGAAGCAGAGAAACAGAGACAGTAATATAAAGACCTAGAGAGAATCAGAGTGGGAGAAAGAGAGAAGGACAGGAGAGAGACAGACCAGAGACAGAGTCAGAGAAACAGAGAGAAAAAGAGATAGGGAGAGAGACAAAGAGGCAGAGACAGAGAGAGACAAGGAGAGAGGCAGAGAGATTTATTAAATATTTGTGCCAGGCACTATGCTAAGGACTGAGGACAGAAATGCATGCCAAAAAAGAGTCTCTATGTAGCCTCAAGTAGCTTCCATTTTATCATGGGAAGACAGCTAACATTGGCTGAGTGAGGATACTTTGTGGGGGTTGAAGAGGCTGCTGGGGAAATGGTGGAAAAGTCCAGAGAAAGGGGCTAAGCACATGGACTCCCCCTCATTGATAAGCTGGCCACGGCAGAAGTCGCTCCCTCTCCAGGTCACTAATGTCCAGGCCTCAGAGCAACTAGCTTCAGCTCCCTCTGAAGAGATCATTTTCTGTTCACTCTCAGAACAGTTCATTTTCAGTCAGGACATGCCATTCTCTCTCAGCACTGCTCCAAACAGGGGAAAATTGGCATTCAGGAAAAGCCTATAACTTATCCCAGTGGAGGTGAAAACATTTTCAGATTCCTGAGGCCCTGTAGTTGGGCAATAAATATTAGTTTAACATCCCCACATTGAGGAGAAATCGGTATGAACACTGAAGGCTCTTTAATAGAACTGACTTCATTTTCTTCCACATCAGAAAGTGTTGGGCACCGACCCTGGAGATGAGGTTTTGGCTTTCTCAACTGATTTTCTTAGGCTCTTTTCCAAGCATTTTGGAGAGGATAATCCTCCTTTCCCCCATACCCAAGATATTCATTTTTATTTAACATTTTGGAGAGTTTGGTCAGCTTTCAGCTTGTATTGAATTATAGGGCTCGCTTTGCACAAGCTCTCTTGTGGGCAGAGAATCGTATGAAGCAGGAGGAACTCCAATCTTGGTATTCTCCCAAACCTCAATATGCAAATGCTTGAGGTAAGTTTTAGGAGTTATCCCCATAATGCAGAGACCTTGCCACCTGGTTTTTATTTTGATATAAAGCATCATGTGATCTGAGTACTTTCCTACCAAACTGAAGTATACCATTTGTAATCTTTAAACTGCCTGGTCCC
>CM053599.1:118730101-118749505 GCA_028646575.1 Pseudocheirus occidentalis | reverse complement strand
AAAAAAAAAAAAGAACATTGAGGCCAGGTAGTAAAAGGTTTACCGTCACAGGGGGAAGGTAGGGGAGGAAAGGAGTAATAGAAATCAGAACTCAAAACTTTTAGAAAAATGGCAAAATTATTTTAAGATGCAATTGGGGGAAAAACAAAATATTTATTCTTTAAAAAGGAAAAAAAATAAAGGATTGTATTTTATCCTAGTGGTAACAGGGAGCCATTGAAGTTTATTGATTAGAGAAGTGACTTCCTGAAAGCTTTAGGAATATCACATTGGCAGCTGCGTAAAGTGTAGACTGACAAATAACTGTTAATAGCAAAGGACAGACCGTGTAAATCGCTAACCTACTTCTACAGATACATAGATATATGCACCCTTACCTACATGCATATATACACACATGCTTACATATATACAATGTATTTGTATTCAGTGTGTGTTATTTCCTGCCATAATTGCATATTTTTAATCCAAGGAAGAGAGATGGGTGTTTCGGAAACACTGAGCAACAACTGGACCCATTTTCAGTGGTTTATACACATGTAATTAGCAGTTTAATTTCCTCTGTGGCAAAGTTAGCCCTAAGATTTCATTTGCTAACAAGCACAATTTTACTGCCAGAAACAGGACAGGGACACCAGTTTTAGCTCAGCACTGCCCTCTGCTGTTTCCTAACCAGTTCACTCAGAGGTAACTCAACAGCAAAGCATCAGAAATGCAAATTGTAATTGGGCTGCATGGAAATTAATTGTCAGAGAAATGAGAAAATTTAACTCATTTAAAACCATACTTAATGAGGCTTCCTTTTTTTCCTGAACAAAAAAATCATGAAAAATTATATTTCTAATAACTGTCTTCCCTCCAGTTGCCCAGATAACTCCCATTATCATATTAGCCTTGTAACAGGTTTCCTTTCACACTACTTAGTGCAATTATGGATTGCATTGACTGACTATATACGAGGCCCAACAGTACAGAACAAAATTGTTGTAGACAACAGCATCCAGCATCCCTGAAGCAACAGGATTATTTGCAATGTGTCTTATTCTTTCCAAGCTCAATTTTGGCTTCATATCACAATCTCTTTACAAAAGTATCCACTCCCTCTCTCCTTTTTTTTTCCTAGCTGAAGCAAAATTTCTTTTGTTCCCAGGAAACTAGATCACCTGATGCTTAAGTGGAACAAGACTGACCAACAAGTTTGGAGATGTGTCCTGAAGACTCTAGCTAATGAGCTGACAGGTTTCTTGGGATTTCAAATGTTCTTTGTTCTGAGTCTCTGCTTCTAGGCTTCTCCTTTCATGATAATAGGAATGGCTGACAGTTGTCTCATTCTTTTCATTCAGTGCTCCCTGGAGGGCTTAACAAACTAATCACAAATTATATACCATGAGCAGAAATGGTGTCACCCCATCACAGAAGCACAGCTGTTGGGAATAGGAAGGGCTCAAAACTCTCCAACAAGTCAAGAAAACAAAAAATGTACTTTTAGTCAAAACTAGGACAGACAGATTTGGACAATCTTTCCTGCAAAGTTCATTGTTATCTCCCCTGCCTTGACAAAACTGGGTCAGTATCACTGCTATATACTCCATAAGGCAGGCTTCATATTGGTCAGTTAAAAAAAAATTCTTTTGATTAGAATTTTTTTTAATTTAAGGCTGGATCAGTGATTGCACTGGCATAGGGGACTCTTTATACAAAATGTAGATTGACACCTGTCCTGTGATTTACAGTCTTAGAGTTGCTTAGAGGAACTGACCCAAAGTCACAGGCATATATATGTACTAGAGACAGGAAGGACTTGACCTAAGGTCAAGAGTATTTCTTCTCAACCACACAAATCTTCATTTGCATATACTCTTAGGAAAATATCAGAAAACCATTCAAGTAGAAGCATTAAAATACTTGATAGCAAGTCCTCAAATATTACCCCTTTGGACATAAAGCAAAAAATAAAACAATAATTTTAGTCACTAGACTCTAGCTGGAAAAAGGCATTAGAGGCAATAGAGTCCATGAATTCCTTCCAAATAAGTGGCCCCTTACTCTACAAAGAGAATATAGGAGAGAATACAATATAGACCTGAAGCGAAGGTAGTAAGGACTGTAGGAATTATTCTCTGACCCTGCTTGAAAGTGAGTTTTCTATTGTTGGAGACTTTATGTTCACATACAACACAGCTGAGCAGGCAGACAAGATTGTTCTCTCTTTGTTGATAGATCAATATGTCAAGGACCTATGATTTCATCAGTGTGGGAATTCCCTGCAGAGAAAGATGGCCACTAGTCTGAAAAAGATAGACTTTGAGATTCGCCTGAGGCTCAGAGAGGTTAAGTGGCTTGTCCACAGTCACAGAATTACTAGGGTATAGAGTCACCACTTGAACTCAGGTCTTTCTAACTTCAAATCTAGGACTTTATCCACTATACCACAGTATCTAAAAAGTAGAGCCACAGAAGAAAGATTGGAGAAAAACAAACAGACCAAAATATATGGAATCATATGGAATGTGTAAGCGCATTGATAAGAAACTGGAATTGTCAAACAACAGAATTCACTGAATACATGGAAGTGGTCTTGGGTATTGTCTCTCTGTTTGGTTCTGTTTTTCTTTTTGTTTTTGTTAATTGCGATGATGACTTACTGATAACATTGAATCTAGGCCAGGATTGACACAAAGACACCAGAGAAACCTTTAATGCTAAGTCCCCCAAAAGTTCAAAATGCTATTTGTCAACAAGTGTTTGTAATTTATATGAAGATGGAAGACACAGAGGTCCCAGGTTCAAATTCAGGTTCTATTACTTATTAACTTTGTGACTTTGGACACGTCTTTTCATCTCTGTGATCCTTACTTTCCTCATCCATGAAATGAAGAGATTAAATTAGATGCCTTCCAAAGGCACCCAATCCTAAGTCTATGATAGATTGATTTTTTTTGGTAGAAGGAACAGAGAGAATCTATGAGGCAGAAGGAAGGAATGCGTTCTAAGCATGTGGGACAACTAGTAAAAAAGGTACAGAGATCTGAAATATAGTGTCCTATACGAAGAATACAGAGAAGCATAGTTGGTCTGGATTGCAGAGTGTGAGAGAGGCGATCATATACAATGATTCTGGAAAGATTGGTTGGGGCCAGACTGTGCAGGGTTTAAAGTCCAAATAGAGGCATTCACATTTGATTTCAAAGGCAACTGGAAGTCACTGGAGTTGACTGAGCAGGGAAGGTGCACGGTCAGAGCTGTGTTGGAGGAAAATTACTTTGGCAATGATGTGTAGGATGGATTGTAGTGGACAGACTTGAAACAGGAAGTCAAGAAGAAAGCTGTTTCCACAATCTAGGCAAGAGATGATGAGGACCTGAACTAAGGTATTAACTGAGTGAGTGGAGAAAAGGGGTGGGTTGTGGGAGATGTGAAAGTAGAAGTGGCAAGATTCAGCAACTAACTGAATAGGTGAGGTGAAGAGTGAAGAGTCAAGGATAAAGCCTAGGTAATAAACTTTATCTTCTCTCTATTGGCACAGTAAACAATGCCCTACGTATCATAGGTATTAATAAATATGTGCTAAATGAAGGTTTTTGAGAAAATGAATATTTGATCAATCTCTCATGGGTGAAATGCTTTTCCTCTTCCTCTGCCCTCTGTTTTTTTAGGGAAATGACTTAGCCAGTTAAACTAGAAGGTCTCCAACCCATATCCATTTCTCTGACTCTGAATCTATAAATGTATAAAGGCCATACTTGGGATGCCTGGGGAAAAATATTGAAGTGAGAAAAAAATGCCTTTATTAGCCACTAGACTTGTATCTCCTTCCATTTAAAAATGGCTTTTCACTCCATCACTCAAGATCAACCAAATGGATGTTTTCTTTCCCATTATTAAAGTCTTGTCCCAGAAAAGAATAAAAAAAACCATCCCCATCAAGGAATCAATGACTCATAAATGACTAAGAGGTTACTCATTACATTGCTCTTCCTGCCTTTTAGCAGAGGTCAACACCTTAACTTAAAAGAATAAAACCCAAATGGTAGAATTTCAAACATCAGTCTTCAAATTTGGGAAGAAGTGTGGGGAGCAGGTTTGGAAAGTTCAGTAAGCCTTTTACAAACTTGGAAATCTGATTGTGTGAAGCCTACTCTATGTATATGCAAGGTTCGTCCTCCACCCAATAATCTATTCTTAACATATTTTTTGTTCATTAAAATAAGTTTAGATTTCTTTTTCAAAGGACATCTTTCAATCTTCCATAATTTTTATGTCCTTTTTTCTGTACCATTCCCACCTTTTTGACAATTCTTTAAAACAGTCCTTACTATTCCATTAAAGTCTTAAAATCTAATGACAATAGTATAATTATTTGTGGGTCTTTATGTGTCCTACTACAATTAATACAACATAGTATTGCATATCTATATTTTGTATGTCCTAGGGGTGGAGAGATGGCACAGAGAGTGGAGTACTAGGCCTGGAGTCAGGAAGACTCATCTTCCTGAGTTCAAATCTGGTCTTAGATACTTACTAACTGTGTGACCCTGGGCAAGTCACTTAACCCTGTTTGCTTCAGTTTTTCCATCTGCAAAATGAAATGAAAAAAGAAATGACAAATTACACTAGTATCTTTGCCAAGAAAACCCCAAATGGGGTCATGAAGAGTCATACATACCTCAACAACAACAGTTACAACAACAACAACTACTACTACTACTACTACTACTACTACTACTACTACTACTACTACTACTACTATTAATGCAACTTAATATTGTATTGTGCATTTTTAAAATAACCATGTTCACTGACATTTGGGTTGTATTTTCTTATGATGCCTCTCCAATTCCTCTAATCCAGCGGTTCTCAACCTGTGGGTTGTGACCTTTGGGGTCAACCCCTTTGGGAGTTGAACAACCCTTTCACAGGGGTTGCCTAAGACCATCGCAAAACACATATTTCCCATGGTCTTAGGAACCAAGACACCACTCTTCTATCTGTCTCCAGGAGGGTCCACCCACATGCAGATATTCCCACATATGAGTATTAAAGGGTGGTGGCATTAGGAAGGTTGAGAACCACTGCTCTGATCCAATAGTGTCCAATATGGTATATGAAGGCCTTATTTTTCATCTCTAATTTATTATTTTTCAGTTTTCCTTTTTGAATTCCATTCTAGATGAATGCTATGGCTAATTTCTAGGTATTATTTTAAAATCTTTTGAAGGAGTATTTCCAAATTGGTACCATCAGAAAGACAATGATCATACATTAAAAGAAGCCTTAAAGTCACTGGTAACAGAAAATAAGCTATAGGCTTCACTCCTAGCACCCTGTGGGTTACTAAATTATAGATGACAGGAATGTAGATTTCAAATCGGAAAAGATCCCCAGTACAATTCTCACATTTTAGAGATGAGGAAACTGAGACCCAGAGATGTTAATATTTCCAACATCATACAGGTAGTAAATAACAGAGTTGGTATCTGAACTTCAGGTTCTCCAAATCTATCTCAATTTCTACTGCACTAGACATTTGGTATGTCCGGTAGATTGGCTGGTAGCCATTGATAAGTACTCTTTGAGTGCAGTCCTTCAATTTAGAATATATCTCCCTATCTTGTTGAAGAGAATGTCATATTGGATAGAATCACCATCTAGAGACCCTTAGTGGAGTCCAGAGAGATTAGAGCTATTGCTTTTCCCTTATCACCACAACCTGTCACTCTAGCACAGAAGGAAATAAAATGACTCTGGTGCAATTCCAATGTGTTGGTTGCTAGTGCTTTGGGATTGCTTCTAAACTGATTGTTTGATTAAGCTTCTCCTAGTATCTTTCAAATTCAGTTTGAACCTTTAATTTAAGCAAAATACCTTAGAGGCACAAGGATTAGCATTTTTCTTTTCTGTAAACTTTCCTGTTACCTTTGTCCTCTTCAGTCTTTAGACTTTTCCTCTATTCAATCAATCAATCAGTCAGTAAGAATTTATTAAGCTTCTACTATGTACCAGGCACTATGGTATATTGTGGGCATGTAAATACAAAAAATGAAACAACCCTACTTTCTCAATGAACTTACATTCTAACAAGATTTCACAGAGCAAGTGACTTTACAATAACATGTGCTAATTATCATGGTGCATTGTCATCAAGCCCCACTCATTTGAGTCCATTCGTTCAGTTTTGTAAATTGCTTTTCAGTAGCATTCATCCTTTTTATAGATTAGTTTTCTCTTTCCATTTCCTCAAGGATAGCTTTTTGGCTTTTGTGGCATCTGAAAATAGTTATATCAATGGACTCTTCTATTAAGAAAGTTTTAAAAATACTCAAGAACTTTGACGACTTACAAGTCATCTGTTATCTGCTTTCTTTCCTTTGGGGGATTGGGTAAAGGAAAAGATGCAAGTAGTCCCTTAGACTTCTATTCCATCAGAATTTTCCTTCCAAAGATCTAACTTGCAAGACTCTTCTTTCCTGAAATTGTTTCCATTTCTCCATAATTTCCCTCTTTCCTTTCCTTAAGCCTCTAAAGGCAATTGAATGATTGTTATTTTTCACGGTTTTTCACAGGATAAGGTGAATAAAAGGGCCAATCCCCAGAGACTCCATCATTACCAACGGCCCAAAGAGGGTAGACTGAAAGGACACAGAGAACAAGTGAGCCAGCTATCAAACTATTCTGAATTAAAGGTATAGATCTACCCTCTTTCCCCTAGGGCAGTGTGCTCATGGCAAAGAAATTGTTAACAGCTATTCTATTATTTGTCTATCTGAAGAACAAAAGGTTTTTATCAAGAATCCTTGCTAAAACCAATAAGTTACCCATGTTGGGGACAATAAAGGCAAAGGTTACTATGGGTACCTGAATTATAGACTGATAGAGCTAAAATGGACCTTTCAATCACCTAGTCTAGTTTTCTCATAACAGAGATGGAGTTTAGAGGCTAAGGCTATTGCCTTCTGTACTTTTTTTCTAAAAGAGAACACAACAGACAAAAGCAAACCTCACTTAATGCCTGATTAAATGAACATTGACTGCAGAAGTATTGCCTTCATAGGTAAGATGGGGGGCAAGCAACTACAATGCCTCCCCCTTTGGGTCTTGGCTCTCTTTGGATGCCTCAGACACAATGGATTGCTTCTCACCACACCATAGACAGTTCCTGACAATGACTACTAAACCAGCCCTAGGACAATTTTCTGATTATTATTTACAAGGAACTCAGTCGTAAAGAATCATATAATGTCAGTCCTAGAAGAACCTTCAGATATCACCTAGTCCAATCGCTTTGTTTTATGGGGGAGCACACTGAGAGGCAGGGAGGTTAAGTGATTTCCCCAGGGTCACACAGCTAATTAGTAGTAGGATCCTGCAGAGCTAAAGCACAATTGCTCATTATTATCCGTGTCTCAGATGCACTCCCTCCTCACTTTCATTTCTTAGAGTCCTGACATTCTCTCAAGATTCCACTTCCTAAATGAGACCTTCTCTGATTTCCTCTCCCATCCCAGTTGTTAATTTCCTCTGCTTCCTGAAATTAATCTGTATATACTTAGCATTTTATTTACTTATATATGTATTTATTGTTTTTGCTTCCCTCATGCCTAATCTAGTGCCTTACATATGGCAGGTGTTTAATCAATGTTTGTAAAATTGAATTATTCCAAATATCAACACACTCCATATTCTTGAAGAACATTCTAAAAATCGCCTGCCCCCAATTCCCTTGACACAATATTCTCTGGGCTAATTAGGGACCTTTATTCCAGCTCTCAGATCCCATGCCAAACCTCCAGTCCTTTCGGAGCTTCTTTTCTGGATATTGTCCAAATGGTGAACACACAAAATCACTTCCCTCAATGCTCTGTGACACTGGGCATCTCAATGAAAAAAAGAAAAGAACTCACCAGACTGCCCCACAGGTAACACTCTCCTGAGAAGTAAGCACCTTCCTTAGGTGTTATGATTCTCACGGGCAGGATTTAGCAGTAGTGCTCACTGTGTCTTTGTCCAATGCCCTTCCTAGGTGAAAAAGTCAAAGTGTATCAGACTAACTGGGTTTCTTTAAGGCATTTCTTCATTACTCTGCAGGCTGGCTTTGAACTTTATAAATAAAATCAGATGCCAAAAGTGACCCGCACTGCTCTCTTTCAAATTATTTGCATCTCATTCTCTATCCCAGTTCCTCTTTTGCCAATAAGCTCTTTTAGGAGTGCCACAAGGCTGGCAGGTCTAAAATTCCTGATGCCAAATGTCCACACATTAGCACTTAGCTTAAGCAAACACATATGCCAAGTAGATTTTTTTAATTTGCATTTTCTCTTTCTAATGGCACAATTACAAAACAGAAAATGTTTCGGATCAGTCAAGTAAAGCATTTAGTAAGCCCTTACTATGGGCTAGACACTGTGCTGAGCACTGGCTATATAAATACAGGCAGAAAGACAATCTCTGCCCTTAAGGAACTTACCATCCAAGGCAGGCTATAACAACACATTAAAGGAAGCTGAAAGGGGAAGTAGGAAAGGTGAGTACTCATGTCCTTGGGCATGGTAAAAAAAAATTCCGCAAAGTCAGGAATAAATCCTGGAAAGGAATATGGAGATTCTGTGAAGAACTAGCCAATCAGAGGAAGAGGCTGATGGAATCCTAATAAAGCTGTCCCCAGCCCCAATATTCGAACTTGCTTATGGGCCTCACTGAACAATAATCATGCCCTGATCTGATCACACAATCTGACTTTAACCATATCACAGCCTACCCCCCAGACTCAATACAGCCACTGCCTCTAGCTAGCTTCTGCCCCCAGATCCAACTCTCATGTTTAAACAGGTGTGTCCATGTACTCAACCACAACCACATCATTCATCTACCTCAAGACAGGACTAAAATATCTAACTTTCCATCTTGATCAAACAGGATCACAATAGCTAGCCAATCAGAAAGCAAAACCATCAGGATGTAGAGTAGGAAGTTTGATCACTGAACCATAGAAGGGGCTTCCCCTGCACAGTAATAGTAAAGAACTGACCTAGAAAAAACTCATGACATAGAGAGGTGTATTATAATATAATATCGTGATCATACACAAATCCCTCCCTCCCCATTTGGGTTTTTCTGTATGCATTATGAGTAACCTCATGTGCAGTTCCTCTGAGCCTGGAACTACCCCCCCCCCCACCATACCTAGTCCCTTAAAGTCCTTCTGCTTTTTTAATATTCATAATTTCTGTTGTGTAATCAGCATCATTGCACTATAAAATGATCTGTCTTATCTTTCTAAGTTGCTGGTTCCTCTTGGAAATGAAACTGTTAGATGTGTCATTCCTCTAAATGCCTTTACTTGGATTAGAGGTGGTTTGAGTCTGAATTCTTTGAGAGAGTCCCACTTCAACAAACCATGAAACCACAACAAGGTTATGGGAGAGAAGAGTGTGTACGTCAAGGGGAAATGGACTTCAAGGGCGAAGAGGTCTCTGTGGCATGGCAGAGAGACTAGAGCATCAAAAAGGCTTGCTAGAGAGAAATGAAGAAAGGTACTGCAGTACCTTTAATACAGTGGTATCAAGGTCTGTTATGGATGACTAGCCCCTTATAAGCAACACTGGGCTGGCTTAGGTTGCTTTTCATAACATCTGGAACAATCATATAAACATGTGGCACTTAAGTGCTTTTTGACTTGATGACAAAAACCCAGAGCATTTTTCTAAGTATGCTAAGTTTCTTTGAATGAACTAAGGAATTAATTTGCTAATCTCCAGATTTTGACATTTTTACTTAACCTTAATTTGATTTACAAGTATAAAACTATCTTAATGACTCCTATTGCCTATAGGTTAAAATACAAGCTCCTATATCCTGGTGTCCAAGATCCTTAAGAAATTGGCTCCAGCTTGCATTTCTGGAATCCATTTTGACTCTCCACATATTCCACCTGGCTCCAGATACAGTGGATGGCTGCTGGTTTTACCAGACCTTGTCCTACCCTCTCTTGTCACTGTGCTATTCCACAAGTCATCTGCTTGTGTTTTGACAGACTGAACTCCTTCTTTCTTCTTTCAAGGCCCAGCTTCAGGATGGTAGGGAAGCCCATGGATCCTACTGAAAAGAAAAAGAAAGGGGAGGAGAAGGATGGGGAGGGGAGGGGAGAGAAGGGAAGGGATATGTTTTCTTTTGACAAAGCAGGAAATGTACTTGCTAGAGGGACTTTGATATGATGCCTAGCTAAAAAAGAATGTATGTTTTCTCCCAGCATCCATTTGGAGAGGACTGAATAAACCTGGCAAAAGCTACAGGCTCAAAGGACAGAGCGAGGGTAGAAGGAAATTCCTTCTACTCACTGTCTTCAGTGACTGGTGCGACCTACTATGCTCCAGCCATGGTGGGAGAGACTCCCTGGAGAATCTGGGTATTCTTACATTACGTTGCTGGTAAGTATCATTTGCGTTACTTCAGATATGTGAGTGGAAAAACCGTTTTACTCAGCTCCCAAGTGGGGGCAACTGAGAACTGAATCTTTTATTTCCCCCACCCAATAGAAAGATGAATTTCAGTCTTAAAAATATTTCTGCTTGCATAGTCTAGAATCAGTGATTTTAGAGAAAATGTGGTCTCTATGTTACATGCTAATTGATGTCACTATTTTATCTTTGATTTATAACAATAAAATTCTTATTATAGTAGTTCTGGTAGTTAAAACTGAATCAATGATTCACAGCATGGGGAAAGAGAACGGGAAAGAGAGAGTTTTATTCCAGTAGGTTGGGAATTGGAGCCCTGAGAATATTTTTTGATGTATCACACAGACACTTAACTAATGAGATGAGCATTGACATCCAGAAAAGGGTCAGAGTTAGAGGAAGAAGAGATTCAGTTCTCTGAGAACAGAGAGGGTTTAGTGGGTACCCCTTATATTTGAAGGTACATGTAACGGAATGGTATTTTGATTGACAGTCAATGAAGGAGACAATATGAACATTATAGATGTATACAAAATACAGAAAACAGATACAAGGTAACATTTTTCAGGGTGGCATTTGCAATTGAGTGACACATGGAATGCATTGTGTTAAAAGTGGCTCTTGAGCTTAAAGAAACCAATGATTCCAAGACGTGAGGAAGGACAACATTCCAGTGGTTCTCAACCTTCCTAATGCTGCAACCCTTTAATACTCTTATGTGGGTATATCTGCATGTGGGCAGACCCACCTGGAGACAGATAGAGGAGCAGTGTCTTGATTCCTAAGACCATCAGAAATATATGTTTTCTGATGGTCTTAGGCAACCCCTGTGAAAGGGTTGTTTGACCCCCAAAGGGGTTGCAACCCACAGGTTGAGAACTGCTGTTGTAGACACTGCCAGTATATGGAGTCAAAGAACAGAAGGTAGTATAAGAAACAGCAAGAAGTTCGATTGACTATAGAATGCATAGAGTGAAGTAACCCTGAAAAGATAGGGTAGGGCCAAGTTGTGACAAGCTTTAAATGAGAAACAGATATTTGGATTTTCTCCTGGAAGTTAGTTAATCAGTCAGCAAGCTTTTATAAAGCATTTACTATATGCCAGGCACTATGCTAAGCTTTGGGGATACAAAGAGAGGCAGAAGACAGTCTCTGCTTTCAATGAACTCATAGTCAAATGTACAATTGAGCAACAAAAGTTTATTGAGTGGGAGATGGAAGGATGAAGCTTAGGGTTTAGGAAAAATAATTTTGGCCATTGTGGGGAGGATGTATAAGTTTAATGTATTTAAGGCAGAGTTATCAGGTAATCATAACCCAAGTAAGAGATGATGAGGTCATGAATGAGGATGGACATTTTGTGAGAGGAGAGGAGTATAAGAAATATTTTATAAAGGTAAAAAAAAAAGATTTGGCAACTGATTGAATCAGTGGAGTGAGGATGAAGAATGCTGAATTACACCAAGTTTGTGAACCTGGGTGACTCAACAGAAATAGTGAAAAGGGGTGGGTTTGGCAGAAAAAGGCATTGAGTTTTGGTTTTGATATGTCAAATTTGAGATGTCTACTGTACATTTTTAGTTCTAAGTGTCTGAAATAAAGTCTGTGATTTAGGACTAGAGCTTCAGGGAGAGACTAGGTCTAGAAATATAGATCAGATTATCTTCTGCATAGTGATTAATTAAACCTAAGGAAGTTGATGACAAAATTCGAGTGAGAGTACATAGAGACAGAAGAGAAGAGGGGCCACCACAGAACTTGGAATTTCACCCATAGTTACAGAATGTAACTTGAATTATGATTCACTAGAGAACACTGAGGAGTGTATTAAAGAAGGCATATGGTCCATTAACCTGTAGGTCTCTCAATGACAGGAATTACATTGGTTTTCTCCTTTACATCCCTGGTACTTAGAACAGTGCCTTGTACATGATAGGCACTGAACAGATGTTTGTTGAATTAATTTTCTGGAAATACCCAATAAGGCACTGGGAGGACGGCAAGATCATAAGCCCTTTATGTCACTCCCACTTAATGGAGGGATTTTTTTTTTGCACAATTGTATCCGGGTATTACACTACCACAATGTAATTCAAATGTATCAAATAAAATACTCATTTAAGTTGCTCTAGAGCTGGTAGGGTCTTCAGAGGCCATTTACAAGCATTTTTCTTAGATGAGGAAACAGAGGACCAGTGAGATTAAGTGACAGGTCCCACTTGATCCCAGGTCCTCTCATTCCAGAGCCATACTTTTTTTCCTGTATCAAACCTTTTGTCTTGTTCTGAGAATGAATTCATAGAGTCTCCAGCTCACTGGCATAGTTTAACCTGCTAATGAAGGAAACTGAAGACTGAGATTGTGAGTCCTGGCACTGGACATCTCACGTTGACAGTCTTGGAATACTGACAGCTGGATGTCTCTCTCTATCAAGAGCTTGCCATGCCCAGTCCCTTTCTCCCTTGTATAATCATACTAGAAAAGTGACAAATCCCAGTGGCAGGTGGTACCCTTTAGATCTGAGGTTAAGTGATCAGAGCACATTATGTCCCCTCCCCACCTCCCCCAAATCACCTGCTCCTCACTGTGATGTGCCAGCAGCCACAGCTAAGCACTCAACCATTTAGGCTGTTCAGAGAGCTTGCTTTTTTCTTTCTTTCAGTTCTTCAATAATTTCAGCTGGTAAATATGGCCACCTTCGCCTCTTCTTGGAGCTTTCTGAAGACAATACTTAAAAACAACTGTATCTCCACTTACATGAGATGGCTGCATTTCCCAGGTGGATAAAGAGTGTTTGGACAGAAAGCATTCTTATACCCACACCTGCTATATTCAGCACTTACATAGATATTATGAAATGACTTAATCAAGCCTCTGAGACTTTGGTACCCATGGGTGAGAGAAGCTAGAGAAAGAATAATTTATTATTTAGGAGCCTAGTTTTATTACCATCATTTCCGTTCTCCCACATCCCAAAGTTTGCTTCATACCTGCCCTCCTGCAACCATCAGATTTTTTAAAGAGGAAAAGAATGTTACCCGGTTCTCCTCCTAGTTTCCATCAGGCCACGTGACCTCATGTTACATCAAGCCGCATTTGATATAACCTGACGCAGCTGCTGTATAACTAAACCTGATTGATAGAGGAAGCAGGAATGGTCCCCTGAGTCTTGGATATATTGCTGAGAATTGGGCTTGCAGTTCATCCCACGGTCCTCACTCAAAGCAAGTTAGTGGGGATATTTTTATAAAGTTTGATACCTTTCATTTTCCTTCTGTCTTTTTTTCTGATGACTGCACAGACAAATAGGCACCCTCTAGAATATTTCTACTGGATGCTTACTCCATCTAGTTGCATCTTTCCCCCTACCCCAAAGATTCTTTTCTAGTGGTTTATATATAGGGATTTACTCTTCCAAGGAAAAGGACCAATGTCTTTGACTGCATGCATCCCTAGTAACAGCCTTTGACTCCAGATGAGTGAGAGAGAAAAGGAATGTCATTATAACTGCATTCAGGGATATTTCAATCGCTGCTGATTGCTCCTTCTCTTTAAAGTACAGATAATTTGCTGTGCAGATTTTGGAGTGGTGGGAATTGTACCCACGTCTATTTCCCACCTTGGGATGTCTTTCCCTCCCCTCTTGCATGTTGCCCTGAGCCTGTTCTTCCTCTTTCTATTTAAGTTATCTGTGATTTTGTCAGACATACCCCTTCCCCTTCACATTGTTATTGAATATTTAGACACTAATGCTTTGATTTTGCTCTTCATGAGCCTTTGCAGAAGCTTATCACCATTCCTGCATTCTACTTAAACCCTAAGCCTGGAGTCAGAAAGACCTGAGTTTAAATTTTCAGACACTTACCAGCTGTGTGACCTAGAACAAGCCATTTAATCTTTTTCTGCCTCAGTTTCCTCATTGGCAAAATTAAAATAATCATGGGATTGTTGTGAGGATCAAATAATATTTGTGAAGAACATGGATTAGGGGCCTTTCACATAGTAGGCATTTAATAAATGTTTCCTTCTTTTCTTCCTTGCTTCCACTCAAGCTCAGCTCAGGTGTCCTCTGTCACAGGAAACCTTTCATGATCTCCATAATTGTCAATTGTCTCTTCCCTCTTTTTCATGTTGTCATTATTCATGGGTCTTCTAGCTAGAAGGACAGCAGAGATCATCTGCTCCACTGCTCTCATTTGACAAATGAAAAAGAACTGGTAACCCGGAGTGATTAAAGTATCTGCCCAAGATCAATAAGAATTTTTTTTAAAAATAGCATGGCCAAGATTTGAACGTTATTCAATTCAGGGTTCTTTCCACTAGATCACATTAGTAAACTCCTTGAGGGAAGGTACTGTTTATTTTTGTTTTAGCACATAGCACAGTGACTGACACATAGTAGGACAGAGATACAGATTGGATTTGTGATGTCATCATACATATTCAGAACTCTCTAGCAAGGAAATTCTTTCTACCAATTCAGGTTGGCACCTTCTCTGTAACTTCTAATTTTAGAGATTTGCTTGCAAAATAGAGACATTAAATGACTAGTCTAGGGCCATAAGGCAGTGGTTTCAAGGTCCACTTTTAATACATATTAGTCGTCTAGAGTAGATCCTTAAAAAACTTGCTGAATTCGATTGGATTGATATTTAATTCAGTATGCCTTTCCTCACATTGCTTCATTTTGTCTCTGAAAGACAGCACCAGTCTATTTCATAGTAGCAATCAAATCACCCTGTGTAATTGATCCTTTCACGATGCTGACCCATTTTCTTCCAGATTTAAATTTTATGTACATATCTTGCAAAGAAGAATCAGAACAAATCCATTGAGGGTATTATATTTGTTGAAATCCCTAAAAATGAAACATGTTAGAAACTGGAAAAGGGGAAGGGGAGGGAGATTTAATAGGATCAAGTAAGATTGAAGGAAAAAGTCTATGTTTCAAGATAAATTATAGGAAAAGTCTCACAAGTCTAAAAATGTTCCAGACCTTGTCACTGGCCTATAGTCTCTCTAGAATCTCCAATAAATTGACAGCTGGAGCTGGAGGCTCAGAACTAAGTTGTCTCTGAAGCAGCAACCTTGCCTTTAGAGATCTAAAAAGAAATTACCCAATTAAGATGTAATGGCTCTCTAGTCTTCCCAAGCTGTGAATGAGAGCAGACATATTTACTATCACAGAATGTCATAAAATTTTATCCAGTTATATCAAATCAGTGGGCCTAAATTAGTCAGTGAGGCCCTGATGAGGAAGATGGTGTGTGAACATGCCTGCATGTGCACAATGATTTATGATCATGTTGGATAGTATTGTCAAATGAGATTTTAAGATGACCTTCCCTTGGGAAAAAAGGAGGGAATAAAAGATGTTATTGAAAGTTTCAGGGAGATGATTGCTATGTCTTTATAAGAATGAAAGATTTCAGAGCAAAAGTGAACAAAAAAATCAAGCACACACATGTATCTGTATTTATAAATCCTTTGTGTACATCCATAGAAACACTCATTTTTCAGAGTTCATACTGTATTAAATGGTTTTATCATGTTAAGATTTTTAATCCCAATTTAATATAATCATTCTTACCTAGAAGGAAATAGGACTATGTAAAGAAAAATCCTCTATTTATCCAAAGGTCAAGGCTGATTGCAGGCAGGTGGTTCAATTATTCTCTCTCTCTCTCTCTCTCTCTCTCTCTCTCTCTTTCTCTCTCTTTCTCTCTCTCTCTCTCTCTCTCTCTCTCTCTCTTTCTCTCTCTCTCTCTCCCTCCCTCCCCTATTCCTACTTCTTTTTTTGTCTTTTTTCCTACCTCTTTTACATGAACAAGTTCATAGCCAAGCCTGTAAAGAGAAGGCTTTCAGTCTTTTGTTTTTGAAGAGAACAGGAATACAATTTGGTATGAATACAGTGCATTCATGAATCCAAATCATAAATCATCTCTTTCAGTTACTGTTCAGAGACAGCAGAGAGAGCTTCACTCAGCCAAGACAGACAAAAACATCAGCATCTGAAAGATAAAGGTAAAAGAGAGGCTTGACCAGCTTATTGTGCCCAGTCGAGGCAAAGCAAATGTGTGAGACATAGGAGAAAAATAATATATTATTATTTTTAATAATAATATGGTATGAGAGAGGAAGAAAGGAATGTTCTTGTTTACTAAAAGGAAATATGGGTTCTCAATGTTTCTCTCCTAGAAGTACAATACTTACCAATTGTCTGAGAGTTCATGTTTTTATTAATCTAAAATGTTCATTCATCTGACATATTTACTCACCATATTCTATACCGTGTGTGTGTGTATATGAGAGAGAGAGAGAGAGAGAGAGAGAGAGAGAGAGAGAGAGAGAGAGAGAGAAGGAGTCAGAGTCCTAACCATCAGGAAACTTCTCACTTGATTGCTCCCACCCCATAGGATGTGACACATTCCAGAAAGGGCTAGCCACGGTTGTCAGTTTCTCCATGTCTTATAATCCTGCAAAGGAAATATATTTACAAGGCACTTATGCATGGCAGCTCTCATCTTCCTTAAAATATGAGTGAGGGACTGTTTCAGTGATTGAGCACCAAATGAGACCAGCTCTTTGAGCCATCTTCCAAGTAGGTGGGCCATTTATATAGTGGACTCCAGTCCTAAATGGGAAGGAAACCTAGGAGCAACTCTTGAGATGAAATCTTGGATTGGTTTTGTTTTTTAAGGAGATCATAAATTGGAAAAAAATAGAGCTGGTGGCAGCATTAATTAATTACCCAAATCCTTGGCAAATGCTATCAAACATTAATATCTTAAAATAACAACAATTGCAATAGTAATTCATTTCATTCCTTTATAAAGAATCTGATACTTCTCAAAACATTAATTTCATCTTTAATGAGAGGAGAATCTAAGAGATTAATGACTTACTTATGGACAAATGCCTATCTAAGAGTTGGACCTAGAAAAGAGGATTCCTGTTTCTGGACTTGGAGGCCGCGGCTGAGCCAGAGCTTTTTTCTACCCCACCATACTCAGTTGGTTTTCATAATCATCCCTGTTGTTTCTGTTTTAGGGAAATGGGCAGCCCCTAGATGCTTTTCACTTAAGAGCCCTCAGATTTCATTAGACATTAACAAGCACCTGCCAAATTAGCAAGGGGACAAAAAGACCACTTATAAAGACTCAACAATTCATAGCAGCATACTCTGAAATAATCATGCTTCCATTCACTGAAGAGCAAGTGATGTCAGGAGAGTTTTACAGACCACCAGGGGGTACCAGAACAAGTGGGTGAGTTCAGGTTCTTTCAGAAACCCAAACTCCATTTCATGTTTCTTTCCTCCCTTAATTAAGAAGCAGGAATTAATAATGGCAGAGGAAATGTACTGGTAGTGACAAGGAGGGCTTTTAAAAAAATAGAAATAGATGTTTAGAGCCTGAGCATTCTATTTTTCTGATGGAAAAAAAATCTGCATGAACAGCCTATAGTTTGTGACTGAATGGCTGGGAAAGAAGAGACATATAAAAAAAGATGAGTAAGGGAAGAAGAGAACAAAGAAACCCAAAGGGGCTAAATGAGTGTCCAACTGGACCTTTGGGGAAAGAAGACAAGGTCTCTGGCAATTTTCCAAATTTAAATATATTGAAAAATAATCACAGTAAAAAAAAGCATGAGATCATGGTTAAAATGTCTATTTCTCCTATAGAAATAACAGGCCTTTTGTCATCACAAATGCTTCATCTTCTAACTTTACTGGTTCTGCAGGCAGAGGTTGGTGCATTTACCGTAGTCCTACTTTTGTTCCTCTAAGAAGCAGAACTTCCCCAAAAGCTTTGAAAACAAAGTTCTGAAGGAAAAAAATGTAACCATTCAAGGAACAGAATGCTGTTAACTTGAGCAATTTAGGCTGACCTGAATCTGAAGTTGAACTCTACTGGAGAGCTAGATGGTTCAGTGGATAGAGTGTCAGACCTGGAGTCAGGAAGACTTATCTTCCTGAGTTCAAATCTGCTTTCAGATACTCACTAGCTGTGTGACCCTGGCCAAGCCTTTTAACCTTGCTTGCCTCAGTTTCTTCATCTGTAAAATGAGCTGGAGAAGGAAATGGCAAACCACTCAAGCATCTTTGCCAAGAAAACCTCAAATGGGGTCATGAAGAATGGGAAATGAGTGAAAAACAACTGAACAAAGACAGACAACAAAGAGGTGGGAGAGGTAGGGCTGGGGGGTAATGTTTTCTATATTTGTGAAATATTCATGGCCATTCTCTTCTATTCAACTCAATTAAATTCTACAAGTATTTATTAAAATCCTACCTTATGTCAGGCATTATGTTTGGCCACATATTAAACTTAAAAAAAATAGACCTTCACCTCAAGGTGCTTCCAATCTATTGAGAAGGAATAACAACTACACTATTTATACCAAGTAAATATGAAATGATTCAAAGTGTAAGAGAATTTCAGTGACTAGAGCAGAGGTGAGGAACCTGTGACTTCAAGGCCACATGTGGCCTTCTAGGTCCTTGGCTGAGGCCTTTCGACTGAGTACAAGTTTTATAGAACAAATGCTTTTATTAAGGGTATTTGTTGTGTGAAGTTTGGATTCAATCAAAGGGTTACACTGAAGGACCTAGAAGACCACACGTGGTCTCAAGGCCACAGATTCCCCACCCCCAGACTAGAGGGATCAGAAAATGCCTAGTGAAGCAGTTGGCCATTGAATTTTGCTTTGCAGGAAGCTTTGGGTTCTTGGGAAATGGAGGTGAAAAGGGAGTGCATTATCCTTTTTCAGGAATAATTCCTGAAAATTCAGGAAAAATTCAGGAAAAAATAATATTGGGTTGTTTTTTTAAAATATTACTCACTGGAATAACATGTATCAGGAGAACACTAGTCAAAAACTGAGTTACTCAGAGCATTTTTAAGAAAGTTCTGTTTTGAAGGAAACAGTTCTCATATTGCCATTTATT
>CM053599.1:118718647-118730001 GCA_028646575.1 Pseudocheirus occidentalis | reverse complement strand
CACGCATGTGTGACTAGGATGCCCATCGCCCACACTTGCATGCTCTCAGCACAATTTTGGTATGTACCATTTTTCTGCCCTGCTCAGTTAAAAGTTGGAAGGAGTGCAGCTGGAGAAAGCTATGGCTAGCACATTTTTTATGGGTAAAATTTATGGAGTAATGTATCTACTTTTAGCATGACTATTGTTAAGCCTGGAGATCAAGCAAAGTGACACTGAGTATATTGCTTTATCAATTGGATTCGTTCGAGTGAAAAATGCTGATCATGCCATGTCTATCCCTTGGGTGCAGAAACCTTACTTCACTGCTTGAATGGTCGATACATAAAAGTCAAATTCATTATAATTTGTAGCTTTTTTTTTTTGAAGAAGCACGCAGTTCTCAGTACATCAATATCAACTCTTAAATCCACATCGGATGGAGAGGGTACAGCACAGTAATTCAATCTCTTTACACTTAATATGGTCAGGAAGGGAGAATGAAAACAGCCTCTTGTAAAATGATGGAAAAAACAGGATGCAATCATTCTGATGGAGCTGTGCAAAGGAGTCATTTTACACCATCGGTTACCAGGGCAACAAAATACAGTGAGCCCCATACATCTAACAGGTGACATTTTAGCTAAGAAATTGCTTCTTTGGTATTTTTTCTGTCTATGAAAAACAATGTTACCAGCGTTTTCACTTGTCATGTACTATAGGGCAACATACTCCTGCTGACAGACCCATAATGGAAAAATAGAGCAGTTAAAGAGTATTACAGTCGAACTTTTAGGATACATGCTAATCTGCTCTTTAGAGAAACTTCAGACATTTTCAAACACCCTGGAGACTCGAGTGACTGGAAATTTCTATGTACATCTGTGCATGTGAGTTTGCGTCTAGACGAAGTGAGAGAAAAAAAAAGTTGAAGAAAATGTCTCTTCTAATTTTATTTTTTCATTTAGGAAAAGTCCCAGTTATCTTTTCATCTAAATAATTACAGAAAATAATTGTACTTTTTTCCATTGGTACATATAGTAGAATTACTTTTCAATAAAAAACTAAAAGTCCAAATAATAATAATAATAATAGCATTTATATTGTACTTTTAGGTTTGTAAAATGTTTCACAAATACTACATTTAATTGTCACTACACATGTGGAAGGTCCATTCTATTTTTATCCCCAATTTACAGAATGGGAAACTGAAGCAGACAAAGGTCAAAAGGTTGGCCTACCATCCACAAATGTCTGAGGATGTTTTTTTTTTAAAAGTTAAATTATTTATTTTTAGTTTTCAACAATCACTTCCATAAGTTTTAAATTTTCTCCCTCTTCCTTCCACCCTCCCTTCCCAAGATGACTTGCAATCCGATTTGGGCTCTACACATACATTCCTATTAAACACATTTTCACATTAGTTATATTGTATAGAATTATAACAAATGGTAAAAAACCATGTGAAAGAAAAAAATAAACAACAACAAAAATAAAACAAAACAAAAGAAATAGTCTACCTTGTCCTGCATTATGACTCCACAGCTCTCTCTGGATATAACAGGCATTTTCCTGTTATAATAACTTGTATTCTTTGGAATTGTTTTACTTAATGCATTGCTGAGAAGGGCTAAATTTATCCATTTCAGTCCTTGCATGCTGTGGCTGGTACTGTGTACAATGTTCTCCTGGTTCTTCTCCCCTCACTCAGCATTACTTCATATAAGTCTTTCCAGGTTTCTCTCAAGTCTGCATGTTCATTATTTCTTATAGCACCATTACATTCATATACCACAACTCGTTTAGCCATTCCTCAATTGATGGGTATCTCCTCAATTTCCTGTTTTTGGTCACCACAAAAATAACTGTTATAAATATTTTTGTATGTGGTTCCTTTTCCCATTTTTATGATCTCTTTGGGATACAGCCCTAGAAGGGGCTTTGCTGGGTCAAAGGGTATGCACATTTTTATAGCCCTTTGGGCATAGTTCCAAACTGCTCTCCAGAATCGCTGGATCAGTTCACAGCTCCACAATAATGAATTAGTGTTCCACATCCTCTCCAACATTTATCATTTTTCTTCTTTGTCATGTTAACCAATCTGATAGTGGTGATGTGGAACCTCAGAGTTGTTTTTATTTGCATCTCTCTAATTAATAGTGATTTAGAGCATTTTTTTCATATGACTACAGATAGCTTTAATTTCTTCCTCTGAAATCTGCCTGTTCATTTCCTTTGCCATTTATCAATTGGAGAATAACTTGTATTCTTAAAAATTTGATTCAGTTCTCTATATATTTTAGAAATGAGGCCTTTATCATAGATATTGGTTTTAAAAATTCTTTCCCAGTTTTCTGTTTCCCTCCTAGTCTTGGTTGAATTGGCTTTGTTTGTGCAAAACTTTTCAATTTAATTGATCAGAATTATCCATTTTGCATTTCATAATATTCTCTATTTCTTGTTTGGTCATAAATTCTTCCATTCTCTTTAAATCTGACCGATGAACTATTCCTCCTCTAGTTTGTTTATAGTATCAGCCCTTATACCAAGATCATGTACCCATTTGGACTTTATTCTGGTATATAGTGTCAGATGCTGGTCTATGCCCAGTTTCTGCTATACTATTTTCCAGTTTTCCCAGCAGTTTTTATCAGACAGTGAGTTCTTATCCCAGAAGCTGGGGTCTTTGGATTTATCAAACAGTAGATTGCTATAATCATTGGCTACTGTGTCTTGTGTACCTAACCTATTTCACTGATCTACCCTTCTATTTCTTATCCAGTATCAAGTATTTTTGATGAAGTGTTTTGTTACGATACAATTTAAGATCTGGTATGGCTTGGCCGTGTTCCCTAGCATTTCTTTTCATTAATTCCCTTGATATTCTGGACATTTTGTTCTTCCAGATGAATTTTGATATTTTTTCTAGCTCTAAAATAATATTTTGGTAGTTTGATTGGTATGACACTAAATAAGTAAATTAATTTAGGTAGAATTGTCATTTTTATTATATTAGCTTGACTTACTTACCCACAACAACTGATGTTTTCCCAATTATTTAGATCTCACTTTATTTGTGTGAAAAGTGTTTTGTAATTGTGTTCATACAGGCCCTGGGTTTGTTTTGGCAGGTAGACTCCCAAATATTTTAGAATGTCTACCATAACTTTAAATGAAATTCCTCTTTCTATCTCCTGCTTGTTGGGCTTTGTTAATAATATATAGAAATATAGATGATTTATGTGGATTTTGAGGCTTGATTTGAACTCATCTTTCTGACTCCAGTCTATCATTCTGTGTTTTTGCTACCTAAATGCCCATAAAAGTGTACAGAGCTGCATTAGCATTAAACAGATTTGGCCTGATGTTTGAAGACTGAAAAGTGTACACAGGCTTTCTCCACACAAAAAGAGATTTTAAGTAACTTTCTTAAGGAAACACAGCAAATTCTTGACAGTCAGAAACTAAAGGTTAGACTCCTTACTTTGAGCACACAATGTTCCTTTTTCTTTCCCATGACCTCGTCTGCACAAGCCTTTTATAGATCACGTTTTAAGCCAGTTTAGACAAATAGTTCTTTCTCTTGGGGAAGGCTCAGAGGTATGCTGATAATTGCTTAACAGTCAGCTTCCACTTCCTCCCCCCTCCCAAAAAAGGAAGAGAAAAAAGAAATATACATATGACACACCTTTATGTTTCATCTGGATTTATCACTTTAATAAGTCTAGACCACTTGTTAGAAATGCCAAATAGCAGGATTCTTTTTTGGATAATAAAAGGTTATTCAAATACTGTGATTCTATGACTGTGAAAAAGAAATAAAAGTAGTCAGGAGCCCAAGGATAAGGAAATAATTACATGTATGTGTATGTGCTTGTGTGTGTGTGTGTGTGTGACAGAGAGAGAGAGAGAGAGAGAGAAAGAGAGAGAGAGAGAGAGAGAGAGAGAGAGAGAGAGAGAGAGAGAGAGAGAGAGAGAGAGAGTATGTGTTTGTATTGGCAGTGTGTGCAGAACACCACCAATAATCGATTCCAATGCCACTTTGGGATCCAGTTGTCATAGGCTGCTTAACCCAGAGCTATACAGAACACAATCCCTACGTAGTGAAGATGAATCTCCTGTCCTGGGAAGAATGAACATGCAGGGGGTTGGAAGGAGAAAAATAGTGTTTTTAGAGGAGATAGTGAAATGAATGTTTGAAGAATTAAGGAATGAAAGGTGAAGCTAGGGGGCTCAGAAAGAATAAAATATAATGAAGAAACAAAGTGAGGAAGTTGAGTTCTAGAAAGAAATAGGGGTGAAGTCAGAATATTATGTTTCTGATAAGACTTGAAACTTTTCTTTCTCTCCTCTGTGGTCTCCATTGAAAATCACATGTATTAGCTAGAGAACATGATGTGACTAGGACACTGCTGGTTATGATATAGAGGATTAGAGACAGGATGGAGCTTATATAACAAAAAAAAGAAAAGAACTAACGGATCCAATCCTGCAATAAAGAGGTAGAATTATGAGAGACAGACAGAGATAGACAGAGACACAAGGAAAGTTGTAAGGTGAGGGTCCAGTAGAGAAATGGAGGCATCAAGTTAATGAGAGATGTTACTTGATACCAAAGCAATTTGCTTTTATTTAAAGAGGGGAATAGAGAGTTAAAAATAAAAGCAATAAGAAACAATTTACTAATTCGCATGCTTTGTTTTCACTCTGGTACCCTGGATGAAACTATACCTGCTTGTAACTCACCTCTATGTTAAGTAGACAGTAGGGGCTGATGGGTGGAATCTATCTTTTCTATTTCTTAGGTTTAATCTTGGGGCAGGGTAGAGAAGAGGTTGTATTTCTGAAGCTTAGGGCTGATTTCTACTCTCTAGGTTTTAAATGCTCCATTGAGGCGATAAGGCAAGGTCTATATCACTGTAGGGGAAAGTCACAAATTTGTTACCTGTTAAGCTGGACCTCCAAGTAATATTGAGCACATGGGCAAGCTACAGACCCTAGTGCACTATTGAAAGGGATACATGAGACACAGTAGCAAATAAAAGAAAATGTTTTTTCCTCTCAGGTCAGAGAAGAGTCAGTGAGGAAGCAGAGTAAAAACTTGGGCACCTTTGGAAATCCTAAGCCAGAGTTTTAACTATTTAACATTTTCCCTTAGTATGTGTTTCACAAGAGATCATTATTTTTTTTATTAAAACAAAGAAAAAGAAAAAAACACTTTACAACTGATACATACAGAAATGAAAAAAATTTTTTTTAGAGAATTATTGATCTCCACCAAGAATTTGAGGGAGTAAAGTCATACCTTAAAATATCATTATTATTTAAGATGCAGATCACTGGTATTAATCAGTCCATCACCAAATATTTATTAAGTACCTACTCAGTGACTGGCACAATGCCAGGGGCTGAGGGTACAAACATAAAATGGAGCAATTTTTGTTCTCATTCCTTCAGAGGGGAATATACACACATGTATTTATTTGTGTGTATGCATATAAACACATATACATAAGTTAATAGTACATATATTATATAATTATAATATATATGTATATACAAATAAAGGCAAAGTAATTTGGGGAATACTAGTAAAGAGATCAGGAAAGACTTAATGTAGGACAGGGATTTCCAATCCTAATCCAGAGTATGCATACCTGAAAGGAGTAAGAGAAGCTTGTCAGAGGTGTACAGAAAATATTTCGTGAATAATTTCTATTGAAATTAGTTGACCTGGTTTTTTTTAATGCTTCTATGCATGATAAAGCCTGGAGTTTATTTCCTTTCATATTGAGTAGCAGATAAGGGAAGGCTTACTGAAAGCTTAAAAAGTATAAGGTGTTGAGAAAGGTTAGGAGTTTCTTCTGTAGAAAGAGTTGTCTATAGAAAGGTTTGAAGGAAATTAGAGGTACTAAAAATGAGGTGGGAGGAGTGCATTTGTGGCTAAACTAGCTAAAAAGGTCAATGACTCTCAAATAGTGACTTTTTTGTCATGCAAAACATTTCTGTTTTATTCATGTTGTAAAAGAAAAGAAAGAGTGAGAGAGAGGGAGAAGGGAGAAAGGGAGGGAGGGAGAGAGAGAAAGAAAGGGAAGAAGGAAGGAAGAAGAAAAGGAAAGAAGAAAGAAGGAAAGAAAAAGAAAAAAAATTCCTTCAATCTGTACTAAGAGTTAATCAGCGCTCTATATATGTGTGGATAGCATTTTTCATCAAGGGTCCTTTGGAATTGTCTTGCATCACCTTGGTCAGAGTAGAGAAGTCTTTCGCAGTTGATAATTGTTACAATATTGCTATCAATGTATACAATGTTCCTTTGGTTCTGCTCATTTCACATTGTAGCAATTCATATACACTTCTGAGGTTTTTCTGAAATCATACTACTCATCATTTCTTACAGTACTATAGTATTTCATCACAATAATATACCACTATTCATTCAGCCATTCCCTAATTGATGGAGATTCCTTCAATTTCCAGTTCCTTGCCCCCTCAAAAAGAGCTGCTATAAATATTTTGGGCCCTTTTCTCTCTTTTTGATCTCTTTGGGCTACAGACCTAGTAGTTGTATTGCTGGATTAAAAAATATTATTTAGAGTTTGATAACCCTTTTGGTATAGTTCCAAAATTGTTCTCTAGAATGATTGAACCAGTTTGTAATTCTACCATCAGTTGATTAGTATTCCTGTTTTTTCATATCCCTTCCAGGATTTGTCCTTTTTCTTTTCTGTCATGTTAGTCAATCTGATAAGTGTGAAATGGTACCTCAGAGTTATTTTAATTTGCATTTCTCCAATCAATAGTGGTTTAGAGCGCTTTTTCATGTGAGCATTGATCGCTTTGATTTCTTCTTCTGAAAACCACCTGTTAATCTCCTTTGACCATTTATCAATGGTAGCATGCTTCTTATTTTTATAAATTTAGTTCAGAAAAACTTACTGTAAGATTTTACCCCCCAGTTACCTGTAAAGTGGTAATTCTTAAAGTCTAAGATAGACACCTTCTCAGAAAAATATTTTCAAATGCTCAAAATAAAATACACACAATTACAAAGGAAGTAAATTATAATCAAATACTGTTATAAAATATTTTAAAAATTCAAATTGTATCCATGGACCCCAGGTTAAGAACTGCTCTTTTAGAAGGACAAATTCCTAATGAGATATATATATATATAACCTCACTTAGTGGGTCAAACAAAAAATGACATTTCATTAGAGGTAAGTTAAGAATGACATTTGAGCAAGAACTTGCAAAAAATTAGTAAACAATTGTCTCTAGGCCTCAGTTTCCTTATCTATAAATATTGAAATAGAACTTATCTCACAGGATTTTAGGATGAGTTATTAGTAAAATAATTATAGCCTCTAAAATAGAACTGGATTTCATATTGAAACATTCTATAAATTCCTTTTCCAACCCTCATTATGGCAGAGAAGTGATTTAAGATCCTTGAAAGCTATAGCATATGTATCTTTGGTAAGTTCTATCATTTTGCAAGTTCTGTTTCTGGAACTTTCCAGAAAGTCCCAGAGAGGCTTATCACCAGTGTATTGGCCACTAACTGATGGATTGTGAAGACAGTTCACAAAACCCAATTTATAATAAAATTTATTTCTAAAACACCACCAAAGAAAATAGAATATTACAAAAACTCTTTGGAAAGGTAAAATAGGGAGGCTGACAGTGTATTTGTACCCAGAGGCATGAAGAAACAGCATTTCATACGATCTCTAAACATCTCATCAGGCACTGCTCATGACAAAAAGAAGCAAAACAGGACACCATGAAAATAACTGTAGTTTAAACACTAACATCTGTTGCAGAGCATGAAGCTGCAGATAAGAACTTGACATGATTCTCCAAAACAAGTCAGCATATCTTTGATAATCAATAGCAATGTGGAAAGGAAACAGTAGGGAATATCAGTTTGTATATTATGAAATGTAACTCCAGCCAAGAAATAAAAGAGACTGAATGTTTAGACAACTTCAAAACCTCCTGCCCATATTTCATGACATTGGTCCAGAAGATAATAGGAAGTAATCACCACCATAAGACTCCCCTACCCCCCCCCAAAAAAAAGACATCTAGGTAGTACAGTGGATAGAGTACTGGGCTTGAGGTCAGGAAGATTCATATTCCTGAGTTCAAATCTGACCTCAGACACTTACTAGCTGTGTGATCCTGGGCAAGTCACTTAACCCTGTTTGCCTCAGTTTCTCATCTGGAAAATGAGCTGGAGAAGGAAATAGGAAAATGGAGAAGGAAACAACTCCAGTATCTTTGCCATGAAAATCCCAAATGGGGTTATGTATGCACACATGTATGTTTGCATGCATGAATGTATGTATGTGCATAGGTATGTGTGTGCATGTACATCTATATACCCATATACATACATACACACATATATGTATGTGTGTGTGTATATATATATATATATATATATATGTATATATTAGAGCAACTAGGTAGCACAGTGGATAGAGTGCTGACCCTGGAGGCAGGAGATCCTGACTCAAATCTAGCCTCAGACAAGTACTAGCTATGTCACCCTAAGCAAGTTACTTAACCTTGTTAGGCTAAGTTCCTCATCTGTAAGATGAGCTGGAGAAGAAAACAGCAAATCACTCCAGTATTTTTGCCAATAAAGTCTCAAATGGGGTCACAGAGAGTTGGAAACAACTGAAAAATGGAAATACCTGATTAATGATGTCAGTCATATCAGAATCATCGATGTAGGGCAGAGACCAAGATGGCAAAGGCTTAGAAAGTAGTGTGGTGAGCTGTCCTTCACAAATTCCTCCAAACAGAACTAGAAAATGGACCAGATGTAAGCCTTATGGGCATATTTTAAAATATCTATGCCCAGTTGGGCATAAACAGGGAGATTTGTGGACATTAGGGACACAAGAACACATCAGGCAAAGCACTTTGGTATCTCAAGAAGGGCTGCTCATTAGAGCAAGAGGAGATTCTAGAGTTTTACTGCGAACTATTAGACACAGAATGAGGCTCTGCTATAGATGAGAATAGGTTTGAACTGGCATCTTGGTCACCCATTATCCATTTCCAGGTCATAAATCCAGGGCAGTCTAAGAACGGAACCTGTTCAGGGGAGTGGCATCCTACATGGGTATATCCTGGGCTATTTAAGGAAAAAGGAGGAATTTCAGTAGTGGTGTGGCTCAGACCCCTGCCTGAGAGTAGCATCTCACTTCCCAGCATGCAGCACAGCATACAAGGAATAATCAAAACATTTATCATAGACCAAAGGGGAATTAACAATTAATTCTAATACTCTGAAGCAACAGAGCTTTCCAGCTAGCTGACAGGGGCACAATCCAGCAACAGTCTATTCTTGTCCAGTCTACTCTTGCTCACCCAAACCCAAGTCACGAACTTGTAGGGCTAAGATCACAAGGGCAGAAATCACTTTGCCATGAATCAGACCATTTTGGGAGCACTGAAAGCTTGCTAGTCTCCATCCTGTCCCTAACACCCTGGAATAATACAACATTCAACACCCCAAGAAAATTTCAAAAGGTCTAGCCTATATTTTCCCTTCAGGAGTGTGGCAAAACCCAGTCCTAAGATCATGTCTGAAGTCAGCAAACAGGCTGGAATAATGGACAAACAATCCAACTATAACAAGCTATTGTGGTGGCAGAGATTCTCAAGATACAAATCCACAAGAAGAGAATGACTTCAAACCATCCACAAGCAATAACTCATAGCAATACACAGCTTGGGCACAAACTTAACTAAAATTCCTGGAAGCAATGAAAGAAGAATTTTTAAAAATTAGTTTAAAAATATTTTTATAAATGTAATGAAAGCACTTGAGGAAAATAAATTGGAAAAGGAATGAGAGATATGGAAGAAGGAATTGGAAAGGGAATTAAGAGCTTGGCACAATAGGTATAAAACCTTGCCCAAGCAGCAAATTCCCTGAAAACTAGAATGGACCAAATAAAAGCCGATGACTCCAAAAGGCAATAAGAAATATTAAAACAAAGTAAAAAGACTGAAAAATTAAAGACATTTAAAGTAATATAGCACAAACAACTGACCTGGAGAATAGATCAGTGAGAAAAAAATTAAGAATCATTGGACTGGTAGAAGCAGCAGAGTTACACAGCTCCCACACAGCCACCCTAAATACCCGTAAAAATATGACTCTCAACAAAGTCTAGGGCTCTCAAACTCACAAAAATACAGAAAACACATCTCTCGCTGAAGGCAGCTCAGCAGGAGGGGGTCATCCTGCCAGGCCAGGAGCCGAGGCCAGCCCAGCCTGAAACCAAAACATGGCCTGAGAGTGGTCTGGAGGAGCCAAGCCTCCCAAGCCACAGCTTGAGACTACCTCACAGAACAGATCTACAGCACCTGGAGCCATCTTTACATTCATTAAATCAGGAACAATAAGGGTTAAGAAAGGTCAGTGAAAGTGAAGCTTTCAAACTAATTTCAGGGGAGGAAAAGCAGTTTGGCCAATCTGCCCCCAGGGCAAGGAAGCAGTGGGGGAAGGGCAGGAACTGCTGTAACTGGTGGCTGCCCCCACTGGGCTGCTTCAGAGCCCCTGGCCTGGGGACCCTGCAGGGGGGCTGAGTCTACTGATCAGGGCCAAGTGCTCTTGCGTTGACCAGCCTGGATCCTGATCATGGTTTTGGGTGGTGGTCCTGGGGTGCACTTTCAGCAAGCCAAAGTTGGTGGGGGCTGCAGCACAACACTAATAGCTTTGGCAGCTGGTAAAACCCCAGTGATTTGGAAGAGAGCTTTCCCCGTGGAAGCAGAGTTCCACAAAGCTAAATTAATTGACTGGACAACATGAGGAAAAGGAAGCAAAATAAGAACAGCAATAAAACTCTAGAATCCTTTTTTGTGGACAAAAAGGATCAAAGTGTGGAATGGGAGAAAGACAACACAGTCAGAACTCCCACACCAAATGCTTCCAAGATACTTGAAGAATGCCTACAAGCTATAGATCAATTGAAAAATGACTTTGAAACACAAATAAGAGAAGTGGAGGAAAAATTGGGACGAGAAATGAGAACGATGCAAGAAAATCATGAAAAGACAGTCAACAACCTAACTGAAGAAAATAATGCTTTAAAAATAGATGAACTCAAATGGCAAAAGAGGACCAGAAAGCCAATGAGGAGAAGAATGCCTTAAAAGTCAAATTTCCCAGATGGAAAAAGAATCTCAAAAGCATTCTGAAGAGAATAATTCCTTCAAAATTAGAGTGGAGCAAGTGGAAGCTAATGACTTTATGAGAAACCAAGATACTATTTTTTTAAATTTAGTTTTTGTTTTCTTGTTTACATTATTCATTTTCATTACATTTTTTGATTTACACATTTTCTCCCCGT
>CM053599.1:118679779-118718147 GCA_028646575.1 Pseudocheirus occidentalis | reverse complement strand
GTAGGTGCTAGTGGGTGCTAAGGATGCAAATAGAAAGAACATACTAATCTCAGTTCTGAAGGAGCTTACCATGACTACTGTGGATTTGATTACTGTTTCTAGAACAAGAAGTAGAAGAAGGTGGAGTGTGAATGTGAAAGTTGGGTAAGAAGATTGCTGGAGTGCCATATTATGGGTTTGGGGTTGGTTCCAGCTCTCACATATCAAGATATTATGGTACCAGGGTGGCATCTGGAGAAAATGATTTGAGGCAGAAGTAGAGTGGGGTCAGTGAGATGGCAGGAAGCTGGCTGTAATGAAAGACCTTGAATGCCAGCATAAGAAAATGAATATTGATTAGGTAAGCTCCTAAGAGGTGCTTGAAGAATATTTTTAAAGAACCATAGACTCTTTGAGTGAGTAGGGCCCTTAGAGATCACTGAGGCCAACCTGTACCTGACCAAGGATACCTTCTAAAGTATTGCTGACAAGTGGTCAATTGAATAAAGAAGTGAATGGTTAGATGGCATACTTGTAGGGTGATTTATTGACCTCCATCTACATGGACTGATTGTGACTGAAAATACTTCTCCCAGAATCAGAACTGAAAGGTCTCTTTACTGAAAATCCATGCCCAAACATCTACTATGTACATGTGTTGTAGCTGATGACACACATTAGCTGTTCCCCAGATGTCCTTCTATACTGGTTGCATATTGTTTCATTGGAAGAAGTATAACCACTTCAGCCCACAGGAATGTGGGCTTCCATTCAGCTAGAAAAGTGTGGGGTTTTTTGTAAGTGAACTTAAATTTTCTTTCTAGGCAGGAGATTCTATGCCTATTTAGCACATTCCAGGCTGTCAGTCTTTATATGTTAATTAATAAAAGCAATAAACAAAGTACAGATTTCAATTAGGTCTTTCAAAAGTCTGGCCTTTGAGAGAAGATTTTCTGGAGGTTGATGTGAAAACGCCAGACACTTACAGTTTCAGTCCTCCCTGAGGAAAAGCCTGCTTGGAATAAGGAATTCACAGCTCCTTAGACTGTTTTGCTGGCACACACAGAGTGAGCTTCAAAATCAGCCTTGCAAAAATCATTTCAAAAGTTACGGAAGTGAAGCTTGACCCTATAATAGATCTTGAAAGAATCTTTGGCATCTCTGTGGTATCCTCGGCTTTCAATTCTCTCTCCTAGATGTTTCTTCAGGCTGTAATATAACTACACCTGGTGCGCTTGAATCATAAAATCAGAGATTTTCAGAGTAGGCTATTAAGTCCAACCTATAGCTGAAAAAGTCATCTCCTTTACTGCATACCTAAGAAGTGGTTAACTAGACTTTAGTGAACCCACTCATTCTACTTTCAGATAACTATGTCTTAGGAAATTTATTCTGATCTAAAGTCTGTTTACCCCCTCATCACTTCCTTGGATCGTTTTTATGCCCTCTAGGGCCAAACAGAGCAGGTCTGTTTCTTCTACCATGTGAAAGTCATTCATATACTTGAAGATAACTCTAATGTCCTTCCTCTCCTTCCACTCCCCTCTCCCCCGTCTACTATGCTGCCCCCAACCCCATGTTAAACAACCAAGCAATCTCACTTCTTCAACTAATCCTCAGAGCCCTTCATCATCTGCTTGCCTTGGTCTTGATGCAAAATTTGGCATGTTGGGTGAAAGAGAAGTCAGGGGTAAAGAAATTGCAAATATGTGTGATTGAAAGGATGGGGGTGTGCCCTCAATAGACGGGAGGGATTGGAAGAGAAAAGATAATGAATTCTGTCTTGAACATGTTGAGCAGGAGATACCTATAGGACTTCCAGTTCTAAACGTTTAAAAGGCATTGGCGATGTGGGACTGGAGCTCAGGAGAAAGACTAGGACTAAGTGGATGTGGGAATCATCTGTATATCAATGATAATTGAACCTAGAGATGTTGATGAGGTCACTAAGTGAGACCATTGTTTGTCCTTCATTTTCAAAGAGGACCATTGACATATTGAGGCGATGTTTTGACTCATATATGAATTAAGTGAGGCACAAAGTCATTAACTTCACTCTTTCTTCCAGTTCATCAAAGTCCAGTGGCAAGATAAAAGTTAGGACAACTGTCAACAACCTGGGAGGCAGTGGATAACTGATATATTCAGTGTCTGACCAAACTCCAAGTGTTCCACAGTTCCGCCTTCAGATGCCTTCATGGCCTTTGGAATAAATTGCTCTCATCCACCCATTCTGCCCAGGGAAATCATCACATGGTTGGGGTAGATACCCCTCTAATTCCCTGATGGGCTTGAGGCCTGTCAGTTACGCTCAACCTGACTTAGCTCATCTGCCTAGAAGGTTTTATCAGGGTGTGGCTAATGTGCACACTGTAGTACCTTAGAGCCACAGGTGAGAGTTGAGTATCATGTAAGCACTAAAGGTGAATGAGCAGCCCCAAAGAGGGCTCAGCAAGCCCTCATACAAGAGGCATTAGTTCTCCTGAACACTCCATACAATTCAAGCCAGTAATAAAGAAATGGAAAAAAGCAGAGGGTTCAAGATAGAGCCTTAGGAGCACTCTGGTTAGTGGATGTGACATGGATGAAGTTTCATCAAAGGAGTCTAATGTGCAATCATAGAGGTAGGAAGAAAAGCAAGACAGAATGGAACTATTCATAGAGAAAGATGCTAGCAATATCAACATCTGTAGAGAAGTCAACAAAAACAGAAGATCAAGAAAAGGACATTCAATTTATCAATTCAAGATCTTGGGTGAGTTTGGAGTGAACTGCTTCTGTTGAATGATGAAGTCAGAGGTAGGACTGCTGAGAGTTCAAAAGAGAGTGAACTGAAGAAGAGACACTAGTTGTAGATGGCATTTTCAAATACATAAGAAGGGAAGGGGTGCTATAGATCCATACCTGGTATCTTGTTGGGCATGGAAGAATCTGGTGAGGTTAGGGTTTTTTGTTTTGTTTTGTTTTGTTTTTTAAGAATGGAGGAGACTGCAAGACCTGCAATTAGGAATTAAGATATACAGGGGCTGGGATAGGGAGACCCTCCCTGCCCTACCAGAAAGTAAGAGAGCAGAGCAGGGGAGGGGCTTTACAGTGGGATTGCTGTTTTAGAGTTGGGTCAGAGGAAAGATGGGGAGAAAATTTGTAATTCAAAAATGTCATGAAAATGAATGATGTAAACAAGAAAACAAATTTAAAAAACCAAAATTAAAAAAAAAGAATGGAGGAGATTTAGGGGTCTTTGTAGGAAGGAGAGGGGATAGTGAGAGACTGAACAGTATAGAGTGTGGGTGATAGTGGGGTCAATCTGTTAGAGAAAAAATGGGAGGGGATGAAAGGTATGTGCAAAGAGGCTAGTTTTGGTGAGCAGAATGGTTAACTCATCCCCAGAGAGTGAAATGAAGATATAGTGAGAGACAATGTTAGAAGACCATATAATGAGAAGTAGGGAGAAAAGGGAATTCCAAGGAATAGCATCCAATTTTTTAGTGACATTTGAAGTGAGGGTATGTTACTCTTGACAAGAGAAGAAGAAGTTTGGACGTTCTGTGCTGAGTAGGATAAGGAATCAATTATGGAGGAGGAGGAGGGTTGTTTTGATATAGTGAGGGTCTAGCTGTGATTATAAAATCCTATACATACAGATACATCAAGTTTCAAGATAGATAAGGTCACAGATAGAGAAGAAAGTCTCATATATACCAATATAGTTAAAGCATCACTTTTTTCAGTAGCCAAAAAAAAGGAAAGGAAAGAGGGTGCTCAACAACTGAGAAATAAATTGTGTTCTTTTTCAACGTAATGGAACATTAAGATGCTGTGAAAGGTGAAAAATACAAAGAATTCAGAAAGATTTAGGAAGACTTGATGGAGAAAGAGATAAGCAGGACCAGGAGAACAATTTATACATGACAATAATATTACGAAGGGGAGTGGGATTGGGGCGAAAAACATGAAAGATATCAGAAGTCGATTTTTGCAGTGATCTATCATGATTTTTGAGGACTGATAGTAAAACATATTTCCCTGCTTTTGGTGGAAAGATAGTGAAGTATAGCCTCAAAATGAGGTACATGTTGTCAGAAATGGCTAATGTAATGATTTGTTTTGTTTAACTCCACTTCTTTCTTATGAAGGAGGATTCTATTAGAGATTGATAGGAGTCATTGATTAATAATGATATTTTTAAGAGTATAAATTTAAATTTTTTAATATAATACAATTAATATAATGTAATTAACATAATATAACCACCTCATTTGACAGGCAAGGAAGCTTGAGGGGCAGAGAGATGAACTGACTGGTCTAAAGAGGCAGAAACAATGGCAGAATTGAAATGAGAAACCAAGTCTCCTGCTTATCTGCTGTTTTTACTATTCTGAACTGACTTCCCAGATTAAAATGGATCTTTTAAAACATGGTGGAAAGGTTGTGACATCACATATTGGGTGATATGGGTATTCGCTTCTATGATAAATGAAATCAATAGTTAAAATCCAGACTGTCCTGACTGTCAATAGAGATTTTCTACAGAACTCCATTACCATGTTTCTAGCCAAAAGCCTCTTTGGCTGGGTTGGCCAATCCTAGATCTGGCTTCTAGACAGAAGAAACAGTTTGGAGAATTGGGGAAGACAGATTTTCCCCCCTAGGAGAGATTTAATGGTGTGAAATAACTTGGTATTACATATCCAATCACAGAAGGTCCTTGGAGCTGATGTATTGGCACCTTACCCCTAGCCCCAAGTATTCAAGGTAGTTGCCTCCATACATTCCTATTGCCCTTATATTCCTCTCTCAACTCAATACATTAGGTGGATCACTGGTCTATGGAAGCACTGTCCAACATGCAACCTTTAGAAAGACGTAAAACATTCCCCAAATAACTATGTCATGATGCCTAATTTGAAAAGCATCATGTAGACACGAAAGACCTGTGAAAGTAAATTTCATCATTTCAAGAAAGTATCATTAAGTATGCAGAGACAGCTGCCACATAAATATAACTTAGTATTCGAAAAAACTTTTCCACGATGAAAGCACTGCAATATAGAAGAAAGAGTGACGGATTTGGAGTCAGAGTACTGGGGTTCAAGGCTCAATGCAACCACTTATTACCTGTGTGACCTTAGATATATGTCACTTAGCATTTCTGAGACTCTTATCCTATCTTGATACAATGTACAATCCTTATACAATGAGGTTGGTCTAGATAGAATCTAATTTCCTTATAGTTATAGAAAAAAGGATTGTAAAAGTGTTCCTTGGCTCGAGAATGCCAACAGCAGAAAGGAAAAGTTAGAAGGCACACAGCATAAAAAGAAAGAAAAAGAAGGAAAGGAAAAAGAGAGATTCAATCCGGGTATTAACCTTGAAAAAAAGATGTTATGATCTTGGCATACAGGAGCCTAGACTGCCTATTCACTCATAAACCATTTGCAAAAGACTCATTCTGTTATAGGTCAATTCATGGGACATTTACTAAGAGTAAAAAGCAGCCTAAAGGAAGGTGTAACTTACTAAAAGGTAGTGACTCCAGAATTGGGAATTTTACATCCCAACTTTCTACACAGTGAATGTAACCAACCTATTGCGGTTCCTTTTTATATAACTTAAGTGATGAAAATGCATGTTCAAAATACCTTTCCCTTCTACTTGACTAGAGACGTGCCATGTACAGCCATGTATAATGATTATAGTTTACAATAATCTCTGACTATACCCTGATAGATGACATAAGATACTTGAATTTTATATAAGATCAGAAAGGAAATACATGTATGGAGGGGGAACTTTAAGTGAAATAAGCCTTTTAAGCTCACAGAGGTAATCAACTAGAATTTGAGTACCCAGTGGATATGTAGAACAAGATTCAAATCTCTGCAGGAATTCCCCACCACCTCTGAACTCTGTTAATTGAAAGGTTGATTGGCTCATTTTTATCCTCAGTGCCCAGCACAGTGTTTAATAAATGCTTATTGATTGATGCATTAGATCTGATACACATATCCCTTCTTTCATGAGGTCTGTTGAAAAGTAGTTCACTTTTGATACCCCCCACTTCTGTATATGTAGTGTGTGTATGCATATATCTATATACATATATGAAAGATAATGCCAACTGATAGGAGAAAATGATTATTGTATATTCCTATAGGGAGTTAATAAGGAATGGCTCTGGACTTGCTGTTGAGAAGGCCTGGATTCAAATCCTGCCTCTGAAAATTGTAAAATGGGTATAAAAATATACTTATAGTAGCTACCTCACAAGACAGTTGTGAAATAAAAAGAGAGTATGTGTTAAGTACTTTGAAAATTTTTAAATGCTATGTAAATGTGATCATTATAAAGCTTGCCTTCTACTCTGTTTAGAAGGGCCTACTACTATTAGGGAATAGGTTAGATTATCAGTATTTTTATTTGGAAATTATATCCTTTGCCAAGTAGATTATTTGCAATTTTCTATATGTGTCAGTCTGACAGAGGTCTCTGCTGACTTTCAGTTATTCTCTGTAATAATATTATTTCTGTTTTTTACATCTGTATTTCAACTGCCAGTTTTTACAATTATGTCTCCATCACTGAAGGATATGAGTGAATGTACATCCTCCTAATGACTAGAGGGGAGTTATGGGGCTCTTCGAGGCCTTTTAGAATACTGGAGTTTAGGAATATCAGTTCCTTTGTTGACAAGCAGATAAGTAACTTGATTGGTGGGGGGAGACTCTTTTAAATATATTGTCATTTTTGAATCAATGATTTTGACAATTACATTAAACTAGATGGGCTGTTATTAAGATAAGGACAAGGTTTACAAAAATACCCACCTTTTTTTACCAAAAATATAAACATAATCATTTCACTAGTAGGTAAGAATTTTAGAAGAAGTTTAGCTGAGGGCTACAGGATGAAAACTACGTGATAAAAAGAGATCACAGGAACATCAGGTATGAATTGTGAATGAGTGTGAAGAATAGCAAAAGTAATATTGAAAAATTGAAAACTGCGATCAAGAATATATACCCCTCTTATCTCAACTCTCTCCTTCCTTCTTTGCTGTTACAGCCAGTAATATGACTGGGAAAGAATTGGAACTGGTTTTAACTCCTTTCCCATATGTTCATTATTGAAAATGTGTTTGCATCTTCACTGTAGTACAGCAAATACACTGACGCCCTTCGACTGTGAATCCAAAGCTGGGAGAGACAAGGAGGGCCTGGCAGATGAGGTGAAGGAGAGTTGGCTACAAGCAAGATACCAGTCTAGGAGAATTTCATAGGAGTCCCAAATCCTTCTATTTTGGTTCAACTTAGAATGCTTATGTAAAGAGAAAAAAAAAAGCTGGAGTGTGTGTGTGTGTGGGGAGGGGGAGGTTCTTGTAAGAAGAGCTAGGGTAGAATAACTAAGGTGAGACAACTGAACCTTTGTCTAAGAGTGCCCCTAACCTCTTGTCTGTGGTCCTTCCACAACCCCATTCTATGTATTCCCATGAATCTTAGCCCCGTCCCTCTCTTCAGGCCTATGTTCTGCCACATAGGTCCTACCCCACTACTACACTCTGGTTTCCACTTAATCTTCAGCCTAGTTTTGGGATTGCTTTATGTTACAGCACCAGACTGGGGTGGCCTTGTCTTCTCTGATCTATATTCCATCCATAATCACTGTTTGGTTGCACCGTTAGATCAAATATCTTTTGTTTTGGCCTAATGTGCTTTCTGGCAGGCTGCAAAAATAAACAAATTGCTGGTGAGTCTTGAGGAGTTTTGAATAGGTGATGGATGACCTACTAAGTTCTTTGAATCTGGAATGGTTTCTCTGGTGCCCAGAGTGTGGGACTGCCCCAGGTGCTACCCTTTAATTCACTGTACCAATAAACGAAACAGCCTAATCAATGAGATCACCAATCCATCAAAGCATTGAATTAAATGCATTAGATCCAGAAAATTTTCCCCATTATTTATGGGCTTATGCCCAAAGTGGTATCCACAGAGTGATTTTGGAATGGCCCATATTTATTTTATTATTTTCAATCCAATTGGGTATGGGGATCCATGCTTGTAATCCCAGGTACTTGAGAAGCTCCTGGATCTCTTGGGCTTAAAAGTTCTACTGCAGTGGGCTATGCCAATTGGTGTCTACACCAAGTTCAGCATCAATATGGTGAGCCTGGGAAGCAAGAGCCCACCAGCCTATTGACTGAAAAGGAATGAATTGACCCAAATCAAAAGAGGCAAAAGTTACTTAATCAATAGTCGGACCAGACCTATGAGTAGCCCTAAACTTCTAGCTTGGGTGAGACTGGGAAGCTCAATTAAAAAAAAAAACAAATAAAAACTAAAAAGGTTTTTAAACAAGGATTTAAACAAGGATTCAGGCATTGAGAGATTATAAAGCAGAGCACAATTTGCCATGGACTTGGAATGGAACCATTTCATATTCTATTGGAAATCATCATGCACTATTAAGCATTTTCAGACTAACACCTAGCCATAAACATTATATGTTTTTTCTTTTCAGCTAGATTCCTGGACTGGTATTAGGTCTTTTATCAACAAAATATTACAAAACAAACACTTAGTTGATCAGAATGTATATAACTAACATATATAACCTGAGCATATTTGTTATAGATGTTTTTAATATATGTAAAAGCTAAAGTATATCATAAAACACATATCACTCAATAGAGATTTTTCAGACAATGATTCCAGAGTAGCTCATTCACTTGAAAAAATAAAGAGGACATTCACAATTATCTGATCTTGCTGTATGCCTTTCTTAAAAGGCAAGCAAGTTCACAAAGAATCTTTGGGAGCTTTCTTTTAGCATTAAAAATATAAACCAGATAAAAACCCCAAAACCTGTACAAGAAAAAATTTAAATATACTCCTGCTGTAGTACCTTTCCTTATATATATATCACTTATATATCCTATATAAATCATAGATATGTTGATAACATAAATATTGTGGATTTTCTTAAGGTCTATACTCTTTTAATAGTGACACTGCAAAATATTTGTAGATAAACTGAAGCTTCAGGCAAAGACTGCTGGGTGTGGCCAGTCCATTACCATTTACACTTCAAAGGCAGTTGAATATAGTACTTTGACAATTTCTTTGTGCCCTTGTTGAAATCGCCATTTAGCTCCTTATTTGACAAGTACTGCTTGGAAAACAGTAATGCAGTTTGCTAAAATTTCAGACTAGACCAGCATCTCATACCACCCATCACAATAAATTCTAAATGTATAAACAACAAATGAAAAAGTCACTTCTTTGAAAAAACAAGAGGAGAATGGAAGAAAATATCTTTTGCGCCTGTGAATATGTGAGACTTCTTAACCAGTGAGGGGATACAGATTATTGTAAAAGAGAAAACACAACTTTGACTATATAAAATTAAAAGGCTTTGAAGAAATAAAATCGATGAAACATTTAAAACAATTATTGAAAATAGCTTTATGTTATTTGGATAAACCTTATTAAGAATATCTATAATGTATATTAGTTACGGAATTTCACCAAATAATTTTATAATGCAACACAGCTTGGTAAGGATTGAAGCTGTCTCAGAGATTTAATGAAATTCAGTGAGCATTTACTAAGCACCTACAATGTGCTAATTGGTTGGGTAGCCACTGTGCTCATTGGGAGGGGGGCGGGTTAAAAAATGAAAAGGACAAGGACAAAATGAAAAATGTCTCATATATAGAAAATTATACTCTAACCAGGGCTGAGGGTGGTAAGATATTAAAACAACATATATATATATGGATAAGTAAGTGACAAAAATTGCAAAATAAATATATTTGGAGGGGTAAATCAGTAGTTGGGTTCATTTACTGTATGGGATAATTTTTTTTTAGCTCTAATCCATGTCAACTCCTTTTAGACTTTCTTTAGTGTTTGTTTGTACTAAAAGGAGGTGCCTAGAACTGAACATGGTAGCCCAGATACAGTCTGACAGAGGCTTTCCTTATTCTGGACTTTGTGCCTTTCATAATACATTTTAGGACAGTAATAGCGTTTGTTGTTCTCAAGTCACATTGTTGATTCATTTTGAGCTTTTGGTAAATGAAAACTCTAAGTCTTTGTACATAGGGATGGTTATCTATCCTCAACTCACTTGTCTCACTCATCTTGGATTTTTCAAGTTAAGTTTTAGAACCCAAGCATCTAGAATCTTATATTTATTGTCACTGTCATCATCATCACCATCATCATCATTTTAAACACTATTATTAAAATTGAGCCTCCTGGGGCAGCTAGGTGGCACAGTGAATAGAGCACTCATCCTGGAGTCAGGAGGAGCTGAGTTCAAATTCAGCTTCAGACACTAAACACTTACCAGTTGTGTGACCTTGGGCATGTCACTTAACCCTAATTGCTTTGCCTTCCCCCCTCCAAAAATGCAAAAAAAAAATGGGTTTCCTTATCTTTCACAGACAAGCTTGTTCTGTTTTTGACCTGACCTGGTGTTCACCTTAGGCAGCCACCCACTCACACTCACCTCAATGAGGCTCACTATATGAGTAATGGAACTTAGTGAAGACCTGTGATTGACTTTAGCCAGGGTGCTGCAGCACAGAACTCAAAAATTCAAGTGATACTAGCCTCTGCCTCCCCACTAATAAGGACTATAGGTATAAACCTTCGTGCCTAACTTATTCTTTTAAAATTTCAATTCAAAGTTTTAATTTAAATAAATTTAATAATCAATTTATATTTAAATAAATACATTTAATGCTTATATGTTTTAAAAATAATTATATAATAATTTAATTAATTTACTAATAATTTCATAAATAAATTTCAATTTATTTCCTTCCATCCATCATTTCTAGCTCCTTAATTATGGGTATTGGTACTTTTGAAACTACAGTAAACTTAAAAGATCCAGTCATTAAAATTTCCTTGACCCTGATGAATCTGAAGGAGAAAGTAAGGTTGGTGACTTTGCACAGCCCTCCCTTACTGAAATCCAATTCATGTGTAAGCCATGGCATCATCTTCCTGCAAAATACTAGGGCGTTGTATTATGTAAGCATTTCCTTTCTCTCTATCCTTTGCAACCTGTTCCCCCAAAATGTATTAATCCATTTATGATTTGCTTTCCTTCATTTCTGTACCACAAACTCTGTGAGGCAGTGGGTATTTGTCCCTAGTATTTCTGTTCTTTAAAAAAAATCAGCAATCAATTTTCTTCTTGCTTTTCTTAGGAAGACAGGATCCCAGATCTGGAGGTGGAAGGGACCTCAGGCCATCTTGTCCAACTTTACCCTTTTTACAAATGTCCATGAAGTGAAGTGACTTGTCCAGTGTCACACAGGTTGTATCAGAGGTGGCATTTGAACTCAGGTCCTCTGCTCTTCTTGTGGTAGTTCCCTTTGTTGCTTCCTCCAACAACAAAATTATCATTATTCCATTGCATCGTCTCTCCTGGAGCTTAAAACATGCTTCCTTCTTACCTCTGCCTCTGAATTTCTTGTTTTCTTTCAAACTGAGCGAAATGCCACTTTCTTTATGAAGTATTTCCTGATTTCCATTGCTGCTGGCACCCACGCAATACACACACACACACACACACACACACACACACACTACCTTGCATTTATTTTGCATGTATTTTATACCAATTTATAGACTTATATGTTTGCAACTTAAGGGCATAACACAATGCTTGGCACATGGAAGGCACTTAATAAATGTTTGTTGATTGACCAATAAGGAATATTTAATTTTTGCCTGTCTATCCTCAGGAACTGATATAACACAAGCACTTAATAAGCATTTATTGATTGACTAATTGACCATTAAGGTAAGTCACAGTTTCAATAGTTGCTTTGCTGTTGGAAGAAAAGGAGAATAGTTGACTGAAGGATAGTTGAAATTTCCCACTACTACACTGTGCTTCCTTTCCAGGTTCATGGCCTTTTTCCCAGACTCTTGATCTTCATCCTTCTGTCCAAGGGACCTCTTACTTGCTACTACTACAACAGTAGCATTTCCTTTTATATCTCTCTTGATCCTCAATTAATTGCTATTTTTCTTGGTTATCCCTTCATGTCCCAGGATTTCTTGGCATAGGTATGTATTAATATAAATTATATTTTGCCTTTTTTAAAAAAATGATCACTTTATTCTGAATGAATTTTAATCCTTCAAAACCAAATCCCAGTCATTAATTCCATCTCACACAGTCTATAATGCCTACAAGGGCAAAATATCTCCTTGAATTAGGGCCTATATTTTATCTTGTTAGTTAACTCTACTTTTTGCATTTATATGTAGCTATCTGAAGATGTGAGTTTTATCGCTGCTCCCTTTTTTGAATTTTGTCTCCTATACTTTTCTTGGCATCTTTACTGTTACTCTTCTGAAAGGGTAGCTATTCTTCAAAGTATTGAGGCTAATAGATATAACTAGGCAATTTTCTCTCTCCCTTCTTTTTTCATTTAAATTTCTTTTTGATTAGAGGAACAAAATTTCAAGCAAATATGTTTTTACTGGTTCTTGGTTGGTATATTCCATTTCTTGCCAAGAGCTCATCACTCCTATATTTTAATCCATGGTTTAAAATTGAAATCATAGTTGCAGGCATCATTATCCAAGCCAACTATTAACATTTCATTTCTTTCTTTTTCTTCTCAAATTCCTCTCTTTAATCTATTAATAATGCATATACTTTCTATGTTTTAAAGATCTGCATTTCATTTCATTTTTTGTCTAGGTTTTCATGATCCTCAGCTACTCTAAGTCATTTCTGGTGGTACCATTTGTCCCTACATTTAATACAAGAAGTGGTTGTGAAGTTTGATAATTGTCACATGGCTCTCTGTCATATTATGCCTATGTGCCCTTAAGACAGCCGTTGCTAACTGTGATTTCTTTCCCCTAAGCAGAAAGTCACCAATCACCACCTATTTTTCTCTTATTTCTATAATCATTCCTAAATAAGCTTGAACCTTACAAAACCTGTAGTTGCACAAAATCCTTCCTTGAAGTGTAATAACCTCCTGCCTCTAATAGTGATGCCACAACCCCCCTCGTCAAAAAAGAGTGCCGTATCCCTTTATGAATTCAAAAGTCTAGTCTTCCTTCTACTCTTCCTTCTCTGTTTTACATACTTCCACTTTACAATCCTCTGATGTAAATGAATATTCCTCTGTGCATTTTCAATTCATTTTCCCCTCAAAATACATCTTCAATTATTTATTTATTACTATTATTATTGTGTAGCATTTATATAGAACTTTAAAGCTTAGCAAAGCACTTTACATAAATTTAATCATTTGGTTTCAAGGAAAGATTCTTTCTCCCTGATGATCTGAAGAGTAGATTTGCGTTTCACTTCCCATTCTCCTTTTCTCCTGTAGAAGATAAAGTTGAACTTTGGGCAGACAGATATTCCATGGTAATGGCTGAGATGCAAGCATAGCACACTCTCTGAAGGTTATGGAAATGTTTTCCTCATTTTCCACATTTGTTTGAAAGAAGTTCCAGTCTTTGCTATCCTTTTTAGTTGGTGACTTGATAATCTCTAATGCCTAATTTTGCCAACAAACTGCCTATTTGCAAGAAGTAAGGTTCTGAGAGCAAACAAAATTAAATCCAGCCACACGGTTTCACCTAGCCTGTAGTCTGTGTAGGTAAGTAGGACAAATAGAGCCTGTACTCTGCTATTATATGCATTAAGAATCTGGGGTCCCCCTCAATGCTACAATGAAATGGTATAATAAAACTTTAGTGAAGAAATAAACATGAATAAAAAGGAATAATTCATAATATCATAGATCTAGAACTGGAAAGGGCCTCAGAAGTCATAGTCTAACCCGATCAATTTGCTCATGAGTAAATCAATCAATAAACATTTATTAAGTACTGATGACTCCAAGGAGAAAGTGAGGCTGGTAACCTTGCACAGCCCTCCCTCACTCAAATAAAAGTCAACTGCATATCACATCATCATTTCCCTGATGCTATGGTCCTCTTCGAAAATGAAGGACAAACACAACCTATGAGTAGACTGAGCTGCCTGAATGATGAATGATGACCCAGATAGTTGAGAAACTCAGCTCATTTTCTCTCTCTCTCTACATCTCCATCTCCCTCTCCCTCTCCCTCTCCCTTTCCTTCTTCTCCTCTCTAAAGGAAGGTAAATTTTGCTGGCCAGAAGCTGCCCACTTAACTGTGGATTTACTGGCTAAATTCCTTCCTTCCTTCCTTCCTTCCTTCCTTCCTTCCTTCCTTCCTTCCTTCCTTCCTTCCTTCCTTCCTTCCTTCCTTCCTTCCCTCCCTCCCTCCCTCCCTTCTTTCTTTCTTTCTTTCTTTCTTTCTTTCTTTCTTTCTTTCTTTCTTTCTTTCTTTCTTTCTTTCTTTCTTTCTTTCTTTCTTTCTTTCCAGTTCACTCTGAAGCTCATACATTACACCCCAATAGGTCCCTGTCCAAGCTCCACTTAATAGCTCTCTTTTGAGTACAGTAAATGTCCATGGCAAGTATTTCTCTTTGGAACAGAGAGCCTGAGGGTCTCCCCCTCCAAGATTGATTTTTTTTCCTTTTTCTAATTAAAGGGGCCATCCCTTCACTCACTTCTTAAAGATGTCTATTCACTGAATGGGCATTACCTCACTCTAAGTGAGTACCTGCAAAGGCCTTAGCCTAAAAGGACCAGGGTCTCCCATTGCATCCTGGGTCATCTCCAGTCATTCTGATGAATATCAGGTCACTGGATCCAGAAGGCTCTGGAGGAGGTGAGGCTAGTGACCTTGCACAGCCCTCCCTCACTCAAATCAAAGTCAACTACAAGTCACATCATCATTTCCCTGATGTCATGGTCCTCTTAGGAAACAAAGGACAAACACAACAACAACAATTAAGCACAATTAATGTGTTAGACAATGTGCTAAGCACTGGAGCCTAGAGAGGTTAAGTGAATTAACTAGGGTCATGCAGCTAGTAAACAAGAAAAACAGAACTGAAACCTAAGTCCCTTGACTTCAGAGTTAGTGTTCTTTCTATTGCACCAAATTCAACCTGCACTTCCGCAGACTATTTGCAAGAAGTAAGGTTCTGAGAGAAAACAAAATTAAACCCAGCCACACAATTTCACCTAGCCTAAGAGGTATGTCTAAGAGGTAAAAAGCACTATTTAACTTTTATAAAATTTTAACAGCTTTACAATGATGATTTACAAAATTAGTAATGTGGGAATATTCTTACTAACCCACAAGACTATTTAAACCTCCCTGCTCTCACTGGTTTTGTGTTGACTTCATATGCTGTAGTTGCTTTATACTTCTTGGTTGATGAGGAACATTTGCAGGGTGGTAGAAAAAGCACTGGATTGAGACCTAGGAGACCTGGATTTAAGCTACAGGGTTGCTAGTTACCTGGTATCTTTGGATAAGTTCTTTAGTCAGTGACTTATCCTCCCTTCACCTGTTTTCTCATCCGTAGAAGGATGGGGTTTTCTTAAATTGAGATGTAAAATCTATTTCCACATTGAATGTTCTGTGAGCTTAGAAGTACAGCTTCACCTAGAGCAGAAAAAAACTATTCAGTAAAGTGCTAGGGGCCTTTGCAGTCCTCTTAGCTCAAGGCTACCATGAAACGTCTTTTGCTGTGGGAAGATCAGTCCTTAAGAAGTCAACCTCTATCTCTATCATGGGAGAGCTGGGATTAGAATCACAGAAATATCAGATTGACAATATTATCACTGAAAAATGACACATCCTGAAAGAAACCTTCACCAACTACCCCCAGAAGTTTTGAGCACCCTAAACTTCCCCCATCCTTATTCTCCTCATATTTCAAACTATATCTCCCACGTCTACTCCAATGTGCTAACATGTATGTAAGTAACATTTACATATCTATATAGTTCTGGAATGTAATTAACATTACAAATTACATGAAGTAAGATATAACGAATTCAGACCAATATGGATTGGGAGGAGTGGGAGACAGTCTGAATAGCTGAAATGTTAGAACTGCAGAATATTTTAAAAATGGTATAGTTTTGTTACTCCCCACAATGTGTGTAAACTAATGGACCTAGAGCTGGAAGGACCCTCGGAGGCCATTTAGTCTAGCCCCCTCATTTTACTGGCGAGAAAACTGAACTCAAACGAGGATTAATGAATTGACTAAGTATGGATAGATAGATGTCACTGGGATATTCTTTCATGAAAATGCAAGACAGTGATCAAATATGTATTAAGCTCCTACTTTGACCTCAGTACAAACAGGCACTAAGGAGGATACAAAGATAAATAAGGCATAAACCCTACTCCCATGGAAATTACAATCTCAGAGACAAAAGCATTGAAAATGTGAAAAAGTGGGGCGACTAGGTGGCGCAGTGAATAGAGCACCGGCCCTGGAGTCAGGAGTATCTGAGTTCAAATCCGGCCTCAGACACTTAACACAAAAAAACTAGCCGTGTGACCTTGGGCAAGTCACTTAACCCCAACTGCCCTCCAAAAAAAAAAAAAGAAAATGTGAAAAAGTAAGACAGTATATGAGAAGTGACGAATGGATATCACTAAAGAAAATAATGATTTGCAATGAGCACATTGGTTATTTGTGTAGATGGGCACTGTTAAGGTTCTTAGGCAAAGCTTGCCCTGCTGTGTACATTCGTCATGCCCCCTTCCTCCTGCTCCCGGCCCCATAACTGATATTAGGATCAAATGAGATCCTCTTATCCTAAGTCCTGAACTGCCTCATCTATGCACAGAGCACCTTCCTAGAGCTTCAGTCAGAAAGTAGTTCATAGAAAACAGCTTTTGACACTTTTTTAAAGGCTTCTGAGAGACTATATCCAAATGTTCTTGGAATATGAGGAAGATCTCTCTAATTTCTAGTTTTTCCCATTATATGTTCATATACATAAAATGCACATACATGTAGAGGGATATTTAGGAATGAAATTAAAAATGAACATAAAACCATTAAAGCCTAATCCCTCTAGGTTTATTTACCATTAGGCATCATGGACACATTTGCCATATTATTTTTTTTTCAATTTTTCATTCTAAAAAAGCACTTCAAATCTGCAAACGCTTGGCTAAATAATACAGTGCTATTTTCAACCTGTAGGAACTGGCAACCTCACATTTTTTAAAGTTCAGGAGGAGCAGAAATTCAGTTTCCAAATATAAGTCATTCTGCCAGCCCATTAGAATGAATAGGAAGCAGACAATTGAAGGAGCATGTCTAGTAACCACCCCCACCTTTCCTGTGAAGGGTGGAACATTTCACACTCAAGTGAAATCCAGTTTCCAAGTCTCATCTTTTGAGGGTAATACTGAGGGGTGAATACAGTACAACTAGTGCCATTTGGTGCTTCTCTTGACAACAGAATGCAATGGCCCTTTCCTTCTCTAATTTAGCTTTCTTGTCTTTAACATCATTAATATGTATTTATTCTCCTTAGTCTTGTATACCTATACCTGTAAATATTCCTAGAGTTGTATTCCTCTTTTCAGATGTATAGTCTGAATTTCAGGATACCTTGGGCTCTGTTTATTTTCTTTTTTTCCCCTCTGGTATACTGACTGACTGACCATTTACACAAGAGATGATATTCAAACCAAAACATGTGGAAGTAGAATGTGAATTTTCTGTTTATATACATGTACATGCTCTATTAGGAAGAAGAATTGCTTGCTTGCATCCCAAACCATCTTCATTTAATTCAACATACATTTATAAACACCTACTATGTACCTAGAATTGTATCAGATAGCTGGTGATACAAGGACAAAAACCTGCTCTCAAGGAGTTATTGCTCTCCTGAGGAATACTTTCAAAGTCACAGACTTTGGGGTGTATGGGTGTAATGAGGCACAAAGAAGGGAGTGCTAAAGTTATAGCCACAGCATGTCAGTTTGAACCCCAATTCTTTTATTTACTGCCTGCATGACCTTGGGCGAATTGCTTAACGTTTTTAGGTCTTAGAAACCAAGACCTAAAGAACAAAAGCTCAAAGTAAAGGGGCCAGATTGAATGACCCCTAAGGTCCAGATCTATTTTCCTATACTCCTGTCAGTTTGTTCTATGTTGTTTTACATCTGTTAATCTTAAGCACTTGCTGATCAATTGTTGAAATTGGCTTATATTTTATATGTCATTAGCATAATTCTCCAATATGTCAATAGACTTGTGATCTAATTAAGGTTAACATTCTCTCCAGTGATACAGATTGAAATCTATTCATGCTTGACCCTATTCTGGGACTCTCATCCATGTCCTTGCAGAAATTTGATGTAGTGAGTATATACAATGAGTTGGGGGCTTTCTCTTCTTTCTCACAAATCATAAGGACCTAAAGGAAGTTATGAGCTATCTATTATCTTTTACTTTTACTGCTGGACCAGCCCATCTTCTTTTTTAACCATACATTCATTTCATTAAATTCTTTATACCTCTTTTCCTTATGCAGCTTTTTAAAAAAAATGGGATCTGTTAATGCCCACCACAAGCTTCTTCACTGTCCCTTGCTTAATCCTTAATTCCATTTCTTCAACATCAGTAGTGTTCCATGGCTAAGAGTCATATGACATCACCAGAAAGACAGTGGTATTAAAAGAACTGGTCTTGGTTTAAAGGAGAAGCTTGGGGATAATTAGAAGAATTGTCAAATTTCCCAAAAGCAATCCAACCCACTTGCCTCCTTTAAAACAAAATTATTCTGGGCCCGGATCATGGCTCATTTATAGTATCTACCCAAGATATAAACATATAAAAACATGCACACATGCACATAGTCACACATATACACAAATACACAAGTATCCACTGATAATGGAACTCTAACAGACTGTCTATTCAACTCAATACATCACAATTTGGCCAATAGCTTTTCTTTCTCCACTTAGGCCAAACCTTTGTCAATGGCTTTAGCTTTCAATAAAGAGACTTTGCTGTGATGTGGAACCTGATGTAATCAGAATAATGTCACTCATAAATAGAACCTGGAGGACCTCACCATCAATAGGATTTCTCTTCAGCTTGTTTCTCTTTCCTCCTGCACTGTATTTCCTCCAGGTCAATAGCAAACATAGCTTGTCTTCATTTCACAGTTCACTTTTCAGGTGAAAAAAGTTACTTCTGTTACTTTATGCATTATGTCTGAGTTATATAATATTATTCACAGGAGCAGCTAGGTGGTACAGTGAATAGAGCACTGGCCCTGAAGTCAGGAGGACCTGAGTTTAAATTCTACCTCAGGCACTCGACATTTCATTAGCTGAGTGACCTTGGGCAACTCATTTAACCCCAATTGCCTTGCCTTTCCCCCTCCAAAAAAAAGTGAAAAATAAAAAAAAAATTAATGTTATTCACTATCATCAAAAACACTTTAATTGACTTCCCACTGGATAGAGTACCTGAAATTCTCTCATTCTTCACTTCTACTTCCTGAGTCCCTTCCAAAATCAGCTCAGATTCTATCTCCTGCAAGAGGCCTTTCTTGGGTTCCCCTCCCTAACCTCCTTCTGTTAGTGCCTTCCTCTGGAGATTGCTTCTAATAAATTGTACGATGGATATAGGGCTAGGCTGAGAGTCAAGAAGAGCTGAGTCCAATGGGACCTTAGATATTTATTTTCTTTGTGATCCTGGACAAGTTACTAAATTTCTGTCTGATGTAGTTTCCTCAGCTGCAAAACAGGAGCAGTAAGAGCAGCACTTACTTCCCAGGGTTGTGAGGCTCAAAGCAGATAATATTTGTGAAGCTCTCAGCACAGTTGTTGGCACATAGTAGATCCTTAATAAATGCTTGTTTCCTTTCGTCCATTTGCTTGTGAGCTCTTGAAGTACAGAGACCGTGTTTGCTTGTTTTTCTGCTTTTTAGAGGGGGGAAGGCAGGGTTAAATGACTTGCCCAAGGTCACACAGCTAGTTTTATGTTAAGTGTCTGAGGTCAGATTTGAACTCAGGTCCTCCTGTTTCCAGGGTCAGGGGTCTACTCACTATGCCACCTAGCCACCCTCATGTTTGGTTTTGGGGTTTTTTTTCCATTCTTTGTGTACCCTGAACTCAGCACAGCACTTGTCACATTCATAGTAGGTGCATAATAAATGTTTTTTTTACCTACCTGTCTGATTGAAATCTACCTTCTAACACAGTCAGGAACTGGTAAGCAGGATCCCTATTGCATAAATTGTAGCATGGTGTAGAGAAAGGCAAATAGGGTCAGATCTGAGTTCCAGCTTGACTCTGGCACAAAGTATCTGTAATGATTTGGACAACTGAATCAGCTTTTCATGACCCGCATTTCTTTTATCCATGAAATAATAAGGTAGAATGAATGAGCAGTCTCCCACAGTGTGTGCCTCTCCCATCCTCCTCCGGATACATTTTATATTCTGTATTTTTATAACTCAAGTTCCTCTCATTTCTTTGTGATCTGGGAAACAAAGAATAGGAATTCCTAGACTCTAAATTCAGAATAATAATTTCTCAAGGAAAGCCCCTTGGTCAAAAGATGACTTGTAGTTGGTGACTGTTGTTGGCTCTATTCATCCGTCCACTAAAGGAGTGATCAAGGTATATGCTCTCCTGATGGTGGTTAGGGGTGACAATTTTGCAAACAAATTACAATCCATTTTGTAATATAAGGGGAAGAAATTACTGTCACAATAGGACAGCTGAGGCAGGGAAGACTTGAGGGGCTTAGAAGCAGAAAAGCTGGACAGCAAACCAATACTTTGGTAACTTGGGGATTATTTATTCTAATTTTGGCTGTGCTGATAATTGCTTTCTGACCCAGGGCAAGTTGCTTCACATACTCATGTCCTTAAGCAGAAATAGAATGTCAGGCTCTGAAAAGTACTGAAATCTTAGGGATGAGCCCATGTGAATATAGAGATATAATAAGCCCCTTCCCCACTTTATGTGGCATCATAGGAAAGAATGCAAAGTGTCCCAAAGAAGAGAATTGTCCATATAACAGAAGCTTGCATTAATTAAAGTATTATTAAAGTAATTAAAATAATATTAAGATTTTTATAATTGCTTAGAGAAATATTTCAAAGATGGATTATTCATTTCCCTGTCTTCTTAAATAGACTATAGTGATCAGGTTCTACCCATTTTGCATGATTCAAGATCAAGATGAATATCATTTATGGAACTGGGCTAGAATCCAGTTACACACTGTATGCCAGGGTACCAGTGGCACAAAGGACCCGAGTTATTATTTGACTGATGCCTTCTGCTGATTTGGCTTGATTCTCCTTCAAAGAAATCTCTGAAATATGTCTATTCTCAATAGCTCAGAAAGCTGGTTCCAGATCTCTACTGGATAATACATCAACTGTGCTCTTGGCAGATTTCATTATAGACTAGTACAAAAAGTATATCTGTCAACTGCTTACAGCACCCCAAGTTTGAAAGTTATAGGCCAAGTGCCTACCAGGGTCATAAGGTCAGCAAGGGCAGTGCTGATCTAGCAGAGGTTTTGGGGGGGAAGGAATTAAATTAAGCAAAATGAACCCATGATAGTATAGTGACCCCAACTACCACCACAGGTTACAAAATGAAGCCATAATGACTGGAGGCCTTTAGTGTTTGGGGGGAGGTTTTCTTACAACAAATGACCATAGAGTCATTGAGATATAAATGATCCCAGACTGCCATGTTTTCAAGGTTGTGTCTGCTTTTTATAGTTCTGTCTCCTTCCTTGTCATGGGTCATTTCTTGCTACTGTAAGTGTCTTTGCCTCTAGTAGCAAGTCCTTTCCAATCTATTATTTCTGATCTGTTTGGGCTTGGAAAACAACAAAACTCAACTTGTTTGAATTGTGTGGAAAATAAAGTGACGGATTTAAGTTGACAGGTTCTAAGTGAAGGCCTTGAGGGCCCTTTTTTCCATTTGGAAATACCTGTGCATGAGCTCTCTGATACTTTGTGAGGAAGGCAGCCTGTGTATATGTTTTAAAATGGCTCTCTTCTATTTGAATGTATTTTGAAGTGTTCAGAAGGACACATGGAAGAGAAAAAAGTTTCTTGAATAGAAAGCAGTTGAAAGCAGAAAGAATTAAGACATTTTCAAGTATTAGTAACAGCAAAGCAATTACTGCCAAGAGCAGAGGAAAACTGCAATTGGTTAGCTACCAGGAAATATCTGATGTCACTGCTCCTGGACCAGCATGCCAACAGGACCATGTGAGGGCTCCATAATCTCAAAGTCATCAGTCATAGCTATGAAAGGTTAGGCATTATGTATAAGGCAACACTAGCTATAAAACAGCATGAAAATAATTTTCTTTCATCTTAAATATTACCTAGGAAGTCAAGATGGTGGTATCAGACTGGAGTCAAAGCAAAAACCACACCACAGAGTCATCTTTTTTTTCCTCTTAAAATTATTTTTGGTTTCTTTTCTTGCATCTATTTTATTTCCCAATATAGCTAGCTCTCTCCCTCCCTTAGGCTTTGATCCATCTCTAGTAATAAAGAATTTTTAAAAAGATGAAAAAGAGCAGGTCAGCAAAAAACAAAACCAAACCAAAAACATATCTACTGGATCTGACAGCATATACAATAGTACATACCCACAATCCCCTAGATTGGCAAAGAAGAGACAATGATGAATTTTCTTAACTCTTCTGTCGGCCAAGTTTAGTCCTTATAACTCTTCATATTAGTTATCTCTTCAGTTCAATAAATATGTCATTACATTTATTACAAACAACTTTTTTAGCCATAGACATTATTTTATTTCCAGTTCTGTACTAGTACAACTATACAATTATAAATATTTTGTTGAAAATTAGGCTTTCCTTCCTTCCTTCCTTCCTTCCTTCCTTCCTTTATCTTCCTTCCTTCCTTCCTTCCTTCCTTCCTTCCTTCCTTTCTTCCTTCCTTCCTTCCTTCCTTCCTTCCTTCCTTCCTTCCTTCCTTCTCTCCTTCCTTCCTCTTTTCCTTCTTTCCTCTCTCTCTCTCTCTCTCTCTCTTTCACATGAATTGTAATGTCATGTCTATATCAAAAGGAATAAATACTTTAGTCACTTTTTTAAACCATAATACCCAAGTTGCTTTCCTGAATGGTTAAACCATTTCACAGCCACTCAAACATTGGCTGGTCAGTTTTGCCAGTTTATTGGCTGTAAGGTAAAAATCTCAGATTTGTTTTGATTTGCATTCTTATTTTTATTGATTTGGAGCAATATTTCATATGGTTGCTAATACTTTGCACTTTTTCTTTTGAGATCTGTTTCTTTATACTGTTTGACTGCTTGGTGCTTAGGAAACTAGTCTTGGTCTTTAAGCCAACAGGTTTAAAATAGAGGCCTAATGGGCTTTTACTTGTCCTTTCTCATTTAGACCTTTATTTATTTTGTATATCGGAGACTATTTATAGATATTTGATTCAAAGACTTTCCTCCCCAGTTGATGCTTTCCTTTCTTATCTCAGCTGCACTTACGTAGTTTATTTAGCTTTTTATTTCATATAATTGAAATTTTCTTATTTGTATTTTGTGATCACTTCTATCTGTATTTGGTTGAAAATTTTCCTTTGAGCCATAGCTAAAAAAGGTGCCAGATTTGAACCTTTCTCTAAAATGTTTTGGGGTGTGACTTTATATTTTGTAAATGACTTAAGATGTTAGTCTAAACCTAGCTTCTAAAAAACTGCTTTCTGTTTTTCCCATTATCAAGTAGAATGTTTTCACCAAGTAATATATGCTCTAAGTTTTATGAACACTCCATTTACTTTTATTCTTCTATTATTTAAATTGCCTGCTTTTTTATCTTTTAGCAATACCAAATAATTTTCATGGTTAATTCTTTATAATACAATTTGAGATCTAAAAGTGCTTCCTTCATTGCTACTGTTTTTGCTATTTCCATTGAAATTCAAGATCTTTTGATCCATAGATATCATCTTGTTATTATTTTGTCAGTCAAATAGTCAACATTAAGTACCTACTATGTGCTAGGTATTGTGATAAACTCTGGGGGTTCAAAGATAGGCAAATCAATCAATCAGTCAGTAAGTAAAAATTTTGTAAAGCACCCCCACACTGATTAGATTAGGATAGGATCAAATCAATAAGTAAATTTAGGTAGCATGATTATTTTTGTATCAGTGCGGTTTCACCATGAATGATAAATACACCTCAAAATCTCTTAATTATTCTTTATCTCTTTAAAAAGTGTTTTATTATTAAATTCATATGCATGGAGTATGCATTGGCAGATTCATCCCAGATTTTAATGCATTTTACAGTTAATTTGAACTTGATTTAGACTTTTCTTCTTGAAATTTTTTACTATGTATATTATGTACAAATATTATTGGTTTTTGTGGATTTGATTTTCATTCTACTATTTTACTGTATATACCTTTGTAATTGTCTAAAGTTATCTAAATAAGGCATCATGTCATTAGCAACAGGGGAAAATTTTGTTTTCTTCCTGCCAATATTATTACTTGAATTTTGTTCCTTTCTCTCATTGTTAACCTCTAACATTTGTCTGACTATGTAAAATAGTAGTGGAGAAAGCAGGATCTTCATTTTAAACTTCTATATTTAGAAGGAAAATGATTTTTATAGGTGTTACATGTGCTTATACACACACACATATACACTTTTAAACACAAAAATAATCCTTTCTATCCCCACGCTTTATGGAATTTTGGCCATAAATGAGTATTGTACTTTGTCAAAAGCCTTTACTAATCTATATTTGTAACCATAATAATGATGGAGAATGTTTTTCTTTCTAATATAACTAATCATGTTGATTGTTTTCGTAATGTTGAATCATCTTGGCAACCCTAGTTTTAAATCCAACATGGAAAAATGATTAAATCTTCAGTTATATTTCTACCGTCTTGCTATCATTTTATGATTTTTGCATCAAATATTAGTGACATTTTCTCACACTCACTTTACCTAAGAGGTGGGCTTTTCCATACTGCCTCCCCCTGTACTTGGCACCAAAGAGTAATTTGTTAAAAGTTCACTTTCACCATTCTTAATGACCTTCACAAAATGCAATAGAGAATTCCAGAAGTCCATTTTAGTATACTTCTTAGATAAACTCCTAATAAGCAGTCCTTGTGGAGAGCCCAGATAAAGTAAGAATAACAGAAACAACAATAATAATAATAACAAAAACTTCTAAGTCATTTTAAGGTTTGCAAAGCACCTTTCATATATTATTTCATTTGGTGCTCACAATAACGTGGGAGGTAGGTGCTATCATTATCCACATTTTACAGACAAGGAGATTAAGGCTCCCAGAGGCTAAGTGACTTGCTTAACCTGGTGACACAGATAGCACGTGTCTGAAGCAAGTTTAAACTCGTCTCCCTGACTCCAAGTCCTATGCACTTTCCATGATGCAGAGAAGAGAAAATTTAAGAATCATTAGACCAATAACAATAGTTGTTGGTAATGTGTGTCCTTCCACTAGGAAAGGGCAAACAGGGGATGTACTGGATGGGAATGTGGCAGAGACTAATAGCCATGTACTCTCTGAGATAATCCCCACCCTACATAAATTTGAGTCTTTTTACTTTCCATTTTTGCTTATTTCTCCTATAGTTTTAATAATTTCCTTATTTGCACTTGTATTTTTTAATTTGTTGGTTTTCTAAGTTTTTTTTAATTGCCTGTCAAATTTATCAATCCTCTGTTTCTGTCAAGTGAATGAATATTTTAAAAGATATAATTTGTCCTTTGAGAACTGTTTTAGCTACATCCCAGAAAGTTAGAAACATTGTCTCATCATCGTCATTCTCTTTCATATACATACTAATTATCTGTATGATTTGTTCTTCTACCAACTTATTACTCCTGACATAATAACCATTTCTATTTAGGTTTGTCTCTTTTACTTGTGTTCACCATACTAATTACTATTCTTATTGTGTTATGGTCTATATTTACATCTATTTAAGATTATTTTGTGGTCTATTATATTGTTCACTTCATAAAAGAAGAAAGTAAACAAATATTTAGCAAAATGTGTCAGGCATTTTGCTAAGTACTTAATAAATATTATCTTATTTGATAATTACAACAACCTTGTGTGAGGTAGGTGCTATTATTTTTCCCACTTTTACAGATGAAAGAACTGAGGCAGAGTTTAAGTGACTTGTACATGGTCATACAACTTGTAAGTATCTGAGGCAAGATTTAAATTCAGATCCTCCTCACTCTAAGCCCAGCATTCTGTCTACTACAGCACTTAGCTGTTTCTGGCTCTGGCAAAGGTACCATATGATGCTAAGAAATATGAATATTCTTTGATTTCCCCTTAGGACACCATTAGTCTTACAGTTTTACCTTCTCCAACAAATATGTATATTTCCATATGTTTTATCTTTCTGTTAGATTTCTCCACCTCTAAGAGAATATTAAAATATCGTATACTTGTGTTATTTTGTGTCATTTTGAAAATCAATTAACCTTTCCATTATTAATTTAGATTCTCTGCCATTTGGCATTTCTATATTTAGCACTGAATTGAGAGGGAACTGAAGTAGTAGATTAAAAGGTAGTCTTGGAGTGAGGAAGACCTGATTTCAAGTCTCACCTGTAAGATATTATCCTGAATTTTAGTGCTCAAGGTAATTGACTCTCTGAGAACATAAATTGTAGGAGTGACACCTACCTGCATTAATAGAATTTTCTTGACTTAGGAGTTGCCTATCCCAATGAAATAAAATTTCCTGTCTCTATCAATATTGATTTATAGTCTTTAGTCCATTTATTCATAATGAAGTTTTCCTGTTTATCCCTCTTAATAGTTAAAATGTTTGTTTTCATTCTTTCTGATAACGTAACTCTCTAGAGCAGTGGTTCTCAACCTGTGGGTTATATTCAATTTGTAACAGTGAAAATACATCCTGCATATCAGATATTTACACTACAATTCATAACAGCAGCAAAATTATAGTTATGAAGCAGCAACAAAAATAGTTCTATGGTTGGGGGGTCACCACAACATGAGGAACTGTATCAAAGGGTTGCAGCATTAGGAAGGTTGGGAATCACTGCTTTAGATCATAAAATTTACACCTGAGATGGAGCTTAGAGATCATCTATTCTAACTACCTCATTTTATAGATGAGGAAACTGAAGCCCATAGAGATTAAGTAACCTGTTCAAAGACACTCTGATTACAAATGTAATGTCTTTTCCACTGCCCCATGCTGCTTTCCATGAGAAGCCCTTGATAGCAGTTGCTCTAACTGTATAAAAATTTCTTTTGCCATTTAATTATCCAGCATTCAACTCATGTGCCTGACATATCATAGTCGCTCAGCAAATATTTGATGATTAATATCTTGATTGATTATCATCTTGGGCAGTCCCACTCAGCTCTGTCTATCTAGCCAGCCTCTCTTGATTTAAGAAGTCTTATACTGATCTCTGGCCAGAGTTCCTCACTATTAATGAACCCAGTTCCTGGCATATAGTTGGTGCTTAATAAATGCATTTTAAATGAATAAATGTCAATGTCCATCAGGAGCCCTTTATATAGGAAGGAAGAAAGGAAAAAAGGAAGGAAGGAAGGATGGAAGGAAGGAACAAAGGGAGGAAGGAAGGAAGGAGGGAGGGAAGGAAGGAAGGGAGCAAGGAAGGAAAGAAGGAAGGGAGGGAGGGAGGAAGGGAGGAAGGAAGGAAGGAAGGAAAGAAGGAAGGGAGGTAGGAAGGAAAGAAGGAAGGAAGGAAAGAAGGAAGGAAGGAAGGAAGGAAGGAAGGAAAGAACCTACTATATGCCAGGTACTACATTTCACGAATATTATCTCATTTGATATTCACAATTACCCTGGGAGAGATGCTATTGTCATCTCCATTTTATAATTGAGGAAACTGGGGTAGAAAGAGGATAAGTGATTTTCCTAGGATCACAGAGCTAGAAAGTATCTAAAGTCAGATTTGAACTGAGGCTCAGGACTCTAACCACTGTCCTACCTAGCTGCCCAATGGGGAATAGGAGATACCTCTGAATGCCTTGAAAGGTCAGACTCCATTGTCTCTCTCTTATTATTAATATATTATTATAGGCATTGAAAATGTACCTTGAGAAATCAAGATGCCCTGTCAGTATGGTATACCTTTCCTTGGTGGTCTCTTGTAGACTCTTGGATCTGTCTTTCTAAGCATGTCCAGTCTGCCTGTGGTTTGTGATGCAGACTTTGCCAGCAGTCCATCACAGCTGCATTGCTAGGACATTAGGAGAAAAGCCCAAATCATCCAGATCCCTCAACGTTCATGAGGCAGTTACAGCTAAGGGGGTGAGCAAAGCCAGGCCTCTCTTTTTTTTTAACTCCCATGACATGAATGGATAAAATATACTTAAAGCAGAATTTAAAATAGACTTAAATTGGGTAGTAATAGATACAAAATGAAATTTAGTAAGAGAGATGCTACATTTGTACTGAGGTATTACTGTATTTCCTTAAATTTTCTTTGATAAGGCAGACATTCTTTAAAGAGGAATGCAAATAGCATGATTGAAAGAATATCAAATTTGGAGTCAGAGAACCAAGGTTCAAATCCTGCTTTGCCACTGAGAAAACTGAGACCCTAAAAGATGAAGTGGTTTTCCCCAAGTCACACAGGTAGAAAAAGCTCAAGAGAGATTAGAACCCAGAACTTAAGTTGTATCCTGTCCCTTCCACCCCATTGTAGACTCAGTGAAGGAAGGGTCAGTTTTTATTCTTTGTCTTTGCATTATCAATGACTTACATAGTGCCTTATACATGGGAAGAGGTTACTAACTGCTATTGGAATTAAATTGAATAGATATTGACTACTTGTCCGAGAGGTTGAGTAAGATATATAGAAAAGAAATGTAGTAGAAATTTTAACTTAAAGTGTTAGTTGTCACTGCCGGGTTAAGAATCAATAATTAAGGCAAAGAATTTCTGAAGTCATAATGAAAATAAGTGGGCATGTATGACTGAATTCCTGTAAATATCATTCAAGAATGCATATATATTGTAAAGTGAGGTATAGGCCCAGAATAGTCTAAGGGGAGTAGGTTCCTGGGGGAGTCAGATTATGTCCCAGAAAATCACATTGTGCTCCCAATATTTGATATTCACCCCCAATATAGGTGAAATCTGATTAAAATCCACACCCATGCAAGCTGCAAAGAGGGGATAAAAAAGGTTACATGAGGGCAATATATAGCTTGAGGTGGATAGTGGGGAGGAAAGTATAGAAACAGAAAGGTTCCTACTCATTTTCTCCACAACAACTTGCTGCCTCTTCAAGGTAAATTGTATGTATCTCTGAACTTCAGGACTCATCAACTTCTTTTCCTGACTTCCTCCTCTGTACTGTTCAGCAGTACTGAGCTATCCAAACTTTGTGGCCTGGGACAGCTACCCCAGCTCATTATTCCCTTGGTAGTGTTCTTAGTTATACCCACATTGAATCTATATCAAGATTCTTCCAATAAATTGTTCCAATCCAAGGTCTATTTCAAGTATTACAGTGGGAGATCATAATTACCCCTACTTAAATTAAGTGATAAGTTATACCCTATATATTTATCAAGTGTGAATATATATTGATTATTCATTACCTTTGAACAAGGTCTGGACACCTCCCTAAGGACGAACAAGATATCTGTTCATATTGGCTAAGGGATTTGGACACATTCTCTGGCACTTGTAAAAAACCAGAGCTAATTTAGGACCTCCCCAAAATTGAGTACTTGGCAATGGAGAGGAGAGAGTTTTCCAGCTAAAGCCCTGAGAAGAAATCAATTTTTGAGTGTAGGGAGGGAAGTGGGGAGATAAAGGAGAAGGAAGGCAATAAATATTTATAGTGTGCCTACTATGTGCCAGGAACTGTGTTAAATGCTTTTATTTTATTTTATTTTATAAATATTATTTCCTTTGATTTTCACAACAGCACTTACAGGGTAAGTGCTATTACTACCTCAATTTTATAGTTAAAGAAACTGAGGTCAGATGAGCAACATCCTAGACCTCAGTCTTGGTCTTGGTATCTTATGCTTACCCCCTTAGCTATAATTGTCTCATGAACTTTGAAGAATCTGGATGATATGGACTTTTCCCTGTTGTCCTAGCAATGCAACTGTAATGGACTGATGGCAATGTCTGAAATCCCAAACTATAGATAGACTGGACAAGCTTAAAAAGACAGATTCAAGGGTCTACAAGAGCCCGCCAAGGAAAGGTATACCATACTGACAGGGAATTTTGAGTTCTCAAGCAAAAGGATTTGCAGGATCTGAGTTATCCCTTAGCTCTTTAAACTTGAGACAACTTTTCTCTGAGCTCTGATTGACCTAGTGAGAGAATATATCACAAAGTTTTTAGGGAATATTTTGTACCATCTACATTGCTATTAATAAAAATGCCTTTTTCTAAAAGTCTTGTTGTCTGATTGGAAGTCTATGAATGACTGTCGGGGAAGGTAGGTGGCACCACAGTGCATAGAGTGCTGGACCTGAAGTCAGGAAGATTCATCTTTCTGAGTTCAGATTTGGCTTCAGACAGTTCCTAGCTGTTTGCCTCAGTTTCCTTATTTGTAAAATGAGCTAACCACTGTAAAATGGCAAACCACTCTAGTATCTTTGCCAAGAAAACCCCAAATGAGGTCACCAAAATTGAGACATGACTCAAAGGACTGAACATGAATTATGGTCAATTGGGTGTTAGAGTCATCTTGAAACATTTCAGGAGAGCCACTGTTAAATTTTCACTATGAGCATTTATAGCCTGGAAATCAGTAAATAATACAAATTGATACTTGATTTCTTATTTTGTTTATTGGCTAGACTTAAGATAGAGAATGAAAATGTTAATCATGTAAATGAAACTTAAAAGTGTGTCACTTATACTTTTATGGGGAGCTGGTTATTAAACATTTACTATCATACCTTTGTTATAGCATTAGACAAACAACCTCTCAGCCCCCAAAGGCTACCCTTAGACTCAGGAGAAAAAGTAGCAGCTTAGTTTTGGGACCCAATCTGCCATTGCTAACAATGGTCAAGAGAGTACCTCCAGAGCTTGTGCTACTAAGCAAGAAGGAGTGGTAGGGAGGGGAAGATGAAAGGAGGATGGAAGACTAAAAGCTTTGTGCTAACCACTCCACTCCAGCAGCGTTATAACAGTAATGTTTTTCAGGAGAGAACTCAAGAATTAATTTCCAATTGGAACTTGAAGAGTAATTTAGGTAGGCAGAAAGTAATTTCCTGAGCTGGATTTCGGCCAGGACGTTGGAATTAACACCTTGCCTCTTGCAAAAATTGCCAGGGGATCTTTAATAATCACAAGTGAGCATGACCTCAGATTTACAGCTCCATTGTAAAATGGTATCTTCAGTACCACAGTGCCACTAAGCACCGGGACAGAGTGATGAATGACACCTAAACGCTACTTCCTGATTTACATTCCCAATGCCACCGAACCTACTTTTAGCTTAGAGAACTCCCAAGATTATTGCCCAAACCCAGTTCTGATTGGGAAATATGCCTGCATGAGACCATAGGACATTAAGTATTTTTATCAGACTTCTCACTGAGAGGGTCATTAATGAGTATCAACAATTGGCCAGTACTAGAATAGAGTTGTAACCCTTGAGCCTAGGTACCAGCAGTTCATTATAGGGAAGCGAAATGGGGAAAAGAGAGGAGGAACAGGGGAATGGATCAGGACATTTACTAAAGCAGTAAGGTATCTCCCCCTTAGGTGTTGCAAGCAATCTGGCTTCTCATCCTCTTGGTCTAGGTGTCCCTGGTCACAATTCCCTATCTCCTTTTGGTGTTCCTATTCTGATACTCCTGCCTTGTTTTACTTCAATAAATCCAGCCTTGCTCTCAACCCCTTCTCCCTTTTCTTCTGTGTCATATTCCTTCTACTGCCTAAGCTAGAGAATTGACTGATAACAATTTAATATATGGTAAGAACTATTATTCTCAGGGGCTATTTGCATTTGATTAGTGCACTCTTAAGGCTTTGAATACTTTAGAATCTAAAGAAATGAAGATCTAATGGTAAAATTTTAAATATTGGAAAATGTAAAATACTGAATATTGTGGGGACAAGGGATTTTTTTTACAGTGCCTATCAAATTAAATTATGCAAGCAGTCAACTGTTCTTAAGGGCCCTGACTGAGCATCATGCATTACTTTACACAGCAATCTTTGCTGAGTGAAACTGTCCTTTTGCTCCAATTTCATGTTTGAAATTAAACCTTAATTGTCTTCAGCTAAGTTATCCGGGTACAGATATATGCAGTTATCACAAATAAATAAGAACTCATTTCTATACCATTTTGAAGTTGATCAGATGCTTTCCTTTGAACAACCTTGTAAAAATAATGGAAGCAAACATTTCCTCCCCTCCCGTTTTATATTTGAGTAAATAAAGGCTCACAGCCCTTAAGTGACTTGCCTAGGGTCATGTATCTGGGAAGTGTTAGACCTAAGACTATAAACACAGATTTTCTGACTGTAAAGCCAATTTTTCTGCTGTAGCTAACTAGGTGCCACAAATGCAGGAATCAGGAAGATCTGAATTCAAATTTTACCCTATTAGCTGTATAGCCCTGGTCAAGTCATTTAACCACTGCCTACCTCAGTTTCCTCATCTATAGAATGAGGAAAATAATAGCATCTAACACCCATGGTTGTGAAGACAAGCTGAAATACAGTTTTGTAAAGAGTCTTGCTAACCTTAGAATGCTGTATAAGTGCTAATTATTATTATTATTATTATTTTCCATATTAAAACAAAATCATTTGCTGGTTTTTGAAAATCCTGAAATTCTGTTTTTAATTCACAGAAGTATCACCTTCACATAGTCTCTCCAGCCTCATTATCCCCACCCTCCCCCAAATCCCCATCTTTTATTTGGTTGGTTTGTTTTATGGGGTCCTCTATATGAACAAGGCATCAGCCTGGCATCTCAGGTTTCCCTGTGAAATTTCCTTATTCACATAATGGAAAGCATTCATGGCAATTCTTCTTAGATGAGTGTTACTTTAATGCCATTTGAAAATTAATTTCATTATAAACATATATTACAGATATGGATGGATACATGCAAAAAGAAAAGTGGAGAATGTGAGAAGAGAGAGGACTGGAGGACACAATCCAGAAACCCATTATAGAATTCTTTGCAAATGCTGTAGGTAATTAAAGACTTTTAAGGGCAACTACAGTATTATTTCCTTGACAGTGGAACTCTTACAGGCTATTATGTAAATACATATTGAGCCCATTTTTAAAGTGCATGCTATTTACTATTCATAAGTGTTGTTAATATGTATTTCATTTAACCCTAAGGAGCCATTCCAATCTCTTGTGTGAATTTGCATTTATGAATGTTTTTATAAAATGCATATTATTTACCCAATAGGCAGCCCTGCCATAAGAAATGTTTGAGCTGATTGCCAATTTAACTTCACATGGGCTTTGGTGCAAGTGTTCCTCAGGTTTCACTTGTGTGGTTTCATATCCCTGAATAGCCCTTCCTTTCAGAATTCTGTAAGGTAGGGCCCTCAAGCTATTTGAATGGAGAAATTTCTAGTGTGCTTTCTGCAGTTGTGGGGTTTTATCTTGTTTTTTAGTAACACATAAAAAAGGGACCAAGATCTTAGGAAAACAAGTCACATCCAGCAATTGAGACTGTTGCCAGGAAAGCATTCACAATCCCTCAACTTGTTTGTTCTCTGAGCTGAAATACACATATAGGATAGAAGGACTATGTCCCAAAAGGGGGAAATTCAAAAAAGGTTATATTCTATTATTTGATAAGAACTTACTAGACACTAATGCATAATTGCACTGCCAATATGTCAAGATGGCAGAACTTCCTTTTGAAGGCCAGGGGTGTGAACTAGAGTAGAAGGCCATCTTCTGCCAGTGTTGCTGTGTATGTCTTATTTTTACAGTTATTTGCGCATTGGCTACCTGTTAGATTGTGAGCTCCTTGACAGCAGCAAATGTTTTTGACTTTCTTTGTACACCCAGCACTTCATACAGTGGCCTGGCATACACTAGGTGCTTAATGATTGCTTCTTGTGTTGTTGACTTAAATCTTTACTGAAATCTCTAAAATATTTTTAGTTCTCCGCAGTTACAAAAATGATCATTGCCTCCTACTTTACTGATAAGATCAAGGCTATTCATTGTGAGTTCTCCAAATTCCTGTCTCTGTTCCTTAATACTTCCCAGTGAGAGAATCCATCCATTCTCTCCTTCTAATTCTGAGAGAGATATACAGAATCTTTGCAAGGCTAAGCCATTTATTTGTGCTATTAACATGATCAATATGGAGTCGTTAGGTATCTGCAGGAAGAATGTCATCCTTTTATTCCATTATAAAATCATAGAGGTAGTGTGTCCTAGTGGGTAGAAAGCTGCCTTCAAAGCCAGAAGACCAAGAAGACAAAGTCCCAACACCAACTCTTACTAGCTACAGAATCCTGGGCAAGTCCCTTGACTTCTTAGTGGTTTAGGCAACTCTCTAAGCCTATAAATCACAGAGAAGACTCTGGCCTGTATTGATAGAGGGAGCTCCCTAAATAAATGAAACTAGCTTTTGTTCCTATCACCATCAGATTTATGACCTCTCCATACACAAAGTGTTTAACATTTATTCATAAAAAAATCTCTTGCTTTGTGGCAGCTTATCCCAGTTCTCATTATTATTCCCCAAGGTGACTCTTCTTCCACAGATTTAATTTCCAGTCTTTCTACACTTAGCAACCCACTTGTAAATTTTAACAATCAGCTCTCTTCCTATCCCAGCCCACTTTAAATGCATGCATGACGCACTTTTAAATTTAATGAATTATTAACATTTTCCCATTACTTTCTTAAATCTAGACAATGAATAAAACAATAAAGCAAGCCTTAATTTGTAGTGTTTGCCATTTCCCAAAGCATTCACAATGAAAATTTAATGATCAGTTCTCTGAAACCAGTGCAAGCTGGCTCCAGCACACCTAACACACCTAATTACCTTCACACACACAGCAATGGAATGACTATGGCCTCCTTGATATTCCTTACTTAATTCTGTGCATTGTTACTGGCAGTCCCCCATACCTAGAACTCTCTCTTTCTTTCTTTATCCCTACCTCCTGATTTCCCTCAAGTCTCTAGTAAAATCCTACTTTTTCTTTTTGTTTTTTAAAAAATAATATTACATCCCCCCCAATTATATATAAAATTTTTAACATTCTTTTTTTTAAGGTTTTGTATACCAAATTCTATCCCTCCCTCCCCTCTCCCTTCCCTGAGATGGCAAGTAATCTGACCTAGGCTATACATGTGCAATCAAGTAAAATATAAATATATTTCATATTAGTCATCGTTGGAAGAATACTTGAACTTAAAAAAATGAAAGAAAGTGATGTTTTCATCTATATTTAGATGACATTGGTTCTTTCTCTGAAGGTGAATAAAATTTTTCATCCTGAGTCCTTTGGCATTATTTTGGATCATTGTATTGCTGAGAATAGCTAAGTTGTTTGCAGTTCTTCATTGTATAATACTGCTGTTGTATAAAACAGTGGTTCTCCACCTTCCTAATGCTGTGACCCTTTAATGCTCATATGTGGGCATATCTGCATGTGGGCGGACCCACCTGGAAACAGATAGAGGAGCAGTGTCTCAGTTCCTAAGACCATTGGAAATATGTGTTTTCTGATGGCCTTAGACCACCCCGGTGAAAGCGTTGTTCGACCCCCAAAAGAGTCGCAATCCACAGGTTGAGAACCGCTAGCGTAAAATGTTCTCTTGGTTCTGTTCACTTCACTCTGCATCAGTTCATGTAAGTCTTTCCAGGTTTTATTTTTTTCCTGAGATGATCCTACTTAACATTTCTTATAGCATAGATATATTCCGTTACAATCATATATCACAATTTGTTCAGTCACTCCCTAATTGATGGGCATCCCCCAATTTCTAATCATTAGCCACCACAAAAAGAACTCCTATAAATATCCTTGATTTGTTCAGTCACTCCCTAATTGATGGACATCCCCCAATTTCTAATCATTAACCACTACAAAAAGAGCTGCTATAAATATCATTGTACAAATAAGTCCTTTTCTCTCTCTTTTAAAAAAATTTCTTTTAGTAATGGTATTGCTGGATAAAGATTATGCACAATTTTATAGACTTTTGGGCATAGTTCCATATTGCTCTCCAGAATGGTGTGATCAGTTCACAACTCCACCAACAATGTGTTAGTGTCCCAGTTTTCCCATGCCCCTTCTAACATTTATCATTTTACTTTTCTGTCATACTAGCCAATCTGATACGTGTGAGGTGGTACCTCAGAGTTGTTTAAATGTGCAATTCTCTACTCCATAGTGATTTACAGAATTTTTTCATATCTCTATAGATAGCTTTAATATCTTTATCTGAAAACTGCCTGTTCATAACTTTTGATCATTTATCAATTGGAAATGACTTGTATTCTTATAATAACTTGACTCAATTCTCTATATAGTTGAGAAATAAGACCTTCATCAGAGATACTTGCCATAATTACCCTCCAGTTTTCTGCTTTCCCTCTAATCTTAGTTGCATTGGTTTTGTTTATGCTAAATTTTTAAAATTTAATATAATCAGAATTATTCATTTAGCATTTTGTAATGCTCTCTATTTCTTGTTTGATTATAAATTCTTCCCCTCTTCATAGCTCTGACAAGTAAACTATTTCATGCCCCCTAATTTCTTTATGGTATTATCCTTTATATCTAAATTACATATCCCTTTTGAAATTATTTAATATACAGTATGAGATATTGGTCTATACCTAGTTTGTACTATATTGTTTTCCAATTTTCCTAGTTGGTTTTGTCAAATAATGAGTTTTTATCCCAAAAGCTTGGCTCTTTGGGTTTATCAAACATTAAATTACCATGGTCATTTACTATAATGTATTATGTACCTAATCTATTCTATTGATCCATTATTCTATTTCTTAGCCAGTATCTGATTATTTCCATAATTAATATAACATAGTATAATAATATTTATATTATATTATTTATAATAATAATAAAATTATATAAAATATAATAATAAAAAGCAGTCTTTATAATACAGTTTGAGATCTGGTACAGCTAGGCCACCTTCCTTCACTTTTTTTTCATGTATTCCCTTGGTATTATTGACCTTTTTTCCCTCCAGATGAATGTTGTTATTATTTTTAATTGCTAATCCCACTTTTTCAAAAAGCTTTTCTTAATACTCTGTAATGCTATTTCCATCCCTCTGAGATAATCTGCATATATCTGTATATATCTTATTTTTACATAGTTATTTGCACACTGGCTACCTTTTGATTGTGAGTTCCTTGAGGGCAGCAAATGTTTTTGCCTTTCTGTGTCTGCCCAACACTTAGCACAGTGCCTGGCACACACTAGGTGTTTAACAGATGCTTCCTGTCTTGTCAACTTGACTCTCTGCTCAACCCTTTACAGTATTTTTTATCCTCCACAGTCAGAGAAATGGTCATTGCTTCCTACTTTATTGATGAGATCAAGGCTGTCCATTGTGAGCTCCTGTGATTTCTGTTTCTGTGCCTCAATGTTTCGCAGCAAGAGAACCCATTCTTTGTTTCTTTCTTCTATTCCTCTAAGATGCAAGCAGAATTTTTGCAAGGCTAAGCCATCCACTTGGCATTAATCCTATCTCAGGAGTGTTCTGGTAAATTTTCAATAAGAAAGGTAGCTCTCAGGGGGAAAAATGTATTTACAACACACCATTTTCTCCATCACTTTCTTAAGTCTAGAAAATCAACAAAATTAATCAAACCCTGACTTACAGCATTTACTGAATTATGAAGTATAGTACTCACCAAAAGAAAAACATTTTCTCTTTCTAACTGTTACAAGTTGGCTCTACCTCATTAATATCCTACCTGCTTCTCTGGAATCTCATGCCAGCAATTATCTCTCCTTTCTTCCCCCCCATGCCAGTTATATGGGATTTTATCCCTCCTTCTTATGTATCTTTGATATCTCCCTTTCTACTGCTTCCTTCAACCTGACTACAAATATACTTAGCTCTTCCCAGTACTAAAACAAACAAACAAAAAACCCTCTTCATCATATTCCATCCAGTGATCTTCACATCTATCATATCCCACATAGTACCAAATTTCTTGAAAAGAGGAATCTATACTTCATGCTTTCAGTTACTTTCTACCAAGCTGCACCAAACCCCAGCTTCCCTTTTACCCTTTTACAATTTCTATAGAAATTGTTCTCCAATGAATAGAGCATGGAGTCAGGAGGACCTGAATTGAAATCTACCCTCAGATATTTAACACTTACTAGATGTGTGACTTTGGGCAAGTCACTTAACCCTAACTGTCCTGCCCTCCCCCCTCCAAAAAGCCAAAAAAAAA
>CM053599.1:118659741-118679279 GCA_028646575.1 Pseudocheirus occidentalis | reverse complement strand
GGGAAGGGAAGGGAAGGGAAGGGAAGGGAAGGGAAGGGAAGGGAAGGGAAGGGAAGGGAAGGGAAGGGAAGGGAAGGGAAGGGAAGGGAAGGGAAGGGAAGGGAAGGGAGAACTCTCCCTTAAGATCACCAAGTTATCAAAATCCAATGGCCATTTTCAGGTTTATTCTCTTGAATATCTGCAACATTTAACATTGTTAATGGCCTAATCTTTCTATATTCTATGCTTATTTGTAAATTGTGACATTGCACTTTCCTTGATTCCTACTTATTAATTATATCAACCATCAATTGTGTGCTCCTAAAACTCCATGCCTCCAGGCTCCAAAACTTCTCAGTGTTATCATCTACTATTTTTCTTGATTCTCCTCTTATCACTCTGACCACTTCCCTGTCTTCATCACTAGATTTATTTTCTCTTACCAATATGTTGAGACAAGTATTTCCCAAGCTCCTGTCCTTGGCCTCCTCCTTTCTCTCTACTTCATCTTCTCATGTGTCCTCAACTCTCAATTCTATACAAATAAATACCAACCTCTCTTTCTAGCTTTAGGTAGTTTAATAAATGCCTTGGATAAAAGCATAGATGAAGTGATGATCAAATTTTCAAATGACACAAATCTAGAAGAGAAAGCTAACACTTTGGCAAACCCCACAACTCATAAAACTACATTTAATAGAATTCTCCCATGCTGGAATGGTGTAGGTTTAAGTTTCAGAAATGGATTATGTCTGCCTTCTGAAGACAGTCAAAGTATGGGAAGGCTTATCACAAGTTGTCTAACCACTTGTGATAAATTCCTTGATCATGGCAACACATAAAACCAAGAAAGTACAAAATTACTACCAAGACTCTATAGAACCTAGACTTAAACATTAAGGAAACAATGCTCACTTTTGGCAAGAGTTTTGTTTCTATTTTGTAATTGTAAACTTAACTTTTCAATCAAGTCAGATTTGTGGAAAGTCAAGGGAAATTAAACCAAAGAAAATTGCATAAGTATTATAGAGTTGGAATGCTGAGTGGGGTGGGGGTGAATACTCTCTAAAGCCACAGAAATAATGGTGGTTAAGACAAAAAACCAAAATGTGATGAAAACTGCCCACACTTTGAAATGGTTATCTTCTTGCTGTTCTTGACATCTTGGGAGTTTTTGTTGTTACAGTGACAGAATGATGATAAAATGGGCAAAGAGTGCTAAGAATCACGTCTTTCTGACCATCTATAAACATTAATGTAATTGTTGATTTTATAATTAACAAGAGAGATCGTTGTCCTGTGACCATTGACTAAATGCATTATTAGAGGAACTGAATTATACCCATTTCAACATTATCCCTAAGGATTAAAATGAGAAGGCAAAGGGAAGTTAGAACTTCTAACATCAATCAGTTTAGCAGATACTTAGCACTTAGTAACTTGGGCTAAGTATGGAAGGTGTGAGCTCTGTATGGAAGGTGTGAGCCCTGTCCACTGTTGAGAAGGCATGAACTCCACTGTTGATGTGGAAGAAGGGAATTGGCTGAGACAGGAAGCCAGTGTGTTTATATAAAGAAGAATTCCAGAGATAGAAAGACAGAATTGGAATTTTCCTGTTGGAGGAAGCAGGATTGTCTCAGCATCTGGGAGCTGAGCTGACGCGCTGAAGAAGTGAATTGGAGTTTTCTTGAAAGAGTTTCTCTCCTACCATCTGGAAGCTGACTGAGAAAAGAGAAAGAGTTTTCCTGAGACCAGAATCTGGTGAAGGCCACCCAGAAGGCTGATATTCCTTCTGGGTCCTAGTGCCAGCTAAAGTACAGGAGGACTGAAGAAGCACGATCAAGATAAGACTTTGTTCATTGTCTGGCTGATCCTTGAGTTCCAGGCAAAAGAAGTGGTGAAGGGTTTGAGATGTTCTGGACCTTGTGAACTTCAGTGTGTGCCAGAGACTGCCTTGAGGACTGGACAAGGACCTGGGAGCTGTCTGCTTCTGAACACAGGTGACTGTTTGGTGGATTCAGGAAGGAGCTGGGACCATGGAAGGGGATCCAGGGAATCAGAGAGACCACCCAGAGTCAAGATGAAGAAAAGGCCTCCTCTGGGAAGAAATTGAGGTTTGCTGGATACCAAGTGGTGGAGGGTTTGTGTGGTTTTCTAATGACTGTACTAGCGATTAATGATGCTTAGTAATTGTGAATCTAGATTAGTGACTGATTAAGTTAATGGTTGCCCCATGAGTGGAAGTTTGATTATTGTATTGTGACTAATTAAGTTAATGGTTGCCCCATGAGTGGAAGATTGATATATTGTGAATTGAATGATTAAGTGAGGAGGGTTTCCTCCTTAGGGAAATCAGATGATTATTATTTTGTTCCTTGTTCTAAATATTGTGGCCACTGGAGTGAAAACTGTGTGGCCATTCTAATGTTAAGCTGTTATGAACACTATATTGTGATTTTTTGTGATAAGATGTAATGTTGTAAATATTATATTGTGACATATTGTGAATGTTTGCCTTGATTTGTAATGGAATAAACAGAGTGTTCACTATTACTGTGTAATCTGAACCTTAAATGCTGTTCAGAGTAACATTCTTTTGGGAATCTGCTGGTGCATGGTGTTACAGGTTCTGATCACATAGTATAGTGAACTCTCTATTCAGCAATAAGCTAAAGCAAAACATTCACAGAATCCAAAGTACAGCATGCACAATGATATAACATAACAACTTATCACTAAAGTGGCCACATAGTTTTTTGTTTTTTTTTTTTTTACCAAAGTGGCACCATAATTTTAAGCAAAAGATATCATTCAGTAGGTCCTTAACTCAATCATCCCTAAGAAGGAAGCCTCCTTAAGGGACACAAAGTACAAATGGCAAAGTTCTTCACCCCTAGGGTCACATTGTCTTAATCTCTCAGTCAAAAAGTCTTCTTTCTTCTTGATTGGAGATTAGTTTCCAAAAATCCTTAACTTAATCATCCTTAAGAGGTACAAGGTAGAGAGTACGAAGTTCTCCCACCTCTATGCCACAGTAAATCATGATCTTCTCAGTCAGCATTAAGTATCCAAGGAGAGGTTTTTTTCATCTTGATTGGATCCTGGTTCCCAAATTCCATGGGTTCAGCTCCTGCCTGAATCTACCCAGTCATCACCTGGATTCACAGGTAGGCTCCTCTAAGCTTTTCATCCATCTTCTTGTCCAGTTCCTCATCCAGTTCCTGTTCCATACAGAAGCTCACAGTGTCCAGTCCACCTCAAGTCTTTCACAGTTCTGTTTCTGGGAAGACAAAGCACATGTTTTCTCCTTCTCAACTCTGCCACCACAAGTGTTCTCTTCTCAATTCTGATCTTTCTCAGCTTGGGCTTCTCTTTATATGTGGTCATTAGCTCCTCCATGTTCCACCCCTTCCTGTTGCATCAGCAAGTTCCTCCCACTGTGGGGTTGACAAGTTCTATTTCTTAACAAAGACTTGATATAATCTTGGGAGAGGCTCAAAAGAAACTTGAACTGAAACAAAGTGCTAAATAATTAAATAGCTGAAACAAGGCACTAAGTAGTTCTTTGCTTAATATTATATTATGTGTGTTTGTGCACATATATACATATACATAACACTACAAATATATACACATGTGTAATACACATGGCATATGTAAGTATGTAAAATAGGTGCATGTGTATATAGAAAATCCTGTATGTGTGTATGTATACATTTGTAGCATTTATGGATTTATGAGGTATAAAGACGCCTACTGAAAAATTTCACAATTGTCCACAATAGGTGACTATATATAAATTTTTGTAACAGAGTTTTCTTTCTCTAAATCTTATCATAAAATATTTAAATTGAAAGACACCTTAGATATCATAGAGTCAAATTTCATTTTATAGAGGAGAATACTAAAGCCTGGAGGGACAGATTAAGAACAAGACTGCCTTCCCTAGCTTCCTTTAAATTCCAACTAAAATCACATCTTCTGGGAAGATGAGATTTCTCAATTTTGTTTAATATTTAATAACTCTCTTAATTATTTCCTATTTATATGGTACATAGCTTATTTGTACATATTTGTTTGTTTTCTACTCTATTAGATTGTGAATTCCCTAAGGCTAGGGATTATCTTTTACTTCTATTTGTATTCCCAGTATTTAGCACAATGCCAGGTGCCATGGTGGTTGACTTGTTGACTGCTTGATAGATTAATTGTAACCATGGTTACAATTAATTACAATAAAACCATGTAACCAAACCTCCTTAGTTCTGAGATGAAATGTCCTTTGTTGTATGCTGGGGATATTAATCAGTATTATAAATACATTATAAAGATATCACAGAGTCATTGTTAAGCTCAAGTGGTATTATATTGGTATACATGTACATTTACAATTATATACAGATATGTGCATGTATACATATACATATATACATTCACTCTATGAATTTTAAAATGCATGTAACGTATTCTTACATTACTAGGATGTAGAAGAAGAAAATTTAAGAAATTGGACTAAATCTATAGGGATTCCAGAATATATTCTGGAAACTGCTTATTTACCTGAATCTCTGAAATTATCTAGTCTAATATAGATAATTCTTCTTCTTTCTTTAGAAATAAGATAAAAAGTATCTTATTAATTTCTGCTTCTGCTCAGTTGTTTTAGATTGGTAAAGATCAAACTAATCTTCTTTTGTCCCCCACAGATCCTTGTTCTGCCAAACACAGAGGAGTTACTAGGTAAATATTTGCTGATTAACCAATTTCAAGTTAATCAAAACATGTGCATATGTTTATATATGTGACTGTAACATGTACTGTATATATAATCTACATATAGTCTCCTTAACTCATGGCATATTAATCTTATCAGCCAATCAAACTTTCCTCAAAATAGGTATCTCTAAAAGATGATGACAAACCTTTTAAACCCGTTAAATATCTGTGATAGTGACACTGTCATTTAAAAATAGCACAGAAACATTTTATAGGTTATTTATTAATTTGTATTAAAATATAATAAATATTATTAAAGTGGATTTTTTGACAAAACACTCAGTTTGGAAAGCTGTCTGAAATGTCAAACATAATGCATTTTGCATTAGTTCTATATAAATTTTTATTGAATTCAAACTTCTAAATAAATCTTCCAATATCTAATGCATCTTATCAAAGCACAAAAACCCATTATATGATTATAAGAAGAACCTCAGAACTCAGTCTTCAAATTTAATGGACTCCTGATGCTTTTTTTCCCCCTGCAAAGACTGTTTTTAAGACATTTTACAGTATTTTATACATTATAAATGGATTCCATTCTTGGCTTAGTAATTCACCTAATGGACAATGGATACAAAAAAGCTCTAACTCCAGGGACATTAAATTGGTTCTAAACTCTGAAAATTACAGCTTTTACAAAAAGAAGAAAATACTAAAAACATGTCTAATGCAACACTGCATCTAATTTTCCACTACCTCCAGATTGTATCTAAAAGCCCCTAAACTTCTTAATGACACAATATGTTAAAATTGCATTCCTTTATATTTAGATCTCCCAAATATCTCATCCATTTTATAACCCTGAGGAGGTCCACCATAAGGCAGGGTATGTGCATAAGGTGTGTGTATGGGGGAGGGAATTGGGAGGAGACTAATTATAGTGGACACTCAGATGAATTCTTATGCCAAAGTAGGGGAAGATTTGACTTGTGCAATGTCTAGTTCCTAACCCTAACAATTACATTAATTCTCCTCCCTATTGTACACACTGCTCCACACCATTATGGAAGCAGCAGAGGAAAAAGATCATCAAAGAAGGCCTTCCTTCATATAATTAGTGACTAACTTGGGCCTTAAAATATGAAGATCAGTGATTCCAATTTTCCTCTTAATAGTATTATGGTACATTCTCTCATTCATTCATGGTATATAACTAATTCTTTCTGCAACATTGAGTTCCACAAGTTAATGATGATGAATTCCTCTCCCTTTCTTTTTTGGAGGGTGGGAGGGTAGGGGGTGGGGGCAGGATTTCTGGTCGGGATTTATTAGAAGTAAAAAAGAGTGAGGCTGAAATGGCAGAAGTAGCCTGGAGAAGGATTAAATGGAGCTATCTCTAAGACAGATAGGAAGTTCTTTAGTAGTGAGGCAAGGGAGGAGAAGAATAGGGGGGAAATGGAAGGGAAGAGAGGAGGATTGGGGTCTGAAATAAAAAAGGAGAGGCATACCATGGCAGGGGTGGGGGGTGGGAAGGAAGGGGAGAAAAATCTGAAACTCAAGTGACTCTGGAACTGAATCTTGTAAACTAAAATAAACAAACAAGTCAATAAAATAAATTTTTTTTAAAAAAAGGAGAGGCATAAGGCCAGCAGGAGAGGGCTCAGAAAAGAGCTTTCCTCAAAGTTCCAGCAGCCATCACAGCCCATTCCAGTTGCTCCTGTGACAATCACTATGTTCCAGGAGCCCAAGTGGAGGTATGAAACCTTTATAGAAGGCTTGGGGCCCCTCCTTCCACAAAATGGTGAGGGCACAGTGGCCAACACTGGCATATTAGCCTGTGGTATAGTTAATGTTTCTTGTCTTGACCACATCCATGGGTAAGCAATTATGGTGGTGAAGAAGTCAGCCCCAAAGGCTGATATGAAGTGGCATGGAAGGTCATCAGTTATGAGGTGGGCCTACAGGAGGGAGTCTTTGATGAGATCATAGGTCATCAGCTCAGCAGAGTTGTTAATACCATTGTGGGCAACATTGGATGAATTTCTTTTCCATAGGCCCAGAAGCCCCTTCTCTCAGGCAATAGTTTTATGGGTAGCCTCTGTGCACTGGCATCTCTAGCTGCTGCCTGCATGAGTCTGGGCCTGGAAACATACCTTCACCACTTCTATGGGTTGTGCTATGCCCACTGCCAGTGCCCCTGTGCAGCAGCCCACTAGGAGGTGGCTCCCAATGCATGCATGGTCAGATCTCTTGTTGTAAAACTGCTTGATAGAGTCATTGAGGACAATGTGGACAGAAGGTAAAACTTATCTGGTGCTACAATTCAGCCATGGATCTCAAAAGTGAGTAGAAAAGTTATTACAGAGAATCTGGTAAATAAAAAGTATTCTAACAAAAGTCAATATAATAAAATTTGACCAGTTCCCAAAGACTTAGTTCCTATTGTATCATACATTTTGGGAGAGTTATAACAACAACTGACATTTCTATGGCACTTTGAAGTTAGTAAAGCCCTTTCTATGTATTACTTCTTTTTATTTTCCCAACAGCCCTATGTAATAAGTGATATGATATGATAATACTCATTTTACAGACAAGAAAATGAGAATCAGAGGAATTGAGGGCCTTGTTTACAGTCACATAACTAGTGAGTGTCTGAGACAGTGTTTGAGCCCAGGTCCACATGGACACTGTCTCACCCCTTATTCGATAGACCACACTAGAGTTCATCATCTGCTGCACAGTCAATTAAGAATTTTTAATGAGTAAGATCCAGATTTCAAGTAAGATTCCCTGCCTCCAATGATCCAGAAGTTTACAACTGATTCAAAAGCAACATTTAAGCGGCATCTCTTTCCTTTGTTGTCTTGGGATAGCTTATGATTATGAATATCCTGAGTTTTCTGTTCTAATTCTTATTACAGGTTATATTCTTTGGTTTTCTTTAGCATCTTTGAGAAGCACCCTTGTAAATACAATATGGGCAGAATTTTCTGATGCATTGCCCAGATATGGATCAAAGCCTAGTTTTAACCTTTATTCCTTGGGAATATTTTATTATTACATCTACATTTGATATGTAGAAGCATCTATTTTTCTTTCAGTCTTATTTTTAATAGAACTGTGTTTTAATGCATTAGTACAGATATCATGATATATCACACCAGACAGAGAACTGAACCTGAAGTCAGGGTGACCTGGGACGTAATCCCACTCCAGTTTTTTATTTCCTGTTTGATGCAGGACAAATCATATACTGTCTCAGAACTTTTCCTCATCCCTCTAGGCTCATTGTGAGGACAGAATGTTTGCTTCTGTACTACTGCAGGCAATGTGAAGGTGAGGCATGATCAAAGTTAAAAGATACCTCAGAAATTGTTCTGGGAAGCTCAGAGAGAAAATATAAAGTGTTTTGCAAACATGTCAAGTGCTTTGTAAACCTTAAAGGATTATATGTGCCAGATGTTTTTATTACTTAAATTTTTTTTCTCTCTCTCTGGATCCCAGTTTCTTTAGCATCTTTTTTTTATGCTTGCTTTTTGGAGGGGGGGGGAGGCTCATCAGTTGGGGTTGAGTGACTTCCCCAAGGTCACATGGCTAGTAAGTGTTAAGCATCTGAGGTGAGATTTGAACTCAAGTCCTCCTCACTCCAGGGCCAGTGTTCTGTTCACTGTACCACCTAGTCACCCCTGGATCTCAGTTTCTTTATCTGAAAAATGAAGCCATTGGACAAATGAACTCTGAAGTCTCTTCTACCTCTAACATGCTATATGTCTATATGTCAAGTGTTTTTTTAACTATTCTGAGAATACAAGGAGAGCTGTTTATTTTTACAATCTAAGGAAATAAGATTTTTGAGGTTCATATTCCCTTGAATTATCTACATTCTAAGCTATTAAGAACAGACATTTGCCTTGGCAGGAACCTGTGACTGCCTGTCGTTAGTACTTTACCCTTCTTGTGATATAGTGATAGATTTCTCATCTGTAGTTTTTTTCTGCTATGGAAACAAGACTCACCAATCTCTAATTCCCATCCTCACTCTTAATTTGCACCTTCTCTCTCTCTCTCTCTCAAGACAGTCACATCACCCTCCAGTTCTCTAGGAGAGCACTTGATTTTAATGAAAAGAAATTACACCATTTTGTTAGTATCTCAACTACTTTATCTGTCCCCCTTCCTTAAGAATTCTTTGAGAACTAGGAATCTGTTCTGGAGATTTATTGCAATTGAATTTTTTTTTCTGAGTTGTCCCAGCATAACTTCTCAGATCTTTTTATCTTCAGTAATGCCTCACCACATTACCTGTCGTAGTTCAGAGGAAGCCATTTTCTCAACATTCTTTATAGAAAAGATTGATGTAAAGACATGATTTTGTTTCTCTGTATTCTCCTTTTGCTCTTTGTGCATTCCCCGGCCACCTCCCATTCAGCTGGCATCTCCTGTAAGATTCTCACATCTGACACTCTGAAATAACTTTATACCTTTTCTCTCTTCAGCAGTTTTCTCTATCCTAACAAAAAGAAGAAAAAAGTACATGTTTCATGAGATTGTTAACATGAGATTGTTATAAAAAATGTGGAATGATGAAGCCACAGAAATGACCCCAGGGGACACAATATGTTACGCTCCTTCTTTTCTCTTCCTTCTCCCCCACACAGACACCATCCATAAACTTTCTGGTTTGAATTCCTTCCTTTCCAATGTCATTCCATTGTGAATTGCACTCAAAGAGGGTTTGACCTAAATCAGCAGTTCTCAAAGTATGATCCAGCAACCACCAGGGAGGCCTTGAGATCTTTTCAGCAGATCCTTGAAGTCAAAATTATTTTTGTGATAATATTAGGACGTTTTAATTTCTAATACACTGTCAGTAGATATAACTGACACAAACACAAATCCTTTGGGAGAGTCCTCAATAATTTTTGGAATATAATGGGATCCTGAGACCAAAAAGTTTTACAGCTACTGTCCTCAAAGATCACTTCCTGGTGTATTGATAAGAACGTCACAAAGAGCCAATCTAATCACATCTATACGTGTTCCGTCAGTACGAATGTGCCCTTTTCCAGGCTACAAAAAAAAACCCCACAACAAAAAACTATTGTTTTGGCATGACTGACTCTCTGGAAAACTCTTTGTGCATTCTGGGTAAACGTAAAATCACTGATAATTTGCTTTGCTATTTTTCCAGTTATTGAAGTACTGAATATAATTATCAAGGTCACTTTTTTCCCATCTAGATCCTTATTATTTTTTTTTTAAATTTCTTCTTTGTATTGCTCAAAAAATTCTATGAAATTCTTCATTTCTATCCAACAGCATGTAATAGTGGAAATGGTGTTATACTTTGAACCAGAAAATCTAAATTCAAATCATATATGAACTTAGAGCTAGAAAAAAGATTAGAAGCTACCTGGTTCAAACCTTTACTTACATATCAAGAAAGTGAGATAAAGAGGAGTTGCTCTACTTGTCCATCATTTCACAGGTAGGAAGTGGAAGGGTAGGGATTCAAGCTCAGATCCTCATTGGCCCTGGCATTTTGACCTTATGTAAGTTATTTCAACATTCTAACCCTTGATGTCATCATTTGTAAAATGGAAATCTCACAGGGAATATGGAGCCGAATAAGAATTTATATAGAACCTACAACATGTCTGTCATTATGCTAAGTACTTTCTTTTTCTTCTTGTCTTTTTTTTAAACAAATATCTCATTTGATCTTTACATGATCCTGAGAGGCAGTTGATATTATCTCCATGTTATAGGTGAGGAAGCTGAGGTAAACAGTGAGTTGCTCAGGGTGTCAAAGGTCGGATTGAACTCACATCTTCCTGATTCCAGACCTAGGGATCTATTCACTGTACCTCTAGCTGCCTCTACCAGAGTATCTGACCCACCCACTTCACAGGATCATTGGCAGATCAAATGAAATCATGAATTCAAATATGCTTTTAAAATTACTAGGATATGTATTTTTCATAAATATGAATATATGTATGTATATGTGTATGTATACATGTATATGTTGTATAAGAGGCAGAAGAAGTTGCCTTTGGACCACAGTGTACATGTATATGTGCATATATTAATAAGTATTTGTGTGTATACACATGCACATGTTTACATATGTATGTGAGTGTAGGTATTGTATATGCAGATGTCTTAAGCAGGGGCAATGGCCCCTGGGACATGTGATAGAGATAGACAGACACAGATAGATAGATAGATAGATAGATAGATAGATAGATAGATAGATAGATAGATAGATAGATAGATAGACATGGAGATATCTAGATAAAGATATAGCTAGATGGCTGTTTATATCTATCAATCTTCTTGCATATCTATCAATCTTTTGTACCCCTGTCTCAACAACTTCAAGAATTGACACTTTACAGTTTCTTTTTGTTCCCTTTAAAGTATAAACCTTTCTCAGAGCCAGGCTTTTCTCATTCCTATCTCTAGTACACTCTTCAAACCACTTTTTTTTCCTCTCTGACCTATCTTTTCCCTAGGGTCTTATGTTTTGCTGCATGTACAGTAAAAAGTGTGACACGGAAAGCTAACAACCCAAATTTTGCATTTATGAACTTCCTGAAATAATTTATTTCATTAAATGATATCCAAACAAATACTATGAGCATGATTTCTACTTATCTTCATTTCTAAAAATATCACACACACACACACACATTCATCTTGGCTAATCTCGCCTTTCAAGGATTCAATAAATTTCTCCCTTTGTAACAATTTCATTGGAAAAAGAATCCTTTATGAAGTATATCTGTGATATATAGTCACATGGATTTAAAAAAACTATAAAAAGTGAGAGTTATTCAAAAGGTGATGCATTATATAATGAATTAAAGTTAGTCTACAGATCCAAGGATGGTATGTTGAAACTCAAGAGAAATTCCAAGAAATTGCAAAGCATTAATATTCAGTCTTCACTGGGATCCTTTTTTACCCTATATTGATTTCCATTTTACAGTATATGGGTGCAAAGTGAGAAAATGAATTTCCTCTCACCTCCCCTCTACACCCCCCTTCATGCTTCCCTTCCTCGAGAAATTATCCTGTGTTGGAAGATAGTTAGGATGGGTAAAGAAAAATCTGAAGAGCTGATTAGGGAAACAAAATTGGGCTAAGCCTTGTCAAGTCAGAATCCTTCAGGATAATACACAATTCACAAGCTCATCCTCATGATATACTTTTTCACACATAGCTGCCCTTTAGGACTCTGCTCAAACCCACATTTATACCCTGTTGTTTCTCACATTTTCTTGTAACTTGAAGAGATAAGTGGTGCCAGCTGGCTCCCATTTAATTCAAGGCAAGATGGTATTCAGACTTTCTAGAACTTGGTACACACCTCAGCAAACTTGCCAGGGGGAATGAAGGGTGAGGAAGGGGCACACATTCAACTGAGGGAGCTGCGGCTGGGGGTGGGGGCTGAATCAAGTAGCTGAAGTATATTTTTTTTCTAATTTAGTAATAAGACAAGTAGCAGCGCTCACAAATCAGAAGGGAAACATATGGAGTGGGATGAAGATCAATGTAAAAAAAAAGCAAGGAAAGACACACATATCTAACATATATGGGAAACTTTTCATCTCAATTTTACTTGGTTAATTTGCCCACATTCACTTGTTTGGACTGACACTGTAAATTGGGGAATAGAGATGGCTAGTGGGCTCTATTGGCATCAATCAATCAGTCAACAGGCATTTATTAAGTGCTTACAGTGTACAAAAAGCACCATGTTAGCTACTGAGAGTACAGAAACCAAAGTAATGCAATGTCAGTTACCAACAAGCTGACAATTTAGCTATAGACTTCAAGGGAGTAGTATGTCTTCAAATTGTTTTTCAGTCAGGGAATACAATAGGAAATATTGTTTATATAACATCAGAAAATATATTGCAAGCCCAAATGGAGTTTTTAGCCACATGGTATCTTTTCTACTCTTTCCCTTTATATGTTTTACTGATTTGATGCATCTTTCTCCCCTTTGCATTCTCAAGTGTATCTTTGAGAGGCCATGATGGATTGCTACTCATTCACCTTGTAATTCTCAGTAGTCATTAAAGTTTCCCAAGCAAATTTACCCTGGGAAATTACGATATACCCCAGGCTGAGCCTGGGGCTTATTTAATTTTTTTTTATTCTTTGTCATAAATGTTTCGGTTCCCTATGGAGGGGCATAAGAAGAGCAGGTAGAGTTCTTAACCAAGCCCTGGATACTTTAGTTCATCAGATGCCATTGGCAGGGAATGCTGAACTCTCTACTCCCAGGATGGGAGTAGGGAGACAGGTCCACTTGGGCAGTCAGACAGTAAATAAACATTTATTAAGTGTCCACTATATACTAGGCACTGTGCAGTAGCATGAGATCTCACAAAGGTAGTGGCCCCTGGGCTTCATTTTATGATACCATAGAACAGGGTTCAGCAGACTTAGAATCAGGTAGGATTAATCAAGAATAGCAAGGGTTTCAATCAAGAAAGATAAATTTCTGAAAAAGCTTGTGAAGATGAGGAAGGATAACAACTGGCACAGAAAGGCAGTGGTCCATAGGAGAATATATTGGTTTCATCTTTGCTCATTCCTTTAAAAAAATCATCAAATCCAAGTAAGGTTTCATCCTAAGATAGAGCAGAAATGTCTCAAGCAAGGATTTTAAATTGAAATTTGGTGGAAGAGAGAAGAAAACTCACAAATAAAATACTGTGAAGGGCAATAGACATCATGTAGAAAGAAAAAAATCATAATGTGTGGATGAAAACAAAAGATATTAAGAAAAAATATATATAGCTCCATATATATACCTACCACTGAAAAAATAATAAAATGAAGTTGGCAACTTGACAGAAAGAAACGAGTATGAGCTCAGTTGAGGAGTAACAGAGATGACTTTTGAGATCTTTGCAAACTTTAAGTATCTATGATTCTCTGAATAAGTAGGACTAAGGCCACTATGGTTAGCAATATTTATCAATCTCATAAGACCAAAATACAGTGGGAAAAAGCTAAAGGTGAATGAAACAAATTAAAATGATGATATGTTATGATCTTAAAGCAAAATAATATTTATGTGCCTAAATTTGAATGGCAGTTGTTTAACTTGGATAAGAAAAGATTTAGGAGGAACATGATAGCTGTCTTCAAATATTTGAAAGACAATCACATGGAAGAAAGGTTAGACTTCTTCTGTTAGACTTCTGCATCAGAAAGCAGAAATGGAGCCAATGGATAGATGGGAGCAGTCAGGTAGATTTTAGCTGATTGTAAGTAATAGCCCTAGAACTATCCAGCCATGAAACAGGCTTTGTTTAACAGTGATTAGATTCTTCTCATGAGAGGTATTTAAGGCAGAGGTGGAGGTCAAGAATATTATGGATTTCTTCATGGAATGGGAATTGAACTAAAGTACTTTTTAGGATGGGTCAGCCAGGTGATACAGTAGATAGAATTCTGGGTCTGGAATCCAGAGGACTTGATTCAAATCTGGCTGTGTGACCCTGGGCAAGTCACTTAACACTGTTTACTTCAGTTTCCTCATTTGTAAAATGATCTGGAAAAGGAAATGGCAAACCAGTTGGTGAGGAAAACCTCCAATGGGGTCACAAAGAGTCAGACATGACTGAACAACAACAGCCTTTTAAAATACTTATAAGAGTAAAAATATATGTTTATATGAGATAAATCCAGGGCCAGCTGGATTATTTTGAACATTTCTTGAATATTAAAAATCTTGGGAATTTATGGTTAGGGTAAATTAGATTGGGTTAGATTAGATGGCACTGTTGAAGTCTTCCAAATCTGGGGTTCTATATATTACCATTATACTTCATTTTTCTTTTTCCTCCTGCTCATTAGTGAACTCCTCCCTCCCTTCAAATCTACTCAATGTTCCATTTGTTGTAATGCAAAAGTGCTCAGTAATTTCTCTAAATGTGCAATTCCAGAAATCCTAGCTCATCCATATTTGAATCTAGTTAGTAAATAATGGTAGGTATCATTTACATATTGCTTAAAGGTTTGCAAAGTACTTCACATATGTTATTTAACTTGATTTTCACAAGAGTGCTGGGAGTTGGTATTATTATCATCTTCATTATTATAAATGAGGAAATTGAAGCTAACAATAGTTAAGGGACTGGTCCAGGATCACAAAAGAAGTGTTTGAAGTAAGATTTGAGCTCAGATCTTCCCTGCTCCAAGTCAAGAACTCTGAATACTATGCCACCTAACTGTCTCAAAAATGCAATTATAACACCTGAGCTTCAGACCAATGTCTTATCCTAGAATGGATTTCTGTCTTATGGCTTAGTACTAATAATTCTGAATCTTCAGTTCTTGTAATATTCAGACCTAGAGACTAGATCTCATCCTATCCTATTGTCTGATGAGCTAGCTATTTCTCTCAACATCCTGTCATCTTAAAATTGGATATGAATGCCATGTGTCCTCCTTTACAAGTTATTTATATCAAAAGACATATCACAAGACCAAGAACAGATCTCTGGATCACTCTATGAAATACCTTCTTCCATTTGGACATTGAATCCATAATAATTAGTCTTTGGGTTCTATTATCCAATCCATTATGAATCCACCCAACCATACTGTTGTCTAGCTTTTCATTAATTCTAGCAGTCTTTTGGCTTTTCTTAAAAATATCTTCACCATAAACATATCTATGCCACCTAAATATAAAATTATCTAGCTCATGTCTTTTTTTATCTTGTCCACAAGCATAACATGAGGGACTCCATCAAATGCTTTGCAAAAGTTTAGGTAAACTCTATCAACAGTATTTTCCTGATCTTCCTGTTCAGTAATTCCATCAAGAAATGGAATAATCCTATTATGCCGTGACCCATTCATAAAGAAATCTGGTTTCCTTTCTATGATCAATGTTACATCTTATAAAAACCTTTTAGAACCTGCCCTCAAATTATTTTTCTATTTTGATTTCATATCACCACCACATAACCACAAACACCACCCTAACACACACAAAAAACAACTATGTCGTCAAATGGGCTTATTTGTTGTTCTCCTTATACAACATTGTTTGACTTACCTCACTGCTTTTGCATAAGTTCCCGTCTATGGCTGGACTGTGGCTCCTGTGCCCTGTGCACCCCTTTTGTAATCCATACCTCCCTGAAAGGTTCAAGAAAGGTTCAAAGTCAAGTGCCTCTTCTTCTGGTAAAACTTTCCTGATTTTCCCAGGTAGTAGTGCTCAGCTCCACACTTCAAAATGATTTTGTGTTTATTATTACATTATAGGATATATTACATTCCTCAAAAATATAAAATTCCACATAGCCTCTTTTCCAAGGTATTTATAAAAAAATATTACATATAAGCATAAAATGACACTAAGACTTTGAGGACTTTCTATATTTTGTCTTCAGTCATCTATCTTACTTCCTCCTTTTGATTGTAAGTTCTTTGAGGGCAAGGTCTTGTTTAGTTTTTGTCTATCTAAGGACATTGTCTGGCATGTAGTAAGCATTTAATAAATGTAGGTTGAATTTAAGAGAAACATGGGGATGATTCTCTTTTTTCCTTGACAAGTCTGAGAATTTTGTACAACTCATGTTCTTCCCTATATGAAAAAGGATTTTTACAACTTCCAAGTGGCCTGGGGGAAAATTCTGGAGTGGGATTACATGGGCATACTTAGATCCTATGGACAGAAAAGATTGTTTAAACATCCGTCAAAGAAATACTGGTAAGGTTCAGACATGGGGGAAGGGAGGGAAAGGAAAGAAAGAAAACACTATTCAATTGCCCAGATTTGAATGAATTTCTAGGCTACTAATGACATATGAAAAGGTACTCGCCGTATGTTCTTTGTACTTTCCAACAAGCCCTCAGTCAGAGGCTGCCAGGTTTCTTGCTCAATGGCCAGAATCCATTTGCAGGTATGGCTCTATGGGCTTGGCTTTGAAGACTATTTTTCTGTAGGCATGCAGTCCAGAAGCCACATGAGTAGATTAACAAAGAGTTTACCTGCTTCTCTTTCCCTTCCAGCATTAGCACCTCTAATGATAACTCAGAGCTGGTGAGTGCCCCAAAGGGAAGGAAACCTTTCCTGAGGGGGTTATGTGTGAACCAGTTAGCTTTCAAAAACAAACCCTCCAGAAATGCAGTCTTCTTTTATGGAATTCCTAATACTGAAGTCACATCATCATCATCATCATCATCATCATAATGATAATAAATAAATAACATTATGCAGTACTTTGAAGTTTGCAAAGCTCTTCCAGGAGTCATCTAATTTAAGCCTGACAAAAAACACTTACCTGGTTCATAGGATAGGTACTAGACATACGATTGTGAATTTATTGATATAAGGAATTTTCAGTTGAGAATATTCCCTCTACCAATATATGTCAGCACCTTCTGTTCAATAATCATAAAGAATTACTTATAACACTAAGAGGTTAGGTCAGGGTTGGAGAATCTGTGACTGTGAGGCCATATATGGTGCTCCAGGTCCTCAAGTTCAGCCCTTTGACTGAATCCAAATCTGGGATTTGTTCTGTGAAGTTTGGATTCAAAGGGATGCACTTGAGGACTTATAGGGCCACGTGTGGCCTTGGGGCCACAGGTTCCTCACCCTTGTGTCAGGTGAATTGTGCAGGGTTACATAACCAGAATGTATCAGAGGCAGATCTTAAACTCAAATCCTCCTGACACTAAGACCAGATCTCTAGCCTCTATACTATGATGCCTCTAATGAGGTACATACTTCAGTTATTATTATCCCCATTTGACTCAGTAAGTTGAAGCTCAAAAAGTGAAATGACTGGGTATCATATAAAGGGCTATTAATTTGGAGTCATAGGACTTCCCTCTGAATCTTGTCATTTCTACCATTGGACATCACTTTACTCTTCTGTGCCTCAATTTCCTCATCAGTAAAATGAGAGGATTGTACTAGATGTCCTAGGGGAGATCATTTCCAATTCTATATTTATGATCCTATGTTTTGCCTATAGTCACATAACTAGTAAATGTCATCTGCAGTGTTTAAACATAGGTCCTCCCAAATCTCAGATTCATAAGCAGTCTTCTATGACATGCTTCTTATCAATGAAATGTGGTGCTTATAGGACATCTATAAGTTCAACTTCTTGGCAAACTTATAAATAATAATTTGTTCATATAGAAAAATAGCTAGGTGTTCCTAGGAAAGGGGAACTAGTCAAGGGTAAGGGGTCACACATCCCTACTGGGACACCTTCAGATACATAACAGGACACTACAGGTCTGGGACAGGACTGAAATGACAATTTTGTCATATAGCATAGGGTCATAGGTTCATAGATGCAGGATGGACTGTGAAGGAAATCTGCTCAAGGGAGTGCTATTCTTGGGTAGGGAGGTTATAGGTGATGTACTGAGAAAGGAGGATGTTTAGAAGTCAGTATCACCAGTGGTGTGACACAGACTCCAGGTTCAGAGCAGGGTCAGACTTCTAGCATCTAGCACAGCTGCTGAGGAATAACCAATACAGGAATCTCATACCACATGGAAACCTACAGTTCTGCCACTTTGAACCAATAGAACTTTTTAGATAGATAATAGAGATGGAGTCCAGCAGCAATTGATCTTGCACAGAACCAAGCCCATATCAGGGGTCTGCAGAGCTCAGAAGGAAGCAATGATCAAATTTTGACCTGGATCAGAATGTTTTGGGAGGGATGAAAGCTTGTAAGTTCCCAACCTGTCCCTAAGATGCTGGAATAGCACAACACTCAATACTACAAGAAAGTAGCAACAGCACCAGCCCAGATGCTCCAAGCAGAAACACGGCACAATCCAATTCTAACAACGTGTCCAAAGTGAGGAAAGAGTCTGGAAGAATGGACAAACATTTAAGGACTCAAGTATAATGAACTATTACAGTGGCAAGGATGCTCAAGACACAAACATGGAATACAAAATGAGTTCAAAACATTTACAAACAATTCCTCATGGAAGAGGAAAAAAACCAGCACAGGCACAAACACAAATTCAACTAGAATTGATTGAAGAGATAGAACAAAAGTCCTTTTCTTTTAAATATAAATTGAATGTGAACTTCCAGCATCCCTCCCCCAGACCCTGCCCTCCCCAGGGGGAGGGATGCTGGAAGCTCACATTTCAGTAAGGGGACAGGGACAGGGTAGAGAACAGAACAAGGGGGGAAGGGATAGGAAGGAGGGATATATGATCACTGTCACAATATGTCCACTATGAAGATGTCCTGTATAATCACACATCCACAGCCTGTATTGAATTGCTTGCCTTCCAGTGGGGGTAGGTGACAAGGGAGGAACCAAAAGAATCTAGAATTTAAAGCTCTGCAATACCTGGACATTTGTAAATTGCTTTTAAATGACAGCATTATTATTATTATTAATAATAATAATAAAGATTTCAGGTTTCTTATCTCCTAAAACTTCTTTTAGGACTCTGTCTACAAGGTATGGATATGTCTACATATGCTGGATTCAGCTTGAGCTCACTAGGTAAATACAAAAAAAATAGGTTTTATTGATTGTCTAGATTTAAGAAAGTTATAGATATAATATATAGATATTATATAGATAAATATAAAGATATACATAGAGATATAGATATATTTTATAAATATGTAAAGTTATAAGATTTAAGAAAGTTATAGATATAATGTTAATAATGCAGATTAAACTTAGAAATGTGTCATGTATCTTCCCCCCCCCCCAGTTGGTTGTTAAATATTGACCAGTATACTCCCCCCTTTGGAATTACCACACTTAACAATGTGATGACTTTATCCTTTTGTAGAA
>CM053599.1:118612988-118659241 GCA_028646575.1 Pseudocheirus occidentalis | reverse complement strand
CTGGTGGGGGCCGCTATCCAGCAGTTCCCTTCCCCCACTGCTTCTTTGCCCCAGGGGCAGAATGGCTGAACTGCTTTACTCCCCAAATTAATTTTCAAAGTTTCACTTTCACTAACCGTGTCTGAAGATTTAAAGATCCCCTTAGGCCCGTGCTTTAGATTTTCTTTGAAGTAGACTCAAGCTGCAGCTTGGGAGGCTCTGCTGCTCCTCGTGGCTGCCCTGGGACCTTGCCTGGCCACGGCTCAGGTTTTGGGCTGATGTTCTCTGCTCCGCTGTGGTGCGAGCTGCCTCTCTCCCGTCCTGCTCCTCATGCCTTGGCATATGTGGGGGTGCTGGAGGCTGTAGATCCGCTGCAGGCTGGCTGCAAGGCTCGGCTCAGCTCCTTCCTACCACCTTGGCCTGGCCGCGGTCTCGGCTTCAGGCTGTTCCAGCCTCTGATCTGGCTGCAATGAGCCCCTGCTGCCGAGCTGCCTTCAGCAAGAGCTGTGTTCTCTGTATTTTTGTGAGTCTGAGAGTCCTTGACTTTTTCTGGGCTCATATTTTATGGGTGTTCAGGGTGGCGGTGTGGGAGCTGCGGGACCTTGCTGCTTCTATGCCGCCATCTTGGCTCCGACAGATAGCAAACTTAAACTCAAATCCTGTTTTCAAATTCAGTGATCTTTTTATTGATCATTTGTGAAAGATTTGTGGTAGGACACTGACAAGAATTGCTTAGGATGAGAAGAGTTGATGTGATTGAGATCTGGGCCAATGGAGGGAATCCCTACACTAATGAAATCAAGGATTGACTGAAATGCCACTTTATATTTAATCTTGTTACCCTGAATCTGTCTTGTCTAAAGAGACAAGCTTTTTGATGTTTTGTTAATCTTGATTGTCTCATCCAATGTATTAGCACTTCTATTTTTTGCCATTTTCAAATCTGATAAGTATACACTCTATGTCTTTGCCAGGTCATTGATAAAGATGTTGACAATTCACAGAAAAAAGTAACTTGTGGGAAAATGTCAGTGTACAAAGTCATGAAATTATTCCTAGGAATGAAACTGTAATGCAAAGAGACAGGAGGAATGGGGTTTAATATACAACCTGAAGACAGGATTGTACCTGTCATAAAGAAATCTGTGACTGTTCCAGACATATGGGGTAAATGAGGAAGAACATACAGTATTCTCAAGTGTTTGCTAATGTTTGATGGTGTTACCTGAAGTTCTCCCAGAAGATTGCCAATAAAAATGCTTCTCTCTTGGGCTCCATCCCAAGAAAGAGGAAGTATAGAAATAATATAATTCTAGGTAGAGATGTAGGGATACAGATAATGACACCAAACAGAAAAGAAAGTCAGATGCATCAGGAGAATGAAGTAACCAAGGAAAGTATAAATATGTACATAAAGAGGCAAAGGCTTGGAAAGAGCATTGGACTCACCCAGGAGTAACTGCACACTCTTCTAGATAACCAGACAATATGCCCATCCTCTTTCCCAGTTAGCTATCTTTCTTTAATTTACATAATGATACTATACAACAATGTGGGGGGAGAGGGAATAACTTCAGTAATTCTGCTGCCTAAAATAAAAATATTAAGACCAAGGTCTGGAGAGTTAAATTAAGGAAGTAAAGGGAAAAGAAAGGAGGCAGTAGTATATCACCAGAAGCATTTAAGAATGAAGACAATGAGGGGATATACCACAAGAAGCATAGAAGAATGAAGACAATGACAGCAGTAGTGGGATAGAGGAGTCTTGAGGGCAAACTGGGTAGTGGGTTCACAAATGGTGGAATTTTGAACTTTAAGAAACACTAGAAGCCACTCAGGTTAACCAAATAACAAAGAATGACAAATCTGAAGAAAATCCAAAGATATAGAATTCTCAGCGGAATTTTTTCTACTTTGAGATGAATATCAAATGAGAAAAAGGAAGGTTATGTTGAGGATTAAGGAAGTGGAACTTCAGTAAAATGTGAATGTTTTAGCTATGTCTACCCAATGCCAGAATGATTGGCTGAACAATGGAAAATCCAATTGGCAGTTTGTCAATGAATGAGTTACTCTAGATATTACACATTCATGTTAGGTTCATATCTGATAACACAGATTGTAAAAGGCTCCAGGTTCATGGTAACTCTGTTCATGGAAGCATAATTATAAAACAGATGAATGGCTCATGATTATACATCTAGTTAGAGAGTGAAGCTCTCTGACAACAGACTGCAGGTTGTGATCTGAGCTATGCCTACAAAAAAAAATCATTCTCTCCTCTTTTCCTCTAATTGCTGATCCACAGCTTCATGTCTTGAACACAGGGAAATAAAGAATTCAGGGCCAATCACAAAATTTATGATAAATAAGATTAGATTACTCAGATGTAGTCTTTAACAGAACAAAAGGACATAATTAGGGATGGGTGCCCATTTTACCCTTCTAAAAAAAGACAGGAGTTAGGGGTAAAGCACTCCAATGAATGCTTACTACAACAACAAAGTCTTATATCTCCCACTTATCTCTTTAGTTTTTATTTCTTGGAGTCTTTCTTGGAGACTCTGACTTGAGGAAGAAAATTGTAGGTGTCACTTCTATTGACCTCCAATGTTGTACGTCTCCAGCAGGTTTACTACCTCACTCTTCTCTCCTTCTGTCCTTTGTCCTTTCCTATTCCAAAAACCTTCCACTGGAGAGGAATACTAATGAAAAAGTCCCTCCCCTCCAGGAGCTGATAGTTTAATGGAGGAGATAATTGCTGGGCAGGGGTGGAGGTGGGGGAGTGGGCAATGGGGTGGGGGGTAAGTACTGGCCAGGGAAAGGAATTTGGGTCAGGGAAGTCACAAAAATGGTGAATACAACCATGGTGCGATGCTTAAAGAGATGATTTTAAAAGGTCATTGGAATTTAATTATAGTTTTCAAAGAAAGAAAGAAGACCAGAGCAAACCTTCATATCAGGAAGTTGGGAAAAGGACAGAGTAAAGGACACAAGGTTCCAAATGATGCAGAGCTGAATCAAATTAAGTCAACCTGGATTTATAAAGTGCTTACTATGGCTCATCATTGTGCTTTGCATTGGAGGTATAAAGAAGGCTAAAAATATAAAGATAAAAGTATAAAGTATGAAAGTATAAAAATATAAAGAAACCCAACATAATCCCTTCCTTCAATGAGCTTACATTGGGAAGATAACATAAATTTAATGGTACAGATAAGATACATACAGAATGGAAGGAAAGCAGTCTCAGAAGGGAAGGCTACTGTGAAAAGGGTGAATGAGAAAGGCTGCCTACAAGTGACATTTGAGCTATCTTTTAACGGAATTTGTGTATACTCATCTGTTTAAAAATTATACTACTATTTATTATTATGTATGTAATTATACTATTTTAAATTATACTATATTCCATAAATATATTTTTTTTTAAAATAAAGGAATTTAGGGATGCCAAGGGACAAAGCTGAAATGAGAAACCATTCTATGTTGCGGAGATAGCCAATGAAAAGGCGGAGAGACAAAGAAGGGAGGTGGAATATTGTGTGCAAGAGGCTAATGTCATTGGATTGTAGAGTATGTGGAGGTTAGTAAAGTACAACTGGAAAGGTAAGAAGGGGCCAGGCTGTGAAGAGTTAAAAACAAGTCGTAGGACTTTATATATACGATTTGGGGAGGTAATGGAGAACCAGTGGAGAGTAGTGACATGATCAAACCTATGCTTTAGGAAATCACTTTGGCAGCTCTGGATAGGATGTATTTGAGTGGGGGAGAGATATGAGGGAGGAAGATCAATCAGAAGGCTATGGCAATTGTCCAACTTTTTTACATGAACCATTGCCTGAATGAGGTCAGCTATGTTGCCCAGGAAAAACATAAGAAGATTGAAAGCAATCACTTCATTATTTTCACTGGGTAATCCATGCTATACCAGGTGGGTTGTTTTTTTGTTGGTTTTTTTTTTCCTTTTTGGTCTCAAACATTAAGCAAATAATGATTCCACAAAAAAGCAAAACATCTAGTTTGTACAATATAACAGCCACCCCCACCAGCCCTAAAAATTAAAATAAAATAAGCTCTTTGAATCCACTACGAATGCAATATGGAACAATGATATTAAAAATCACTCCCCACATATCATCCGTGAGCTGTTCAGTTGTCAGTCACTTACAGGACTATAGAATTTTCCATTCTTCATATGAAAGTAATGGGCTGAATAGTAAAGCATATAAAAATGTCAAAACATTTTTCAGAAATATTAAACTTCCATATTTTTCCTTCTAATATTATCTAAGATGCCTTTAAGAGTAACTGGAATTTGCCATGAATTTTAAATAAGAATGCTTCTTTTTTAAATGACAAATGAAAAAGACAAAATGATAAAAACAAATCCTAATGATTGCCCTCCATTTTTCTTCTCTCCCTATTCCTCCTTAGAAGAAGCTATTTAAGATAGAATATTGGCTTTGGATTATTATTTTTTTTAAATCCAAACCCCTAATTGAGAAATCCAATTCCGAGTCACTTGTTTCCATATGAGTTCTTTTAGACCTAACCGTGCATGTACGAGCAGGTAAGTGTTTGAAGAGTGTGCATAGATAGATTTGCTCCTATACAGATCAATTTGCTTCCATATAGATAAATGTGTCTGTTCTCTTATCCCACACTTACTGCAAATGACAGCAGGGAGCAGGAGATAGAAAATGGAGGCTACACTCCAGTTAAGAGATTCTGTTCCCTTACTTCTTGAAGTACACTTCTAGTCCTTGTAATGTTAGCTTAATGCATTATTCTTCCTTTCATTTTTCTGCAATCTGCCAAAGAACTCCCCACCCCTGAGTTTGATGCAGTAATAAAGTCAGTCCCTGCTACCTGTTTCTAGTATTTATAGTTGAGGCAGGAACCCTGTGTCACCATGAATCACTTTCCATTTAATTTTAGTTTTTTTAACTTCTAGAGAAATCCAAGTTATAGCCACTTCAGGAAGCACCAGGGAAGAGTTTGATAATTTTGCTAAGTAACACTGCACAATGGGTTGCATTCAATGGAGCATCAAAGGAAGGGGAAGAAGGATGAACCTGGGTACTTTTCAAAGAAATGGGAGAAAGCATCTAAGTGGCTCTATTGAAGACTACCTTTTCGAATCTGGTTTTAAAAAAAAGAACTTTTCACAGTTGCATGTTTATCATTATCAAGGGATACCCAGGATTGATTTAATGTCCTGGGAAAGTTCAAATATCTTCACTGGTCACTTGCTCTAAGGTCCCTTTCCCCAATAACATTAATAAAAGGCTTTATTGAGTATCAACATTGACTTGCCCTTTTCTGTTGCCTGGTAGCTAGGTTGTGTTTTTCCTTTTTCAAAGATCTTTTCCATTTATTATTATATCACAACCTTATGTGTGGAGGAGATACAGATTTTATCCCTTTGATACAAACAGGAATTCTTTAGGACAGCAAAATGAAGTGACTGAGGTCAGGATGCACAGGAGGCCAGGACTAGAATTCAGGTGCTTTGTTTTCCTGTCAATACTCCTTTCTGACTGCCTTGTGTAGTCTATTGCAAATAATGACTCCCCACAGTTAAGCATTTAAGGGCTTACTCTGTACTAGGCAATAGACTTAGTATCAGGTTAGATCCCCTAGACCCTAGGAGGCCTTCACAAAGATCACATTCTAATTGGGGAGACAATAAACAAATGGAAGGTCATCTCAGTAAGAAGGCATTGGGGTGGGGGCATGGGGATGGGCAGGCCTCCTGTAGAAGGAAGTAGAAATTGAGCTGAGTACTGAGGGAAGCCAGGAAAGCTAGGAGATAGAAATGAGAAATTAAAACATTCTAGATATGGGGGAAAATAGCCCATGCAAGGGCATGTAGTGTGAAGATGTTTTGGGTGAGGAACAGCAAGTAAACCAGTATAGCTCATTCATAGGGTACATGGACATCAGTAAAGTATAAGAAAACTGGAAAGGTAGGAAGGAGCCAGGTCATGAAGGACTTTAAATGACAAATGGTTTTATATTTGTTCCTAGAGGAGACAACGATTTTATAAAAGTCTTGGTGGATGGGGAAGCGAGAAGAGCATGGTTAGACTTATTCTTTAGCAATATGATTATGGTCACTGAGTGAAGGGCTGATTTTAGTAGGGAGAGACTTGGGACAGGAAGACCAAACAAAAGCCTATTGTAATAGTCCAGGTGAGTGCTGATGGCTTTGTGAGCAAAAAGGAGAGAAGGGAAATATACGCAAGGGAACTCATACAGCATAGATGACATACAGAATGTTGTGAAGGAAGAAATGACAACATTTGCCAATGAAAGGGATTGAAGAGTCAAGGATGACAGGGATTTTGAGACTGGGTGACTGGAAGAATGGGTGTTTCCTCTAGCAGTAAAAGCATAAGCAAAATTGATTCAATTTATTTTATTGCCTAAATAATCTTTGGTGGGAGAGTGACTCAAGTATGTTTTTTTTTCTTTTTGTTGTGTCTGGTTTCTTTTTTCTTTTCTCTCATGTTTCTCTGAGGCAGCTAGGTAGTAGAGTGGGTAGAGGACTGGGCCTAGGAATCAAGTAGAACTTAAAATCTGGTCTCAGAAATTAATTAACTATGTGATCCTGGACAAGCTAGTCACCTAATCTCTGTCTGACTCAGTTTCCTCAACTGTATAAAGAGCATCTACCTATGAGCATCTGTCTCACAGGGTTGCTGTCTGGATCACATGAGATCTTTTTTTCACCCTGCTTTTTGGAGAGGAAAAGGCAGGGCAGTTGGGGTTAAGTGACTTGCCTAAGGTCACATGACTAGTAAGTGTTAAATGTCTGAGTTCAGATTTTAATTCAGGTCCTCCTGACTCCAGGGCCAGTGCTTTATTCACTACTACTCTAGCTGCCCTGAGATCATATTTATAAAACAATTAGCATTCCTGGCACATAGCAGATATTTAAGAAATTCTCACTTCCTCTCCCTATGTATAAGTTTGGCTGGTTTAAGGGGCGTGGCTACAATTTCTTTTTTTTCTGACAAATGAACAATTTAAAAATTCAGAGATTGGAGGAACAATTAATTAATTCTTAAATTAATTGATTAAATTAATTAATGATTGATTAAAATAATTAAATTCTCAATAACTTTCTCCAAAATAATTATAGATAGAAATGATTACAGATAGAGAGTATAGAAACTATAGATAGAAACTAGAGATAGACTTTCTAGTTAGGAAGGTGTGAATTCAAGTTCAAGTTCTACTCTATATCTGTGTAACTAAGTACAAATCAATTAACCTCAGACAGCCCAGGAAGTTCTTAAAGACAAAAACAGGAGAGCATGAACTCCAAAGACATTTCGTTTCCCATGTAAGTCATCTATTCTCCTCTCCCTTTGTTACTTCTCAGCATTTTCATTCATGGACCCTCCTGCACCCTTAAAGAATGATTCCCTCACCCAGAACTGGTGAAAGCTTCTGCCTGTGCCTTCCCTAACCCAACTATAGATGTGTAGCTATGAAGGTCTAGGGCTCAGCCCTCAATATCACCAGGACCCTGTCTCCCAACTATCATCGTCATGATCAGCTGGTACCAACTTTAGAGTTCCTAGCCCTTCTCAGAAATCTCTCCTCCACTCTTAGGGCCTTAGGCTAAACCATCTCATTTCAGATATTTGTTTAGATCAATCTGCTTTTGTGACAAAAGATAGATGACACAAAAGTTTGTCTTGGATTCTGAACTGAAGAAATAAAACAGGCGTTTCCATAACAATGTAGATTTGAAGCAGTTTTAAAAAACCAATCAACCAATCTATACAACTTTCTACTTTAAATGGAGCATAACAGATTTTTGAAATCAAAGTCAGGAAGTCAAGTCAACAAGCACCTATCAGGTGCCTACTGTGCATCACCTAAGTACCAAGGATTTAAAAAAAGAAAAAAAAAACAAATAAAGAACAATCCTTGCTCTTAAGGAGCTTACCTGTCTAATGAGGGAGTCAATATGCAAAGAACTATGTAGCAATAAGAGACATGCAGGATAAATTGGAAACCAGGTCCTACCTCTGATACTTATTAACTGTATGACCCTCACTTAATAATTTCTATTGGCCTCACTTTACTCATGTGTAAAATGGAGATCAAAGATTTGGAGAGAACTTTAGAAGCTATATAGTCTATTTTCATTTTTCCAGATGAAGCAACTGGGTCTTCTAACAAGTAAGTGATTTTTCCAATACAGATAGGAGGTTTTAGGGGCAGGATTTGGAGGCATGTCCTCTGAATACAAAGGTGGTGCCATTTTGCAGGTCTCCTATAGAATGGTAAGATTTGTAGCAATTATCAGGCAGGGTCAGTCTGGGACTCAAATGATATCATGTGTATAAAATGCTTTGCAAACTTTAAACTGTCATATAAATTTCTATTATTATTAAATGTTTTTGTTTTTTTCTAGAGCAGATGAAATACAGGGTTTGTATCATTTGTCCATGCAGCTTTTCCCACTTGTCTTAAACTTTTCCCAAAGATGGACTATGCTAAGGATTCATTTGAAAAAAATTACAATCTGTGGATTTTTGCCTAAGTTTACAAGCAGAAATGAAACCTATGCAATAATATCCTCAAAATCATTCATTCATTCATTCATTTGTGCTTTATCGATCATTCAAAATCTAAACTATGTACCCAGGGATTTTATCACTCCCATGGCCCAGGCTTTTAAATTTCACAGGAAGTTAGAACCATGCCCTTCAGACATTCCAGCTTTTAATTTTCAGGAGGAATATCTAACAAATCTAACTCCTCTGAGCCCACTAGAGCATCCCTTTAGATGGGGCATCTCCCTGAGCTGATAATTGTCTTTCCCTTAATCATCCCAAGATGATGAAGTGTTAGTTTTTTTCTTCTTGTAGCTTATTAAATTCAGTACAAATAATGAAACCCAAAGGCACTGTACTTTCCACTGTGTCAAATGAATATAATGGCTTCACAGAACAGCAGCTAAAAGGCTTTCCATCATGGTTGAGGCAGGTGGGAGCAACAAAGTTTTATATGCTATCAAAGAATTGGATATAACATTAAGAACAAATTCCAAAGGAAAATTCCTGCTCAGAGGAACATAGACTTGGAGCTAAATGGGCCTTTAGTCATCACTGAGTTCAATCCCCTCATTTTACAGAGGAGAAAACTGATTTTCAGAGAACTGAAATGCCCAAGGCCATATAGCTAGTTAGTATTGGAGATAGAGGTGGATGTTTGAATCCATATCTACCTCACTCCAGGTCCAGGACACTATTATGTCATTCTTTCTCTCTACTAGAGTAGAATGTAAACATCCTGAGGGCAGGTGGTATGTGTCTAGCACATAATAGGTATTTAATAAATTCTTAATGAATGAATGAAAAGTCACCTATATGAATACAGATGATTCATACAAACAGAATATTTTAAAGTTGGAAGGGGTTTTAAATATTATCTAGTGCGAGCCCCTTTTTATAAATTAATTTTTATCCTGAATTTTAACATCGAATAGTATTGGTGTTTGCACATACAGCAGAGAAAAAATAAAAAAGGATTGTCTATGATATTACATGTCTTATTTATGTACAGCTTTTTTTTCTTCTTTTAATTAATTTTTAAAAAAACTTTCAAGCAGTTTTTTCTCTTTCCTTCCTTCGTCTTCTTCCTTCACTCCCAAGAAAAATTAAAGCCTTGCAAGTAATAAGTATGTTTAAGTAAAACAAATTCCCCTATTATCCATATTCAAAAACATGTGCCTCATTCTGTAGTAATCCATTACCTCTTCGGTGGTGGATAGCATGCTTTATCACTGGTCTGCTGACTGTTGTCTTGATCAGCTTTCAAATTTTCCAGAATTGTTAACTTTTATAATCTTGATGCAAAAGTACAATTTGTTCTCTTGATTCTGCTCACTTTACTCTTTGTCAATTCATTAAGTCGACCTAGATGTCTCTAAGGCCATTTTTTCTTCATTTCTTACTGTTCAGCAGTGTTCCATTATGTTCAGAAGCACTTACTATGTAGTCAGAGATTGTGTTAAGCAATGGGGATACAAAAGGAGATTAAAAACCACAATCCCTTTCCTCGAGGAGCTTACAATCTAATGGGCGGAAATATGTGTGTGTGTGCATGTATGTATATATGTGTGTATGTGTGTATATATGTGTATGTGTGTGTGCATATATGTGTGTATACATTATATATACATACATACATATATATAAAGAAAGCTATATACAAAATAAATAGAAAATAACAGAATGAGGCACTAGAATTAAAAGGCATAAGGAAAGATTCCTGCAAAAGATGCAATTTTAGTTGGTGCTTAAAGGAAGCCAGTAGGTAGAGTTGAGGATAGAGAGTGATCCAGGCATGGGGGCAAGCCAGAGAATTCTGAGAGCCCAGAGATAGAATGTGTCATTGGATCAAAGAATACATCTTACCCCCTCACTTATTAAAGCAAATAAAAGCATCACAGAGCAAGTGGGGAGATTTTTTTTTTCTACCCTGGGCAGTGTGGTCTTCCTACTAGTTTTGAATTACCAACTTTTCTGTCTGTGTATAAAACTGATACAGACTACCCTTCCAAAACTCTTAAAATTATGTCTATTTTTAAGCATTTATTTTTTTTAATTTTGATTTCCAACTCCTTCCCCACCCATTTAGAAGGCAAGTAATATGAAGTTGCATAAAACGTATTTCTATTCTTTCCCAATACTCTATTTTGTGGCAATCAAGAAATGAAGGAACATAAGGGCTAGAGCATCTCTAGTGTGCTCTCCTCACATTCCCTTCGTGGCATGAACTTTACAAGGAACAGTACAACTTGCCTGAGTGGGAAAAATACCACATCAGGCGTTCCCTCAACAATCAACTGATCAATGTGCATTTCTTAAGTACCTACTATGTGTCAGGCACTATGTTATGTACTCGATACAAAGTAAAAACTGTGACAACCTATGTCAAAGGAAACAAGGAATTCTAAGAGGCAATGAAAAGGCAAGGTGAAAAGAGGAAGAAAGGATATAGGAAAGAGCCAGTGCCAATGCACAGAATTAAGAGATGGAGTGCCATAGGTGAAGGACAGCAAGATCAGACTGTATAGACCATAGAGTACAGGAACAGGAGTAATGAACAAGTCTAGAAAGGTAGGTTGAGGCTGGTGGTAAAAGGCTTCCAATAACAAAATAGGGGGTCATATTTTACACTAGAGACAATAGGAGCCCATTTGACTGAGTAGGTGGGTGACATGGTCAGATGGACAAGTTAGGGAAATCACTTAGTATTAGAAGAAATGACAAAAAAAAGATTGTTTCAGAGGACCAGGAGAAGACTTAGATGAACCAATGTGGAGTGAAACAAGAAGAACAGAAGAACAATTCACACAACAACATAATTTTAAAGACAAATGACTTTGAAGGACTTAAGAATTCTAATCAATACAATGAACAGTCTCAGTTTTAGAGAATTAATGGTTAAGTATACTATCTACCTCCTAATAGAGGTAACAGACTCAAGGTACAAAATAAAATATTTGTTTATTCATGTAGCTATGGCGGGAATTTATTTTGCTTGACCATGTATATTTATTACAATGTTATTCTTTTTCATTCAAAGAGGAGAATTGGAATGGGGAGAAAAATGAATGCTTCTTAATTGAATAATTAAATTTAAAATAAACAAATAAATAAATAAAAACAAACACTTTGGCAATTATGTGAAGGATGTATTGGAGAAGGAAGAGATTTGTATAGGGGAGACCAATTTGAAGTCTGTTGTAATAGTTCAGATGACAAGGCATAAGGGCCTGAACTAGGATAGTGGTTGTGTGCAAAAGAAGTGGTCAGGAGTGTGACTGATCTCCATGGATTGTGCTCTCTCTGAGGAGCAAAGAAGCACAATCCATTTCCAGCAATCCTCTTGAATATCTGACTACAATACTCCTATTACTCTTCCCTCAGCTCTCAGGTAAGTGATCAATTTGTATCTAGTCTCCTCTTAGCTCCTGTTATCTTGACGATCAACAAAGAGTCCTCAGAAGAGTGAGAGTTGGGGGAACTTCCTGTAACGTCCACCTGCCAACCACCTGGCTTTTCTCATGTAAACTGTAGTACAGAACTTTGTGGCTAAGTTATCTTCTTTCTAAATGCTTTCTAGCTCCTCTGTAAAAAAAAATGCACCTCCCTGTCTTAGACCACTGAAAATAGGAAGTTGAGGAGGGATTCAAGTTCATCTACAGCCTCCTGGGTCCCTCAGCTGTCATTGAGCTCTAGAGGCATTATACTAAAACGAGATGTCAAAAACATCTCTCCCACTGGTCTCCTACTGATTCCTTAAATGCCAACAGAAATTCGTTTTTTTTCTTTTTTGAGTTAAGTTATTGTGTTTCCCTGGATCTCTTGTTAAAATACAAATACCTCAGAAAATATGATGCCATAGTCCTGTTATACTCTCAGCTTTCCTCCTGCCTTTTTCAAAGGATTATTGTGATGAACCTACTTCATAAATTGTGAACTATTATTTTTTAAAATTAAATTAACAAAATTTGGTTCCCTAGGTACCTAACTGGTTTCCCATTCCTATTATCCTGTCTTTATCCTGGATGCTACTTATTTAGTTACTTTGAGGAAGGGAGGGTAGGTTTTTTTTCACTTCTCCCTCTGCCTTGAAAGTTACCCAAAAAACCTTTACTTGGGGTTTAAAAATTCTTTTTGTTACTAATAATATCAGGAAAACATGTAGGAGTTTAAATTTTGAAAGGGAAAAAAATGACAATTTCAGAAACCTTAAAAGCTAACCCTTGTCTTTCATGGAAATACACATAGGAGGTCTAGTTTTTCTTAGTTCCTCACTGTCTTCACCTCATATCTTTACTTAGTCCCTTTCACCAGATCTTATCCCTGGAGTTGACCCAGACAACCTCCTCTGGTTGGATGTTGGATGAAGCTCTAGTTTTTCTAGCTAAGGAAGACTTGGCCTGCCAAGACTGTTGGGACTCTCAGTTCCTTTTGAAAATCTGTTTCGTGTATGTCTCTCTAGGGGTGGGATGCCTGACTTCCTTGCCATTACATACTTCATGTGTAATTCATTAGCCAATTTTTTCTTCAGAGATGTTCTTAAAGTAAACTTCAGTTTTATCTAGATTCAATTTTTCCAAATTGCAAATTATTGCAATAGAAATAAACTCTGCAGTGAGGATAAGTAATATATGAGTAGTTGAGAGCTGAGAAACATTTATTTTCTCTACATAAAGATCCTATTAGCTTTGTCCAGAGTAATACAAAGTATTATTTTGGCCAGATGCATTAGGCCCAGTATTTTGGGGTACCTAGATCCAGTTGGACCTACTACTTTACTCCATTTAATTCTTCTGGTAGTAGATATGGTAGACATTCATCTGATGGGTGTGAATAAAAATCTGTAATAATTAAAGGCATTAGTACTATGTTAAAATTAGAGACGAGTGGAAGGAGGCATTCTTCAGACCTATACCTAGGTGGAGAGTTCCTAATCAAGAAAGCAATAGAATTAATCATTAAAGGCCAAAGAGATAATATATAATAAGTAAAATTCAAAAGCTTGATGCAAAGAAAAGTAAGAGATATATAGAATAGACAGAGAGAATAAGACATATAATTGATCAGGAAAATAATCTTGGTATCAAATATTAGAGATAAAACTGTGAAATCTGACATATCCAGTGGCTTAATTCACACCTATAAGACTAAGAACCATTCCTTAACAAAGTAAAGAAAGGATAAGAACAAATTATTTGTAAGTAGAATTGAAAACTATAGATGATCACAAGAAAACATGTTCCAAAACATCATTAATGGATAGCATCCAATACAGCCAAACAAATGAATTTTTATTTGGTATTGTATGGTATGGTATTGTATACTTGATAATTGTAATTATCTGGTATAATTGTATAATTGTAATGATCCAGTATAAACTGGTATAGCAGTATAGTAAATAGGCCATTGAACTTTAGTTTCCTCATCTATAAAATGGAGTTAAAACCTTTATCTTCACAGAGCTGTGGTGAGAAAAGCATTTTGTAGAATGTGAAGTTTTTATTATTATTATTATATAATATATGGTATTATATTATATGGTAATTATTGGTAATAAGACCAATGCCATTAAAACAACTATGAGGTTTTATCTCACATGAGGTGAATTGTGGGTGTTTAAAAAAATGTGAAGAGTCAATGTTGGAGCTACTGTGGAAAAGTAGGTACAATAACATACTATTAGCGGACCTATGAATCAATTGAATAATTCTGGATAAAAATTTTCAATTATAAAAAAAGTGATTAAATTGTTCATTCCCTTGGAGCCCAAAGGATCCTCTTTCTGGGGATATATATCCCAAGGAAGTAAAAAATCGAAACAAATATCCAATAAGTATTAAAATATTTGCAGTGCTACTTTGGGAATAGCAGGTAACTGGAAACAAAGTGGATGTAAAATGATTTTTAGATGGTGAAACTGCGACATATAGGTATAATGGAATACTATTCTGCAATAAGTAATAGTGAATTTGAGGAATTCAGAGAAATATGGCAACTACTTTTTTAAAACTAATACAGAAAGAAATAAACATAACCAGAAAAGAATGCTATACAAGAGCTACAGCAAGGTAAGTGTAAATGAAGGAACCAGATATCTGGTCATGGAAGTCAGAGAATGAAATTAACCTTTCTTGATAGCATAGAAACAAGAAACTACTTGGGGGCTTGATTATACACAATTTATGAGACTTAGCCACGACATTTGTTGTTCATTACCTGTTCCATTCAAGGTGGAGAGAGAGCTTATAAGTCAGAATCTCTTTAAAATTCAGAATTCTCCAAAGTTTATACTGCCAAGATTATAGAAAATAGTATCTCCATACCAAAACATCTTCCAACCAATGAAGCCCAAAGGATTAATTCTTGTAAAGTGCTTCCTGAGTCTCCCTCCTGCCCCCCAGTCCTACCTCCCATCACTCCCATGTCCCCCTTACACATCCCCAATGTTTCATAAGAACATTGCTCATATATGATAGGTAAAGGTCATGAGTCCTATAAAATTGAATTTCTATAAGCTGAATTTAAGAGATATTCAACTTTTAGTACTGTAGAGTCCTGGGATGCAGTAAGACTAATTTTAAGTGATTCTGGAATTGGGTGGGGGTAGGATAGATGATGGGAGAACAGCATTTTCAGGGGTAGAGTTGAGGTCATTGGACATTCATGCAGTAAGGGCACGGCAATTGATGTTATTCTGGCTGTAATCTTGATTCAGACCTTTGATCAAGCCTTTCTCATTCAGTCATATCAAATTAATACTCTTTAGGGGCAAGTTTAGAACGTGTTACCTATAAATTGACTATGAATATATCAAGCCAGAGTGTAGTCTTTAATCCTACTGAAATCTACCTAAATGTCATGTTTTTACATCATATAATTTTATACTTTTATTGACATAAAAGATGTTGGGTTAGGGAAAGCCTGCTGTTTTATTGATTTCTAACAGCATTTCTTCATAACTAAAGTCACAGGGTGGTTTGCTTTCATTCAACAAAATGAGGCTTTAAAAATTCATTTGTTTGGCTGGATTGGATACTACTCACTAAGAATAGTCTCTCTCCCAGAATTAGCAGACTGAGGAAATATTTGTTTGTTTGGGTTCTCTTAGAAAACTGTAAGTGATAAGATGGACACCCAACCCCTGAGCAAGAGAAAGCAATACACTTGCAAGGAAACATGGGAGATTTCCAGTTATATGAAGAAAGAACTTTTTGACTGAAAGTATTATTCAGCCATTTTTCAATTGTGTCTGACTCTTTGTGACCCTGTTTGGGGTTTTCCTGGCAAAGATACTGGAGTGGTTTGCTATTTCTTTCTTCAGCTCATTTTACAGATAAGGAAACTGAGGTTAACAGGTTTAAGTAACTTGTTCAGGGTCACACAACCAGTAAGTATCTGAGGCCAGATTTGAACTCAGGAAGATGAGTCTTCCTGAGTCCAGACCTGACACTCTATCCATTGTGCCCCTAGTTGCCAACACTACAACAGACAGAATTGGTCAAATGTTTTGCTAGAAATCTAGCCCTTGCAGACCATCCATCTTGGCTAATTGGAACTCTTTTTTTTACTGAGGCAATGACTAATCCACTCCAAAATTCTCCCTAGTTCAATAATTCTGCATCTTTATGAATAGTTAGATGCTACAATGGATAGAATACTGGCCTTGAAATCCAAAGATCTAAGTTCAAATCCTATCATGGATATTAGTTAGGTGACCTTGTGCAAGTTAATTAATCTCTTACAGTCTCGGTTTCATCATCTATAAAGTGAGAACAATAATAGTACCTATATCACAGGGTTGATGTGAGGATCAAATGATAGATAGATAGAAAGATGATAGAAAGATATATATATATAGATAGATAGATAGATAGATAGATAGATAGATAGATAGATAGATAGATGGATGGATGGATGGATGATGGATGGATGGATAGATAGATAGATGGATAGATAGATAAATAGATGGATAGATGGATGGATGGATGGATAGATAGATAGATAGATAGATATACAGACATACATAGATGGGCAGATAGATAGAGAGATAGATGTAGTTATAGATATAGATGTAGGTATAGATGTAGACGTAGATGTAAGTGTAGATGTAGATATAGATACATAAACACTCTGTAAACCTTAAACCACTGTATCAATTCTAGCTACTATCACCAATATTCTAGTACTCATTCTGCACCCATCCTCCTCCAAACAGGTCCTGTCATTTCCTATACTTTTCCTTACATTGTCCTTTATACCTGGAATCTTATAGCCTTAGCCACCTTCCCCCATCCCTCATGTCTGCAAGGTATTCTATGCTTCTAAACCCAGTTCAAATACAGTTCTCTCCATGGAAACTTCCACATTGTCCCAGGCAGAAATGATTTCTGCCTCCTTTGAATTCAGATAGCCCTAACTTCTGTCAACAGCCAGCTCTACTAATAATTAATTGTATGACCACGTGACAATTACTTCTTTCTGTTCTCCATGTTCCTCATAAGTAAAATGAAGAGATTACACTATATGATCTCTTTAACCCTTCTTAGCCTTAAATCTTGTGTTTCCTGTCATTATCTCCTTATACTGAAGAACATGAATTTCTCCATGCAGGGGACTCCTTTTTCATATATACAATTCAGCTTCCAACAAGACCAACTAGAAGGTCATTAGAATTTTTCAGGATTCATGGTAACTGCTAAAAATTTGGCAACATGTGTGGCACAAAAAATAGTATGGAAATTATCTTTAACAATACAGCAAGGGCACTATTAGTGAATAGTAAGTCCTGTGAAGTAGTCATATTATTTGAATTTTCACTTCATATTTTTTATTGAGGTAAAATCAATCACTGCTATATTTACATGCAATTATAAGTTCAAATAATGCAAAATAAAAAAATGCAAGCATTTCCTGGGATTAATTGTTGGTAGTAATTGGGACCTAGGTGATCATAGCTGGTTTCTGTCTTGCATTTGGGAAATACTGCAATATGTTGCCATTGACCTTTTGAATATGATAAAATTTCATGGTTTGGTTATCATTTGACCAGTAAAAATGACCTCATCTCAGAGACATTGAAGACTGACTGTTCTTAGACTTCCCCTGGTGGGTTTTGAATGGTATAGTGTCTCAAAGTGGCTTGCATTCTTATAGAATCTACACTCTATGTCTGTGAATTTCTAAACAAAATTTCTGTGGCCAATGATTGTTCTATTTAAAATGATTTACAAGTGTGTCATAAAAGAGAAATATATTTTCAGGAGATCTAGGTTCAAATCTAAGCTGACACCTATTATGACCATGGTCAAGTCCCTTGACCTTTGAACCTTAGTTTCCTCATCGATAAAATGGAGTTAAAACATTTATCTTCACAGAGCTGTGGTGAGAAAAGCACTTTGTAGAATGTGAAGTTTTTATTATTATTATATAATATGCATTTCCTCTGTTCTGATTAGCAGCATAGGTGATATTTTCTTCCCTGTTACCACTTGAAGGGCTTCAAATGAGAAAGGTAGATTTAGAAAGCTCTTGTCAAGTGTTCTCTGCTTATAAGTTAGTAGCAGCTTTGATTCAAAAAGATGCTTTTTTAATTCCTTTGACATTTAGGGGTGTAGTTTCTCTGGCTATGGCCTTGTCTGGGGCCATTACAAATGTCACATTTAGTTCAGTTGAGAGCTTTCATTGTGAGCTCTACATGTAAGGTGACCCTGAAATATATCAACTAAGAATTTCCCAAATTTGCCAAGTTGAGACAGAGGACACAGTTCTGTAATATAAGTAATAGTGCTTTTTCCAAGGGCATTACCTTTTTGTAATTTCAATCTCTAAACAATGATTGATGATGCTGGTGAGATAGGTTTTCAATAATCTTACAAATTCATTAAATCAAAGAAACTAAGAATGGAAAGGGATTTCATTGGTTATCTATTCCAACCTGTACCTATATGGGAATGACCTCTAACAAAATCTCCATTAAGTAGGCATCCTGCTTTTCCATTCTATTGCTTTCATTGTTGACTAGCCCATTAATTCCTGAGGCAGTACATTCTCCTTTTTAGTGACTCTGTTATAAATATATGCTTAGATAAATATATGAGTACAAATATTTGTCCATATGCAAAACACATGTGTGACGTGTATATGTATACATAAATGTTCACATATGTACATATACATAGATAATTTTACCACTTTCAAAAGAGATTTCCATAAGCAAACGCCCAGTAACTCAGGCCACCATAGTGTATTCTATAAGGAGTTGATCCCAGTATGAGAGTTCAGCTTATAATGAATTTATTCTCATTGTCTGAGAAGGATGAATTGCTGAGTTTATGATCATTCCTTTTCAGAAAGTAAATGTTTTTGAATGTAAGAGAGTATAAAACTTACCTTGGATAACTGAAAGAGTATTGATAGCATGAGAATTCAAAGTAATTCTCTATATAAGGGAACACATTTCTTGAGAAATGCAGATAAGGTTTAGCTGCCATTTTTCCTCTTTACATATTTTAGGGCCAATTTTGAATTGGCTAAGTAGGAATCTGGAAATGTTTCAAAGCTATAACCTCCTGGAGGAAATGTCTTAACTTTGTATTACATCTATTCTTCCTCCTCCAATGACTAAATCTTATAAATTTAGTCACACTTGGTTATTTTTGGATTTATGAATAACTTCATTATTTTGAAGAAGTTTATAAGAACTGACCAGGAACATTGATTCTAATTAGATGGGCTAGCATGACAAGTCAATTTTGCATTCCCCTTATGTTTATTATTATTAATTAAGATGCCCTGGGATCTTGGTCAAATACCAAAGTGAGAGTAAGGCTAATATGTGGAGAAAGGCCAGTTACCAACAGGAAAGCCAGTTGTGACAATAGACACTGAAGGCTTCATCTCTTCCAAAGATTGACTACTTCAATTATCACCTCTTAATGGATGACTTAGAAGAATTCACCTTCAACTTCAAGCTCTCTCCTGATCTCAATAGCCGTATTTCCTTTAGATCCATCCCTATTAATATTTCTCCTCAGATGTCCCAAATGAAACCCATCATCTTCTCTTCATTTTAAGGACTGAAGGCTTTACTTCCTACCAATTCCCCATTTTCTATTACTGGCACCAACATTCTTTGAGTCGCCTGGTCATCTTTGACTCATCCCCTTACTATGTTTCCCTAAATCCAGTAGCCAAGTCCTAGTAATTCTATTGGTGCAATGTCCATCATATTGCCCTCATTTTGTCTATTGCCACAATCACTCTTCTAGTTCAGACCATAATTATTTTCTCTGAAAGCTCTTGTGGTCATATCCTAACTGCTTTTTAGTATCTAGCTCCATCCTCCATGATACTGCAGATCAATCTTCTTATTATACAACCCTGAATATGTCCCTCCCTTGCTCAGGAACCTTCTATAACACTTTATTTCCTTCAACATAGATTTCAAATTTATTAAATTGTCATGCAAGACCCTCTATAAGAGGGACTTCTCACCTTTTTTGTGTGCCATTTAGCAGTCTGATGAAGGTTATGGAACCCTTCACAGAATAATGCTTTTAAATGCATAAAATAAAACATATAGGAATACAAAAGAAAAAATATCAAAATACAATTACTAAAAGAAAAAAATCACATACTCCAGGTGAAGAACCCCTGCTTGATAATCTGACCTCAAACTTCTTTTCCAGTCTTATTTCTTATTCTCCTAGATTTCCTGCAAGCTTTAAGCTCAATGGGATGGCAAAAAATATCCCAAGCTTTCCTATCTCTATGTTTACATCATTCCCTCAACCTAAAATACCAACATATTCCATTTTTTGCTTGTCAAAAGGCCAAGCTAACTCTCAAAACTTACTGGCGGTGGTGTAGTGCAGTGGAGAGAACACTTGGTTTTTGAGCTGGTAGACTTGGGCTTGAATCTTGGCTCTGCTAACTACTGCCAGGATAAGCCTGAACAAGTTTCTTCTACTCTTCAGGCCTCAGGTTCCTCATCTATAATATGGAAAGATTCAACTACATGATCACTAAAGTCTCTTTTAGCTCTAACATATAATGTAATTAATATCACCTCTTTTGTTAACCTTCCTCTTCTCTCCCCTCTTCCTCACCACTGAATGCCACTGTCCCTCTTCTGAACTGTTCTAGCACTTTGGACATCTCTTAGATTGGAACCCTTAATGTCATCTACTTTGTATTTTGGTTACATATGTACTTGATTTTTCTCCTAATGAACTGTAAACTCCTTGAGGGTATTATATTCCCCACCTCCTAGCATCTAGAATTAGGTATTGTATATAGTAGATGTTCAATGTCTCAAATAAATGAATGAATGAATGAATGAATATGACTTAATAGGTTAGAGTGTCTTGGATATTATACGTAGTAGTAGATGTTCAATAATTGTTAAATGAATGAATGAATTTGACTTAATGAGTTAGAGCTTTTAGGAGTGTTTGCATTTTAATAGATGAAGATTTGGGTTTAAAACTAAGAAATGGAACTCTGTAGAATTTCAGACCTCAGGCAGAATAAGGGAGCCCCCCCCTTTTTTTTTTTACAGTGGTGTCTTTTATGCTTCTGAAATCACACCACATAAGATGAAGAACCAGATAGTGAAATGGTGAATGTTTCTCACTTCTAACTAATGATATTAAGCATCTTAAAAAACAGAGTACAGGGTAAATAGTATGCAATTTAGTTTCTTGTCAGTGTCTTGGAATCATAAACACAGTGCACTTGGAGAAAAGAAATGATAGAAAGAAGAAATGAGAAGATAACCCCAAGTTAAATTGCATACAAATTAAAATAGATTTTTCATTTTTAATAAATTGGAAAAACCCACAGATATTCAAAATAGTATGTGATTCAACAAAGATGACTATTAGGGTGAAGCAATTCCAAACATAAAATAGTGGTCTTATCATAATTACTGGTGAGGAAAATTGCATTAGCATCAACAACACAGCTGTTGACACCTCACAACACATAATAAACTATGTCCCTGCACAGCAGCCTAAGAGAGTGGGTGCCTAATAAGTGCTAGCCTGATAATAAATCACCATTGTATTTTGAATAAATGCACACACATACAAAAAAAAATAAACAGCCCAAGCAAAATTTCACCCAGCCCACCTGTCCCAGTGGAATTGAACCTGGCAGCAAAATCAATTACATTATTATTTCACCTGGTATCAGGGTCAACTCTAGGGAAAATGCTTCAATAGAGAGCAAGTCCATTTCCTCTTCTGCTCTCCAGGCTTCTTCCAACATATGCTACCTCCCCACACTACTGACCTTGCTGGTTGTAGACTGTTCCTTTTAGTAGACAAGTGGATGATTAGTTTTTTCTGGACATTGCATTATGCCTTCCTTTTCTTATGAGTCTAACCCATCAGTGGCCTTCATGAGTCACAGTAGCAGTATGATTATTTTTGGATTAATTATTGAACCTGAAATCAGGAAAATATGGATTCAGACTCTCCCTCAGATACTTACTAGGTATGTGCTGTGGGGCAAGTTTCAGCCTCAGTTATCTCATCTATTATCTATGAAATAGCATAATAATATTTCACAGGGTTATTACAAGGCTCAAATGAGATAATGTGTGTAAAGTGCTTTGCAAACATTAAAACTTATTTTAAAATATCTATTATTATTATTGTTGTTGTTGTTATTAAATGCAGACAGAACTCAATAGAAACCAAGTACTCTTTCTATGTTGTATTTTTACCCATTTATTATGGAATGGGGAGAAGCAGAGGCCACATTAGACAGATTTTTTTTAATCAACTTCTTTTTCTCCAGCTGCCTTTAGACACAGGGGCAATTACTATATTGCCCAGGGGTGATTCAAAGAAAATCCTCAGCCAACAAATATTTTTTATCACTTGGCAATAATTTCACCAGCCCTCTCACGTTTATCATTGTCATAGCAAAGATTTGTCTGATGATGTGTCTGATCCTATCTGCAGGCCAGAGCTTCAATTTTTTATTAAAACTTTTACATTCCCAAAGCGAAAGAGAGTCTAAGTCATATGATCACAGATTTAGAGATGAAAGCATCCTCAGAGTAAGCTAATCCAACCCCTTAATGTTACAAAAAAAGAAACTGAGGCCCAGAGAAGTTAAACATCTTATCCAAGGTTACTTAGCAATAATGATAATCAAGGCTCCAGATTCAGGGTTCTTGTTTACTGTACCACCTTTCTACCCTTAGGAAATCTTTTGGAAGACTACCTCCATGGGCTTTTGACCTTGTATATGGTATAATTAACAATTTGTGTGAACTTTAAAAAGGGTTCTCAACCTCAGCAAATGACCTATTATTTTCCCCCAAAATATTGCAATGACTTCTGATATAGCTGGCTTCCTTTGTGATCTTACATATTTTACTTTATTTTGCATTTAAAAAAACTGTTCTGCGAAGGGTTCACCAGACTGCCAAAGGGATCCATTACAGAAATAGGTTTAGAACCTTTAGCATATAGGAACGAATCAGTTGTATTTACACTGAATTCTAAATAGTACAATGATGATAAAACTTCATGTGAACTGAATTGGGTTGGGGAAAACATATCATTTTATAATAACTCACATTTATATAATACTTTTAGATTTACAAACCAATTTACACACATTATTTCATTTGATTCTCATAATAACCAGGTAAGCAAGGTGCTATCATTACCCCCATTTTGCAGATAAGATAATCAAAGCTAAGAGAATTTAAATGACTTTCCCATAATCTCACATCATACTCAAGTGTCTAAAGCAATGTTTGAACCTAGGTCTTCCTGACTTAAAGTCCAAGCCTCATTCTAAAATACTATACTGCCTCTTTAATCCCCTTCCCACCCGCACATACATTTGCATACACTCTCCATGACAAACATTGATGTACACTCAGCATTTCACATACTGATGTCTTAAATACATGTGTGTATACATCTATGTTTGATTGATATCCTTTGTTGCAGTGTATACAACACTATACTCTAGAAGTCCTTCAGTTCCAGGAATTATATGCTTCGTTATCTGTTCTTTGGGACCAACATCAGTTTTCCAGGTACTCATAGTTAGATTCTCTTCAAATGATTTTAATTTATACTTTTGTAGCCATTGTATATAATGTTTCTTTGGTTCTATGTATTTTGCAGACAAATCTTCCCATGTTTCTCTCAGTTCTTTGTAATCATCATTCTTCCTGCATCATAATATTCTATCACATTCATATACTACATATTTTCCAGTCATTTATCAATGAATGGACATGCATTTTGCTTTCTGTTCTTTGATGCTATGATTAAAAATATATGTGACCTTTTTTTGTCTTTCTTTGATGTCCTTGGGGTGTATACCAAGCAGTGGGATTATCAGGGTCAATGTGTGTGGGCAGCTTACTCACTTTTCTTGGATAATTCAAAATTGATATCCAAAATGAAAAAATCCATCCTTTGAACATCTGTTCTGGGGCCTTGTTGCCCTGATTCATTGCCCGAATCATCTAGGCCTGGGTTTTTCCATGGTTCGATTTGCTCCCAGGTCATTTTCTTGCCAGACAAGTACTTTTTTGAATACACTCTTCAACCCTCCAACTTTCCAATTTTAAAAATACAATCTAATCAATCATTGCTTCTGGAAAGGTTACGTCAATATACTTCCCTATGGTTCCATACTCCTATCTTGCAACTTTCCAAACAAAATATTCTCCCTTGGCCAATATATCCCTGTATAAACAGGATTCTCCTATTAAACACTTAGTAGTCTCCTTATCACATAGTAAGCACTTAGCAAATGTCTTTTCAGTTATTCTGCAATTCACAATTCTCCCAGTAGTACATTAGCATGCTGATCTTTCCATAACCTCTCACTGACTGCCCCATTCCTGCCAACTTTGCCAATTTATAGAGTAGATGGTAAAAATTCAGTAAAAATTGTTTTAACTTATATATTTCTCTTATTGTTTTTTCAAGTAGCCATTTGTAGGTTTTTTTTCCTTTTTTTTTTTTGGAGGTGTGAAGGCAGGGCGATTGGGGTTAAATAATTTGCCCAAGGTCACATGGCTAGGAAGTGTTAAGTGTCTGACTTCAGATTTGAACTTAGGTCCTCCTGACTCTAGGGCCAGTGCTCTATTCACCACCCCACCTAGTCACCCTTTTTAAAAATTCAATTTTATTTTATTCTAAAATTAATGAACACCCAAAAAATATTTCCACATACAAAATAACACAAAAAACTTGTGATGTCATTGGTCCTCTTTGAGAACAGATGAGCAATACATACAGAAAAATAGAATTATATATGAAGTTGAAAATCTCTATTACATACAGCTTATCTTTTTAAGGAGATGAGAAATTCAAAATGCTGCTATCAATAACATCCTGCCTTTCTGTTTTCTTCTGTTTTTAAAAAAATCTTTCTGCACATTAAAAAAATGTTTCAATCATATTTTTCTTTTTTTACAAATAATACTATCACTAGCATTGCTCCATACTAGTCCTCCACACCTCCCCATTACAATCATTATAAAATAGAAGCACATTGAAGCAAAATGATCCCATATATTTGCTATGTCCAAAATTTTATCTATTTATAAACCTTCTCTCAGAAGGTGACTGACATAGTTCCTCATCATTCTGCAGAAAAATTTGAGACATAGTACTGTTAGATTCTTCCCTTCCCATTTTTTCTTTATGATTTCCCTTGGGTGCCTTGACATTTTGTTCCTCCAGATGAATTCAAGCATTATGTTTTCTGATCCTATAAAGTAACTCCTTGTAATTTGATTAGCATGTCACTAAATAAATAAATTGTTTAGGGAATATTTTCATTTTATTATATTAACAAGGACTATCCATGAGCAATGAATATTTCTCTATTTCTTTGGCTTTATATTTCTTTAAAGTGTTTTGCAGTTGTAATTATGTAATTATGGTGTATGTTTTGGTAAGTGGATTCCTAAATATTTTATACAGTTGATACTTATTTTGAATGGAATTATTCTATCTTTTCCTTCTTGGTTTTTTTTTTACTATTACATAAAAATACCAATAATTTGTTTATATCTTGCTACTTTGATGATTATAGTTTTAATTAACTGTATTTGACTTTCTGAAGTTATCTATAACAATTATTTCCATTCACTCAAAAATCTCCTATTCCATCCTTTAGTTACATCTTATCATGGAATACATTTTGGTATTAAATATTTATGCTGATTCCCTCTCAGTCTCAGACATTAGAATTTATCAATAATACTTGTTTGTAAATATTTTCTCTACCTATTTGCTTCTTTTCTTGGTCTAATTAATCTCTCTCTCTCTCTTTTTTTTTTTTGGAAGAAGGCAGGGCAATTGGGGTTAAGTGACTTGCCCAAGGTCTTACACAGCTAGTAAGTATTAAGTGACTGAGGTTAGATTTGAACTCAGGTCCTCCTGACTCCTGGGTCAATGCTCTATTCACTGTGCCACCTAGCTGCCCCTAATTAATTTTTCTTTTGCTCAAAGTTTTTTCATTTTGTGTAATCAAAATTGTAGGGTATTTTTTTTTCATTTTTTGATCATCTCCATCTCTTGTTTGGTTAAGAATGCTCTTCCTCAGAGTTTTCTGTTGGTCTCTATAGATTCTGAAGAAAGTACAGAAGGCCTCTAACATATAAGGTAGATCTTTTATGATAATCTTTTGGAAGAATATGGACAAGAGTTGCACAGAGATGAGTAGGCATGGGTGGGACGTACACTGTATCATTGGGGGGAATTCTTGAAAGGATGACATCACAGATTTAATTAAATATTTATGTTAACTTAACTGTCAACAAAGCAATCTAATAAATGTTCAATACACCAGGAAAAAATTGTCTTCCTACTGTTTGTCTTTTCTATGTGTACTCTTTCTGTCTGTAACTAATGCATCCATGTGTTCCCCTTTTTACTTGACCTTTGTAAAAATCCTTCTAAGGATGCCATATTTTTTTTTACCATTTCTGTATTTAAAAGGTAAGAGTTTGTGACAATTCTTGTTTTTTTAGGATTTCAAGTGATTGAGAGTTTCCTTTTTGAAGCTGTTTATCTCAGAACTTTAGTAAGCTGAGTGTCATATACTAGGGCACATTTCCTCTGAAGATAGACCATATGTGAGGGTTACTTACAATAAACTTCCAGGATGAAAAAACTCCCCTCTAAATGATTCATTCTACTCAATTTTTGAATTCACATCATAGGAAATCTTCTCTGAGAAACTTTTCTTTTAGTCTGAAGGCTCCAAAAGGAGTTTGGCTTTGGAGAATCTCTCCAACAAATGATATTTTCAAATGTTGTTCCAATTCTTCTCATAGGAATGAACCAAATTGAGAAAGCTTCATGGTGAGGTTTTCTCATTTTAGTAACTTCTAAGGATGAGAATATATAGTCTGTTCATGATCTTGATATATCTGAAAAATGGTAGGAAGGCTTATCTTCATATTCACTTTTGTGGCAAAATTGGAGATTCTAATGTAGTGTCAGAAATGTTAATGATGAAGACAAAATTCCCTGAACTTCAGATGATATTAAAATAGCAGTCTTCTGATTCAAAAGTATAATTAAAGTCAAACCAGCCTTTCTTCACTTCATCATGGAGATTGGACTGTCATATGTCATTCCATTGACATAAAATTATAACATAGGCAATTCTAGAAGGTTTGAGCTCATCTCATCTGTCACATCAGGGATGGGGGTGGAGGTGGGTAGACTACATGATCTCTAAGGTCAATCAAGTAATCTATTAACAGGTATTTATTTAGCACACATAGGATCATAGATGTAGGACTAGAAAGGATTTTAGGGGTCATCACATTAAACCCCATAATTGTACAAAGTAACAAATCTGAGTCCTGGAGAGGTGAACTAGAGTATCGAAAATAAGTAGCATTGGTCTTTGAACCAAGAGAAGCATACTAAACCACTTTGATTTTTCAGGCTACAGTTTACCTCCATGCATTCTACCACCACAATTTATTCTGTAGGCTCATGTGGTCTTATCTCTAAAGAACAGCATACTCCAACTGGAAACTCTGAACTCTAGGGGGATTTCATGAGTATGCAGGAGCCTAAGACTTTCATTCACAGAAGGGCTGAATGATCATTGTTGCTATTGTTCAGTCATTTTCAGTTGTGCCCAAATCTTCATGACCCCAGTTGAGATTTTCATGGTGGATATTGGAGTGGTTTAGCATTTCCTTCTTTAGCTCATTATATAGATGAGGAAACTGAAACAGAGTTAAGTGGCTTGCCCAGAGTCAGAAGCTATTAAGTTTCTGAGGCCAGATTTGAACTCAGGAAGATGAGTGCTCCTGACTTCAGGCCTGGCATTCTATTCGCTGTACCACATAGGCGCCCTAGAGTGGTTCATATATTTAAAATTGGAAGGTATCTTAGGGTTCCACCTCCTCATTTTACAGATGGGAAAACTGAGACTCCAAGAAGTTGAATAAATTGCTAAAGATTGCAGAAGTAGTAAGGGTCAGAGCTGGAATTTGGACCTAAGCCCTCTCATTCCAGAAATACAGTGAGAAGAACACCAGCTTTATAGTCAGAGGATCTGGGTTCAAATCCTGCCTCTGAGGCTATCTGTCTAATCTTGTACAAATCACTTGATCTCCCTGAGTCTGAATGCATTCACTCATTTGATACAGGGATTTGACTAGATGATCTCAAACATTCTCTTCCAGCTCTAAATTCATAATCCTATAGCACTTTTTATTCACTGAAGGGCAGAAAAGCTCAGTGAAGAAAAACAATCACCATTGACTGTAATTAGAGTATCTGGGTTCAAATCCCTTCTGTAATTCTCCTATTGTATAGTTTTGAACAAAGTACTTAACTTCCCTGGGACTCAATGTCCTCATTTATATAAAAATGGAATTGGACTAGATGGCCCATGAGGCACCTTCCAGATCCAGAGCCATGACCCTAAAGATAAGAAAGAAACCAGGGTAATCCCATCCTCCAGCTATAGGGAAGGTGACAACAATCCTGTCCATATTGGTTTTTTGTGTTGAAGAACAGTCAATGTCATCATTGTCTTGTTAAAAATAAAACAAACAAAACCCATCTCTGACAAACGTGAATGTGAGAGTTGAAATGGTGGCTTGTCTCCTTAGATATCAATTAATAAGGTTTTCATTTGGGGTTTTCTCACAAGCTCTAGAATCAGATGCCTATTTGGGGGAAGGGTGATGGGGAGGAACAAATAGCAAATGTACTGTCAGTAGGTGGGTTCAGGAGTCAGGGGACTCAGACTTGCTACTTTTCCATTAAAGCCTCTGGTTGCCAGGAGAAAGAGGCTGAAAAGATGATAAGGCCTGGGCTCACTAGGTGGCCGACCAACTTTGCAATAAGTGAAAGCAAAGCTTAAGGAGTTATAAAGTGAAAAGGTTTCAGTTATTAGGCATTTTTAAGGTGTTCATTGAGGTGAGACCTGCCTACAAAATGAAAGGAGTCCAGCTGGGTCAAATAAATTAAGAGGCAGTGGGACAAAAGACCTCAGTTCCAGGCAAGCAGATTCTTCACTCCACCTCTGCCACTGTCTGGGTGAAAAATAACTATATTTGAGGCAAAGGAAATATTTTTGCTCTTGACATTTTGAAATAATTTCCTGGTAGCTCCTTTTAATCTCCTTTTCTTCCTAGGGGGAAAAAACACTTTTCATGTTACCAGTCTTGACTTACTGGAATTTTGTGGGAAAGAATGTCCAAAGTGACTGCCCTCTCCATATATTTTTTATCTGGCTGTTGGAGAGCTCCTTCTGCTAACATATATTGATTCCCAGGATGGGAAATGTTTACCTATCTTTTATCCATTTCTTTTGATCAAGTTCGTTAGCATTTTAATGGAAAATAATCTATTGGACAATAATACTGAAGATGACATAAAGAGAGCAAGACAAGATATATTTCTCTTCCTTCATATGAAGAAGTATAGGTGTAGACACAGTTTAGTCAACTATCAACCTAGGTACCTATTGTTATTGTGGTGGCTATTTTAATGGGCATGAACATAAGAGCTTGGAAAATGAATATTTATTGTTTTTGAGAGTAAGGGAAGTATCTTATCCTAATATTAAAATCTCGGGTAAATGAATCATTCTCATCCTTAATATTGCCAATCACTGTTATAAGATATTATTATTGTTGTTGTTGTTGTTAGATAAGATTAATGAAAAGTCTGAGAGACAGAGTTTCTAGGTAATTAATAATCAATTTATTGATTAGGCTAGCAAATAATAAATAAATAAATTTATGGTCAGTGGTCTCTCTCAGTAACCAAAAACAAAACCATGGAGATCCCTGAAAGCTTAAATATGTTTAGAAAAGGAGGTGCCCCTTTCCCCCCACAGGTGAAATCAGTCCTGATTGGGGAGCAGTTAATGAGTCAGGGTAGCCATATTAATGAAGAGGTAGGCTAAAAGTCTTCAACTCCTTCTGCTGAGAATGATACTCAATTGCGTCTAGGAATACTAAGGAATCCACCTCTACCAAGACCACTATGGTTGGTTTTCTCCTTCATAAGCTGGGTCACCCTAAATTCTAATGGAGGTTTGTTTCCAAGGACAGGGGCTTATTTCCTAAGAGCTTATTTCCTTAGATTAGATTCTTTTTGTAAGATCTCTTTTGGTAGAGTTCTACCCAACATTGCAGAGCATGTTCCCAGGGGATTTGGGCAATCTCATCTATCAGCACTGGCCTACAGAGTAAGAAATAGAAAGGAAAAATCTCAATCCTAATTTAATAATTCATTATTAATATTATAGAAAAATAATTTATCTCATGATGTAACAGTAACTAAAGTTCAGAGAGTTTATATGAATTGTCCAAAATCTCACAGCAAATTCAAATTTTGAACAGAAGCCCTTTCTCCTGTGCTCTTTCAATAAATAAATAAATCTATCAGCATGGATTGATTAAGCCTCAGTATGTACCATAGTATCATATATAAAGTAGTACCACATATTTACTATGTACTTTTATCCTAGGCACTTGGGATACAAAGATAACAAATGTTTAATGTTTGTCTTTAAGGAAATCACATTTGTTCAGGGAAGATAAACATTTGCACATAATGTGTATCAAAAGTATATACAAAATAATTTGGGAGGAGCGAGCCTCTCTTCTTTGGGAACATCAGGAAAGATTTCATGTAGGAAATGGCATTGGAACTGAACACTGAGGGAATGAGGGATACTTTGAGGGCCATGATGCTAAATTTCTACCCTGAACAAATACAAGTGGTCAAAAATAAAAGAGAATCAGTTAGGTTCCCCTAGCCCTCTACCCAAAGCAAATGGGCATTTTCATGGTGACCTGAGAGAAAACTTACATTTTAATTGTGATATAGGCAAGACTGATGGGGAGAATGAGAAATGGCAATAGCCTGAGTACTGAGGTTCAGTACTGAGAGTCAGGACTTACATCTTCTAAAATCCTATTAAATATCTATGCTAGTACCTGTGAGAACTGGGTAAGTCCCTTAACCTCTGTAGTCCTCAGTTCCTGATCTGTTCCAGCTCTAATATTTTGTGTTCTAAGGTTCCTTCTACCTCAAAAATTCTATATGTAAGAGGTGAAAGAGAGTATGTGTGTGAATCATCTTAACCAGAGATTATGTGGGCTTAAAAGGGGTACAGGTGTGGGTGGAAGGGAATTGTCTAATGTGACAAAACTAGGTGCAAACAGCAATGCTCAAAGAGGACCCTTGAAGTAACTTTCCACTTACAGGCTGATGTCTTTATTAAGTTTCTTTCAGGGTTCATAATCACTGTAGCTGGTATCAATATGAAAAAAACTGACCCAAAATTTAAAAAAAAATTCTAATTGACTTGTCCTCACCCCAATCTGACAGAAGAAAATCATTTCTCCCTTTGGTTTAGCTACTCCACCTTCAGTCCCAAATTAAATCTTATCATCTTGGATAAAAATTATAGTTTATAGCTATATACTTTAATAGAAGGTATTTTAAGTCATGAAAATATGACTTGTACCTTGGGGATTAGGTCCATCATTTCCTCCCCTCCTCCCAACTGAAGATTAGTGGTCAAATGTATGGTCAGAAGGGTAGGAAGGAAGGAAGGAAGGAAGGAAGGAAGGAAGGAAGAAGAGAGGAGAGAGGGAGAGTGATTTAATGGTAACAAACATTTTGCATTTCAGCTTTAAATATACCCCTACACACATTCCCCTTTGCCATCTCCTTTCAAAAGCTTGATGTAGCACAGGGTTCATAGAATTTAGAAAAGGAAGGACCCTTAAAGAAAATAGGTAGTTCAATACCCTCCTGGGAAAGCAAATCCAAGGGAGATTAAGAGATTTGCCCAGGGCTCCACAGATGGCCATACCACGGGACAATAAATGAAAACCAGGTCCTTTGACTGCAAATCCAGTACTCTTTCTACAGCCTTGCATGGAGTGATTCTGCAACTTGAAACATCCTTTTGTCTCCATAGTGAACCAGTTAGTGACAGAGTCAGTGAATCCCTAAAGAATCCTGAAAATCTTCTAAGTGTCCTTCTCTAGGTAATTTCTTGTTCCAGGATTTGCCATCCCAGTGATAATTACATAGAGCTATGTACAATACCTTCTCTTAGATTTCTGAGTGCATCGCGGTATGTTGTACATCTCATGTCATTTTCTGATTAAAATGCTCCAGCAGAATAAATTGAAAACATCTGGCTTCAGGGACACCACAATCATTTTTAGGTTTTGTACAGCTATGCAAATTCAGTGCTTAGGTTTTCTTTAAAGGTGCCCCTCTAGTCTTGTCAGCTAAGACCACATTTGTCAGTCTTCCTATTCTCTGAAAAACATGTTAGTTCAAATAGAGGAAGGATCTCAGATGTGGAATTCTATGAGATCTTCAGCCGTCTGTGAAAATTAGTCATGGTTTACATTAGAAAGAGCTCTTTCCCCATATATGTGTGGTTGGGTTGGTTTGGAGGCAAGAAGAGGGGAGATTTGATTGTGTTTTCCACTATTCCCATTTTATTGTGTTATATGTGAATGTTCTTATAATTAACAACTCCAAAATAAAACTCTCCGATGAAAAGCCATTAACTGTCTTGAAGCAAATTCATAACCCTATTTGAAATTTTCCCTTTTGTTGCACTCTTCCTCATTCTCAAGCCTTAGAGATACACTCAGGCAAGCCCAGGCTTCCATTGGCTCCCGAAGAAGGGCTGCTGCCTGTTTCCTACCTGTTCAACTGTAATTATTCATTGTTGTTTTTCCCCCCCTAGGTGCTAAGATGTCTCTTAGAAACTCTAATGAATCTGGATTTGTAGAAAGAGGGGAAGGTATTCAAATGCACACTTGAAGGTCTCTGCAGCTGTCTGAAGGGTACCTAATGGAAGGAAATACACCAAAAGCATGGTCCATTTTATTCCACATACAAAAAAGGGGGGGGGGAGTAGAGGGGAGAAAAGAAAGCAGGTTACTAAGGTGAAAGACTTCTCTAACAACAACCAAACATTTTTTCAGTTGCCAATTATGCATCTCAGGACTTGCTATATGCATAACAATAGCAAAAACTACAATTCTGGATGTTACCTCTTTCAGATTCTATTAAAACTGTAATAGCGCCTGCTTCCATTATACATTTCCCTGTATATTTCAATCAAAATGTCACTTAGCTGCTGTTCCTAGAGTGCACTTAATATTTTCATTAAAATCAATAGAGCCAAGAAATGACAAGGGTGCAGGTGGGTACAGGCAATTAAACCCCTCCTGTATGTATTGTTAAATAGCAGTTGGGGGAAAAAAGAAGCCCCATTGAACACCTGTCCCTTCTCTCTTGAATGGCAGCTAACAGAAATCCACTTAGCCAGCTATTGTCTGCTTATTTTCCTGACAGATAATGTGAAGAAGTAGGCAGTTACGGGGCCAGTAATTCAGAATTAATTTTCCCTTCACAAGAGTGATGTGGACAACTGAGTGCCATAATGGTACCTGATCAGGATTCAAGGGGTAAACAAGACAATTTGAGATGATGGGCTGGAAATAAAGGCCCTTTAAGGGTTTGCTCCTCTCACCACTCTGAATGGCTGGCGCTTGGGCACTTTCGCTTTTTTTTATTTGCCTCAAATGAAAGTCAGAAGAGTCAATCATTAAAGCATTAGCCTGATACATTTGGGCATATTTGTGAGGGAGATGTGTGTGTGTGTGTGTGTGTGTGTGTGTGTGTGTGTGTGTGTGCGTGCGCGCATGGATTGAAAGAGAGGGAAAAGAAAGAAGACACAAGTTGCTCTCTATCCTTTCCCACCATATTAAAAATGTGAGTGGCTGCAAAAGACATCTGTTAAGCCACACATTGAGATTGTTTATCGAGTCTCCTCCTGTGAGCTGCTGCCTCAGTCAAGAAAATTACCACATTTCCCCTAATGAACAGAGACCTTTTCTTAACCTACTATTATTGCTTATTTCATTCTAATGGGAGATACCCACCCCCAACATGCACAGCAAAAATTTGTTTCCCTAGACCAACGAGATTGAAAAACTCCCTTTTTTTTTCCTTCTTCATTCTGAAGCCAAGTCTGTTCCATAGACCAGCTGAATGAACAGTCTCTGGAGATGAGTTAAATAGGAGGATTAGAAACAACTGTTCTCTGTCCAATCCCCAAGACCCAGTTGGCAGACAAACTGTGAGCACAGCCAATGAATCACTATCATCTCCCATAACTTGATATAAACCATTCAAAATAAATCAGGAGAGAGGATTGATTTGTACAGAATTGCTGTATTACCCAGGTACAATTTATTGATCTGAATTAAAAAGGAAAAAAAATCTGAACCAAGTAGATAAGCTTGATAAGCTCTCCTCTTAAATCTGAAGTAATTTCTTAACAATTGAAATTTGTCCAAGAATGAAGCCTTCACAAAGATGCTTGGTGGGACTTAAGATCCCCAGGAGGAAAACTATTTACACAACTCAGGACCTTACAGCCCACCAACTAATAAAAAAAAAAGTGTTTGAGGGTGGGGATTAAACTTGTCTAAATGGCTTTGCCTAGTGACTAGCACAGTGCCAAACCTTTTAAGAGGCTGTTCTGGTCTGTGTCCCTCTCTTTGCTACATCCTAAAAGTCATTTCAAGAACATTAGCTTTGACTATTAGTCACATGGCATCCCATCCATTCTATAGATTCATTCATTTGATCTTTTTTTCTTTTCATTCAGAAATCACATAGTAAGCTTCTACCATATGCAAGTGTAAAGGGTTCCAGCAAATTTTCCATCTCCTGTACTGCAGACCCTCCTCCTTAAAATATATGATTCAGGACACAGGAAAAGCTGGTTCTAGATTACCCCCTTTCCTCTTTTTAGAGAATTTCAAATAGCCTAAAGTTAATTCACATAACCGCGTATAGCTACTTTGGTGGAAGTTTAGATTTAGGAGGGCAAATGGAAAGAGAGGAGAAATGCCTTTCTAAAACCCCAAAACATGCAATGGGGAGTGATGGCTAGCCAAGACTTCAGAAAGATAGAGGAAGTATAAGAGAATAGCTCATCATGAGCTGATTTGTAATAGTAGAGACTCATTGAAAAAAATCCAAGAAAGGGTTTACCTGAGGAGATGTGGAGAGAGCGAGAGAGAGCGAGAGTGAGAGAGCGAGAGAGTGAGAGAGAGAGAGAGAGAGAGAGAGAGAGAGAGAGAGAGAGAGAGAGAGAGAGAAAGTATTGGGAGTAGGGGAGTATTTGACAAAAACAGGAGAAATTTAAATAATCTAGTGAAGTGAAATTCTTGGTTGACATTCCTGTTGTTTGAGAATTACCATCACCTGGAGATGAGAAACAATGCACCAGGGCATCATATGAAAAATCCTTGGAAGGAGAGCTAAGCAGCAGAGAGAGGTACCTATGGTACCTGCTGGAATGAAAGCAATGACATTAGAACAGAGAAGAATCTTTGAGAAGAAGGTTGTTGGCTAAAGAGCAATGAACCATTGAATCCCATCTATCAGTCCTACTCAGGATAGTATTGTAAGTTATGGGAACTGTACAGTGTCCTAGATTTTCCAACTGGGAGAGAGGATATCTTGACTCTCTTCCTCTTGATTCTTTTTTAATTCAGAGGGAGTCATTTCCTCTTTCTGATTGTCCTAACCAAGGTCATACCAAAGTCCAGTAGCCTCTACAGATATTCAGGGAAAGAGCTGGCCCATCAGGAGTGGGGTTCTCTTGACCCTCTATAAACAGTTTTGAGTCATCTCCCTTTGCTAGAATTCTATACACTGTATTATTATAAAGCATTTGGAAGGATTGTCCCATTGCAAGGGTGCATGTGTTTGGGGGGAAGGGGAGGACCCTCAATTTGATACTGGTCCCAACACAAGCCCACAAACCTTTTGTGGTCCTTTGCTGTATTAATACAACTTCTAAATTTGGATGTCTTGTGAGTCTAAGAGTATATAAGAGGAAACTGACTTGAGGGAATGAAGTTCCTACCTTTTCTACTGGGTGAGGTTAATCCTAATCATAATAACTAGTGTTTCTATAGTGTTGGGGTTTTTTAGTGCAAAGTAATACACAAACACACACACACACACACACACATGCACATATAGAACTATCTTATTTGATCCTTACAACAACTCTGTGAGAGGAATGCTATTACTTTTATAGATGGGGAAACTGAGGCACTGAGATGTTAAGTGACTTGTATGGGTTCACAAAAGCCAATAGGCATCTGAAATAGGATTTGAATTCAAGCTGTTCAGACGCCAAGTCCATCACTCTATGCACTGCTTCACCTGACTGACAATAGTTAATGGGATAAGGGCTTTATTTGAGTGAGGGTCAGATACCAAAGTTCCCAGTTATAATTTGGGTAGGGAAAACAAGTTAGAAAAATGGAAAAGTCCCCAAAGTATTACAGTCTTTTGTGCCAAGAAGGAGCCTCTCTCATGCAGGTTATACAATATTGTGACTGCCCTATCTCCCTTTTTAAATCACAAATCCATCCATCTCACAATTTTCAAATAATTCATGAACTCCCATCTCCAAAGTCATCTGGGAGAGTATGGTTCAATGTTGCAGACTCCTCAAGGACAGAGCACAATAGACATCTTCAAATACCTTTGTCATAATTGCTACAGTGTCTAAGATAATGCTGGGCTCAATAAATAAAGTACTTTCTGGCATGACTTTCCAGATGAAATTTGGAATTTTCTATACTCTCTCTCCCATCCCACCCACTTTATGTATTCATTCTAGTCTCCCAATTCCTCATTCTATATTTGAAATATCCTTTGTACATTCTACTTTTGTTTTATATTTAACTAATTATAATTCCTTTGCACATTTACCTATATTGGAGTTATCTTTGTAAACAACCAGAAGGTAGGTAAATGTATACAATCACTGGAATCAAGATTGAAAGCCAAGCTAAGCCAAGCTCACTCCCAAATTGTTATAGAGGAAAAAGCTGAGTCCTAGAAAAGATAAGTGACTTAGCCAAAGGTCACTGAGTTATTTAGTAGAAGAGCAGGGATTCAAAAACAGGTCTTCTAATTCCAAATTTAATGCCATACACTATTTGCTTAGCCAAGGACCATATGTACTTACTAAATGATTCAATGCTTGTTCTTAATGAACATTAGTGATGGTAAAAGTGACAGCTACATGATCATGGTAGAATTCACATTATCAAGCACCAACTGTCTTAAAAACTGCTTCATGAATATTATTACATGTGATTCTCACCCTGACCACTTGACGCAGATAGCATAATTATTATCCTTATTTTGTGAATGAGAAAGCTGAGGCTCAAGGACATTGGTTGACTGGTTCACAGTCACACAGCTAGTAAATGGTAATTGTAAACTGGAGAACCTAAGGCATAAGAGAAACACAACAAATGTCTTCACATATTTGAAGGACTGTCTACACAGAAGAGGGATTAGTTTTGTTCTGCTTGGCTTTAAAGGGCAGAGCCAGTAGTAATAGGGAGAAGTCAAAAGAAATTTAGATTCCATGTCATGAAAATTCTTCTAACATTTTAGCTGGAAAAATAGAATGAGATGCCTTGGAAGATACTGGGTTCCATTCCATCTCAGAGTTCAGTCATTTTTACTGGTAGTTCCCCTTGCCTAGAATGCTTTCCCTCCTCCTCTCCACCTCCTTCTTTCCCTAGGTTCTTTCAAGTCATCACTAAAATCTATCTTCTATGAGAAGTCTTTTCCAATTCCCTTAATTCTAGTGCCTTCCTTCTATTGATTACCTCCAATTTATCCACAGATAGTTTGTTCATAGTTGTTTGCATATTGTCACCCCATTAGACTGTGAGCTCTTTAAGAGCAAGGATTGTGTATCCCCAGTACTTAGAACACTGCCTGTGACACAGTAGGCATTTCACAAATACTTAATGCCAGACTGCCTGGAGGTTTTCAAGCAGATCCTAGAAAACTTTGTAGTAGGTCTGCTATACAGAAGATTCAGAAGGTTGGACTAGATGACCTCCAAGGTCCATTCCAACACTGGGATTCTGTGATCTGGCACACATAAGCCAAAGGTTTAAAATTAAAGTAATATGTATTGTCTTTTGACCACATTGACAGAGATCTCTAAAAAGTCTGGTGTGCTTGTACCTAGAACTTGTCAACCTTGATTTTTCTAAAGAAAATTTTTTAAAAATTTAAGCAATATCTACAAATGATAAAACAAACAAACAAACAAAACCAGACATGGTGTAATGGTTATATCACTGAACTTGGAGTGAAGAAAACTTGGGTTCACATCCTGACTTGCATATCTACTAGTTGTATGACCCTGAGGCAGTCATTTAACCCATTTGTACCTCATCTATACCATGGTATAGATGGTATAGATGGTATACCATGAAGAAGTCGAACTCAGAGACCTCTTGAGGTCCCTTCCAGTTGAAAGGTAAGACATTTCATTTGTGATTGCCTTGCCATTGGGAATTCCTAGTGGAAAACCTCTTCTACCAAGGTGGGTTGATATGTTCTATGCAACATATAGTCTTATGGAATAAGCATTTTCATAGAACTTACTATGTGCAAACTACTGAACTAGGTGCCATGAATAAAAAGGCAAAAATAGAGAGAGAAAGGGAATAACCATTTAAATAGCACCGATTGCATGCCAAGTATTGTGCTAATTGCTTTACAAATATTATCTCATTTGATCCTGACCACAATCCTGAGTGGTGGGTGCTATTGTTATTTCTACTTTATAACCGAGGAACTGGAAGCAAGCAGAGAGTAAGTGACTTGCCCAGGGACACACAAAGACAGAAAGCATCTGAGAACAGATTTTAGCTCAGATCTCATCACCAACTACCTACAGTCTTAGACAGTGGTATCATACTTAAATAGAAATAAAAGCCACTGAACCATAAAGACCCTGTAGTGTGCATATTGTCTGAACTTTAAAATGAAATGTTATCTGTGTTTCATTATATTTTTATTTATTTTGTTAAATATTTATCAATCACATTTTAACTTGTTTCCAGCCACATATAGGACCACATGTAGGAGTGTTGTGGCCAATGTGTTGGACATTTCTGACTTTAGAGAATTACCTGAAGCCCTGATATGTTAAAGGATTTGTCCAGGTCACATAGTCAAAATGTATCAGGCACAGAATTTGAACCCGGCTCTTCCTGGTCCCAAGGTCAGTTGTCAGTTGTAACATTGCCTCTGGGGAAGATGATAAAAGACAAATATGAAAGTGTGGCCCAATCACATACCCACGAGGAATGCCAAGGAAAGAGTATTTTATTAGGATTCAGGATTCATGTGATGTAATTTCTCTCCTTTAACAGCAACTAGCTGTGTGACCTTCAGCAAGTCACTTAACCTTTTTGAAACTCTAGTCAAGGCTTACAATACATGCTCTCTCTACCATACATGGCTTTTGGAAAGATTTAATAAAATAGTGCTTTCCAGTGTATAAAGTAGCCAGGTCATCCAGTGGATAAAATAATGGCCTAAGAGCAGGAAGGACTGAATTCAAATCCTGCCTCAGATATTTACTAGCTGTGTAAGTAGCTTAATCTAACCTGTTTCTTCATCTGTAAAATGGAGATAATAATACTGTCTAACAGGATTGTTGTGAGGGGCTAATGTGATCATATGTAAAGAGATTTGCAGACCTTAAAGTATTGTGTAAATGTTAGCTGCTCTTCTTATTAAGTCTCATTATGCATGTGAGGTGGTATTATTAAAATAACATTATATTACCTACCATCCACTGGTCAAATTTTCATTAATTACCTAATCTATACAGTATATTATATTATCTCACCCTAGTTCTAAAAGCTCACTGTAAACTTGGTAATAATAGGAAATGTAATACACAATTGATAAACACCAAACCAAGTGAACGACAAAATGGCATGTGAATTACAGGAGGGAAAGAGGACAGTGGGGTCTCATTTAGTATCTGCCATTTGAGTTGAGCTTTAAAGATGGTTTGGAATGCAGAAGATAATGAAGGAAAGGGAATTATTAGCTATAATATGCCTCAAGTTCAGTGTAGATTAAATAAAATAGTGAAGTTTAGGAACATTCACCTTCTGTGGACCTACCCTTAAGGTATGATTTCTGAAAGAAGACAGTGAACATATCTGTTATATAGATGAGTTTAGAACTCTTTTCAGTTGACACCACTGTAATTACCACTTAATGACATAGTAGAAGGTTGTTTATGCCTATTTGTGTCCTAGAAAATAAAGTGCTACAATATTTGATATTTCAAGAGGGAGAGGAGTGGAGGGACCATATTTTTCATGCTTCTCTAGTCAACATGAATACAGTAGGCTGTCTTCTTCACTAATATCCTTATCTCGTACTCCTAGTTGAAGAATAACATTTTAAAAATACTTTTAAACAGTTGGATTTTGAGGACTAGGTGTGGTATAGGGGAAAGAGTGATGAATTCAGAGTTGGAGTACCTGCTTCAAACCCTACGTGACTTGGAGTATCCTCTATGGATTGCTCTCTGCCTTTTAGAATCCTCATCTTGCTCCAAGGCTCAACTCAGGCATCACCTTTCAATGGCCCCCTGCTGCCCTATATAGCTAATAGCACTGTCTCTCTCTTTAAACAGCATTTTATCCAAATTCTCTTTCACCACACTTATTTGTGTTAATGTAAAGTCCTGCAATCATTTATAACCTACCTATGAGAATGTAATCTCCTAGAAGGAAGGGATTGTTTCATTTTTGTCTTTATATCTCCAGTACCCAACAAAATGCATTAGAGACAGCAGGAGCTTAATAAATGTCTGTTGAATTTAATTTAACTAATCATTTCTTCAACACAAACAGAATTGGACACTAATCTGGTTTATTGACTGGTGATGGGAATTAAAGCACAAAGTCAGAGAATCATGTACTTATGGGCTCAGCCCAAAGGTCAGCTGTCTCCTTAAAAGTAGTTAAGTGGAGTTAATTGATGAGTACTGTGGTGAGATTTGACATTGGACCTTAATTATATCTTGAGAGGCAAGGAAAATGGAAAATCAAGGTTAATTCAATTGAACAGTTGATCACTAAGCAATAATCACAATATGAACTATATTTCAATTTCACCTTAGTGCTACCTAGGTGGAAGATTGATATTAGAAATAAGATTTATGCTGCTGGTCTTAAATTATTTTATTTTGCCCATGAGAAAGATTCCCTCCTCTCTTTTCCCTTGTGTGTTTGTGCATGCATACACCACTGTGGGATCTTTTTCTAAAACATAAAAAGAGTGGGGCTGTATAAACTGTCTGTCTTGTGGCCTCGGTTGAACCCAACTGTGATAACCTATATGAGCAGCTGCATCCATGCTGGAAGTAACCAGTGTAAGATAATCAGAGAGACACTGTCAATCAAATTTTCAGATGTTAGAAACATGTCAAAGATGCTAATTGTGAGACATATCAAGGCAAATTAGGACCTACTTTTTCTCTCAACATTTATACAAGGTTTTCAGTCTGTTTAAGCCTTTTCATTCCACTTAATTTAGTCCATGAAAAACACAGCAGTTGGGTACACATTTAGCTTCAGTTTTGCTTACTTTTAGATTTTTTTCCTATCACAGAAAAGCTGTATATTAGATTGAGTCTTGAAGAGGCTTCTCAAATTGACATGGAATTCAGAAAGCTTTGAATGATGACATTGGTCTAGATGAAAGTTAATGAGAAGGCTTTGTGTTTCTTTTAGAGATGCAAGCCCATTTTATCTTCACCACAGCTATGAGAAGTGCATTCTTCAGTACTGAAATGGATCTGTAACCTCATCCAAGTAGGTATTCTCACCAATAAAGCAAATCCAAACCAATCCAAACCAGCCCATTCCATGTGACCCTTGCCTATGTCCTACTATAGCTTCATCACAGGAGAGTCAACCCAATGTCGCTACTTGAGCGACATCTTTGCTTTCTTTTGACATTTTGCGAGTTGGCCACTAGTCAGCTCTTGCTTTCACCACATGACCACTTGTGCTACTTAGCTCAGTGACATACTAAGCTGAAGCATTCGGATGGAGCAAGTGCTCGTCCTGGCACAAGCTAAGGGAGTTATGAAATAATAGGTAAAGACATTGATATTTCTGGTGCTATGTCTAGTCAGCTCTGGCTCAGTTCTGGTTCAAACAATCTCTCTATGAGCTTTCTTATTTCCCTTTCTTCTAGATATAGATGACTATGGCTGGTGTCTGGTATGAGCCCACATGATGTAGGAGAAGCATCATATCTAAGGTGGCACAGTGCCCCCTGAGCTGTCTGGTTTTATATATCCAAAGATCTACAAGATTAATAATAATAATAATAATAATAGCATTTACATATCACTTTAAGGCTTAAAAAGCATTTTAAAATATCTTACTTGGTTCTCACAATAATATTAGGAATTGGGTACTATTAATATTCTCATTTTACAGGGTAGGTTAAGTGACTTGCCCAGGGTTGTATGGCTAGTAAATGTCTGAGGTGAAATTTGAACTTGGATCTTCTCACAAAAGAGGAAACTGAGTCAGAGGAAGATTAAATGACTTAAAATGCCTATGCTGACATTTAATATGTATCAGAGATGGGATTCCAACAACCCAGGTTTCTCTGGCCTCCACCTCCAATATTCTTTCCACTGTGCCAAACTGTGCCTAACTTGAAGTTGCAGGAATGGGCCTTATACCCTGGCTCTGTTATTTGCTGCCTATGGGACCTTAATCAAGTCACCTAACTTTTCTAGGTCTCAGTTTTCCTCACTGAGAGATGACCAGGTTGGGCAAGATGACTTTCCAGTCCTAAAACTATGGTCCTCTCATCTCTCAAGGCAATTTGTGTAAGGATTTCTATTCCCATTATGCACATGATTCCTTAGACAAGGAGTGGAACCTGTGCTTGAATCTTAGTCTCGACTGCCATTCTTTCTACTTGAAATGAACTACAGTTGACAAAAAGTGAGAGACAAAGCAGAAATATTAGAGCAAAGAAAAGGAAAGGTGTCTTTGAATTCCCATTGCCCAGCATGATATCTGACATGGTAGACACTTAATAATTGATTAAATTATTATTAAATATTGATTGATTGGTTGATGTCCCAGTGATATCTTAGTCTTCCTATTATTGTTTCTTTTGTAATCTTTGTCTGAAGAAATAGTCTCCAAATAGGAGTCTGTGGTCACAGGAGGAGCCATGGAATCATGCCAAGGTGGGGCATGTCATACCATATCCTAAATGGTATGACATCAACCAATTAGAGTTGGAAGGTAAGTCCCATCCCACCCTCCCCATGAGAACCTACTACAGATTTTCTCTCTAGTATAACCATCCCTACCTACATTTACCTCCCCACTCTCATCCATTGTACTCCCTTTTTCTTCTATGCAAACTCCCAAGTTTCCCACCTCTGAACTAGGCTATCCAGTCACCACCCACTGCAATAGTAGCTAAGCAAGGGCCAGCTAGGTGGCATAGTAAATAGAGCACCAGCCCTGGAGTCAGGAGGACCTGAGTTCAAATTTGGCCTCAGGCAGTTGACAATCACTAGCTGTGTGACCTTGGGAAAGTCATTTAACCATTGCCTTGCCTTCCTCCCAGGAAAAAAATAGCTAAGGAGAATTCTGCATAGCTCATTTGGGGCTACACAGTATTGTTCCCTTAGGTTATCACCCCTCCCATTAAAAAATTTATTATTGGTGGGGGGAGATACAAAAGAAGGTGAAAGTCCCTGCCCTCAAGGAGCTTATAATTTAATGAATAAAAATAGCAGGCTGTAACAGTCAACACAACTGCCATTGTCATTATGGAATTTCAATCAGTCAAGTACTCTATGCTTATTGGTAAAGACTGGGCTTCCCAGCTAGTTCCTCATTAAACTTGCCATGAATTCTTGGCTTTATGCTAGCTCAGAGCAAGAAGAGGCTAGTCCTCCATAATAACACAGCTCTCTGAATTCAGGCTTTCATGAGCATGCCCAAGTCAAAAGAGAACCATTTGTTTTGGAACATAAAAGAGAAGGGGTAAAAAAAAAAAGTACTTAAACCACAGTGAGGATGATTAAGCGTCCCTTTGGATATTAAGGATAGGCATCTTAAGGCCTCTTTAATACCCAGAAACAACAAAAGTAATTTTGACCAAAGATTTTTTTTAATAATCTGAGGAGAGAAAATGACAAGACCTTCCTTTAGAGAAGTGTCTATACTATCCTTTAAAGGTGACTGGTTACAGTCTTCGTTTCCCATTGTTGATTTGGTCATTCAAGGTAGCTAAAATTCTGGTTTAACAGAAGATGATTTGTGATACTTATTAACTGACTAATTTAGAGATTCAAAGAAGCTTCATTCCACCAACAGTCACATATTAACTTCTCTTTGGTTTAAATGCTCAGTTTAAATGGGAAACCCAATCTAGTTGAGTGGAGATTAATAGTATTTGCTTTAAAATGGACATTATTTACTCGTCTATAATTTAGTGTGATGTATCTGCCAAAAAAACTAAGGAAATCTTAGGTTGTGTTATTAGAATTGTAATTTCTAGATCTCTTCCCAAACATCCTACTAATTTACCTCAACCAGAGGCAGAGGTGACCTCAATTTCTCTACAACTACATGAACAAAGTGTAAGCTGTAGCAGGTCCCACCAAGCTGAACAGGCTTAGTTTTGGAGCAATCACTGACAGGTAGCCAACCCAAGATCAGCCCCCTAACTTCAGAAAGGCCCATCACAAAAAGACTGGTCACTACATAGTTAATTTTCGATGCCCTATGCAAAAATATGTATGTTACCTTTTTTGTGGTAGCAAAGAATTGGAAATTGAGGAGATGCTCATCAATTAGGGAATGGCTAAACAAATTCTGGCATGACTGTGATGAAGTACTATTGCCATATACCACGATTATGGAACCTGCACCCTTGAGGCCACATATGAACTTGTAGGTCCTTGGGTGCAATCTTTTAACTGAGTCCAAGTTTTATAGAACAAATCCTTTTATTAAAGGAATTTGTTTTGTGAAGTCTGGGTTGAGTCAAAGGTCTGGACGTGAGGACCTAGAGGGTCACATGTGGCCTCCAGGACACAGGTTCCCCACCCCATATACAAAATAATCAGGGTGTGGCTTAAAAAAAAACCTGACAGGACCTATATAAACTGAGGCAAAGCAAAGTGAGAAGGCCCAGGAGATCATTGCTCACAGTAACAGCAATGTTACAATGATAATCAACTGTGAAAGGCTTTGCTATTCTGATCAATACAATGATCCAAGACAATTCCAAAAGAAACATGTTAAAAAAAAAATCCATCTCCAGAAAAAGAACTGATGAACTCTGATTGCAAATTGAAGTAGAATTTGCTCACTTTAAGGTTTTGCCTTTTTTTTTCTCAACGTGGCCAATATGGAAATATATTTTGAATGGTTTCACATGTATAATTGCGGGTGGGTAGAGGATTAAAATTGGAACTCAATTTTTTTAAAAAAAGAACTAAAAACAAAAAACATTAATTGGGCACCTTGGGGTGCCCAAAAGGTTTTAATCAATTTTGAGGTCTACTTTAGTTTTACTGGAGAAAGAATGTACATGGATGGAATAACACGTCTTTAAAGTATTTTAAGTAGATAGATAGATGGACATTTTAAGTAAGGGAGTGTTAGCTAGATCACTGGAAACCAGATGACTTGTGCTGCTCAGAACACATCTGGAAGATAGTATTCAGTTCTCTTTTTTGCTTGTTTTTTCTTTATTTGGTATTTTATTTTTCCTCAGTTAAATGTAAAAATAATTTTAACATTTATTTTTAAAACGTTGAGTTCCAAATTATCTTTCCCTCCCTCCCCAACCCTCTTCATTGAGAAGGTAAGCAATTCTTTTTATTTATTTTTAAAATTAACTTTTGTGTTTATTTTTAGTTTACATCATTCATTTCCACAAGATTTTCAGTTACAAATTTTCTCCCCGTCTTTCCCCTACTCACCACCCCAAAACAGAGATCTCACTGTAAATCCTCACCCCCAATCTGCTCTCTCCTATATTCTTCCCCATCCCCCCTCTGATTTTCTGGTAGGGCAAGATGGATCTCCATACCCTTGTGCCTGTATATCTTATCTTATTCCAGTTGCATGTAAATAATAATAATAATAATTAATAACAACAATATTTTAAAACAAACATTTGATTTTAAAACTTTACATTCCAGATTGTTCTCCTTTCTCCCTCATCTCCCACCCTC
>CM053599.1:118581322-118612488 GCA_028646575.1 Pseudocheirus occidentalis | reverse complement strand
CCCAAAGAAGAAATATAAAGTTCAGTTGCTGTTCTTACTTTGCTTCCTTTGCCTGCTCATGTTGCCAGTGAATTGCTTGACTTTTTAGCTCTGTGGAACTCTGCTTCCAGAGGGGAAAGCTCTGTCCCAAATCACTGGGGTTTTCAAAGCCACTGGAGCTATTAGAAGGCTGTGGCAGCCACCACCATATTTGGCTCACTGAAAATGCACCCCAGGACCACCACCCTAGCCAATCTGGATCCAGGGTGCTCAACACAAGAGCACTTAGCCTCTGAACGATCACTTGGCCACCCTGCAGTCTGCAGGCCAGGAGCTCTGAAGCAATCATGTGCAGGCAGCTGCAGGGCCCCTGCTTCTGCTGTTTCCTTTCCCTGGAGGCACTTTGGCCAGACTGCTTTTCTCACCCAAATTTAGTGGAGTTCCACTGACCTTTCATGTTGTCCTTGTTTCTTATGGCTTGATAATTCTGGAAACTGCCACAGCTCCTGCTGATCCACTCTCCTGAAGGCTCCAGCTGTGGCTTGTTCTGGCCACCCTGGGCCAAGCTGTAGTTTCAGGCTGGGCTGGTTTTGGTTCCCAGCGTGCTGTGAAGAGCCTTTCCTGCTGAGCTGCCTTCAGCAGGAGGTGTGATTTCCTGTATTTTTGTGAGTTTTGGAGCCCTAAAATTTGTTTAGAGTCATATTTTATGGGTATTTGAGGTGGCTATGTTGGAGCTGAGGAACCTTGTTGCTTCTAAAGAAAACTCACAAGGAAACAAAGAAAAGATGAACAATTCTTAACACAGGGTGCATTATTTATCATACAGGCTTTTTTGAAATGAAAATTTATTACTATGTATTTTGAATCCTTTATTATGTTCTGCTATGCACACAATATGTTTTCTTCTTTGTATTTAAGTTTCAATATTTAAGTTTGTGATATGTTTTTGTTTCTTTTCTCTATTTTGTATTTGTGTTCTGGTATTAGAGTCTAAAATAAAAAATAAAATAAAAATAATAAAAAAATAAAATAAATAGTAAAAAAGAGATGATCTCACAGGTTGAGGTCATCTTCTTGAGTCATGTGTCATGCATAAATGGTGAATGTGCAGAGTGCTTGAGAGATAGGACAAAGCAAGGAATGTCTTCAAAGAAGGACAAAGATAGGACAAAGAAATTATGGCCTCTTGCACATTGGGTAGAGTCTCTGTGGAGAAATTTTGAGAGGGTAAGAAGGAGAATTGCATAATATCAGCCATGGTCAATTGGTTGAGACCTGTATGGAATCATAGAATGATTTGACTATTTGAGAGTATATAAATCTATCCCAAAGTGGAATGGATTGTCTTGGAAATGGAATCAGTTCCCCCTTTGGGATCTTCAAGCAAATTTTGGATGAACACTCATAGCGTATATTTAAGGAAAGATTCTTTTTCAGGTATTATCATTCATTCATTTCAGTCATGTCCAACTCTTTATGACTTCATTTGGGGTTTTCTTTGTAAAGATACTGGAATGGTTTGCCATTTCTTTCTCTAGTTCATTTTACAGATGAGGAAACTGAGGCAAACAGGGTTAAGTGACTTGACCAAGGTCACACAGTTAGTAAGTGTCTGACACCAGATTTGAACTCAGAAAGAAGAATCTTCCTGACTCAAAACCCAGCACTTTATGTACTGCATCACCTTTTCAGGTTTCAGTTGGACCAAGTATCCTCTGAGGACATGTACAACTGTGAAATTCTGTGATTTTATGTGATTGCTTAGGTGGAATACTAAAGAAGAGAAGATTTTGTTTTCTGTTCCTGAGGAACAAGTAGCTGAGTTTATTGGAAAGGTAAAAATCTGGTCAGATATTTTTGAAGATAAAAATGTTTGATAAAACAAAAGACCTCACCTATTTGAATAATAATTCACTATCTTTTTAAAACAAACTGATGGGAAAACTGGGCAGCAGTCTGGCAGAAATTAAGTTTGGACTAACATTTCACACCTTATATGAAGATAAACTCAAAACAGAAATGAGAACTAGATATAAAGGTCACATCATAAACAAATTAGAGGAACCAGGGAAAAATTACCTGTCAGATTTTTGGATAGGGGATGAATTCATGACCAAACAAGGGACAGAGAGCATTACAGAAGGTGAAGTAGACAATTTTGATTACATTAAATTAATAAATGTTTGCACAAACAAATCCAATGTACCTAAGATTAGAAGGTTAGAGGAAAAAAAAGAAAACTTCTTTATAGCAAGTTTCTCTGATAAAAGTCTAATTTCTAAATGTATAAGGAACTTATTTGAATTTATAAGAATAAGACCAATTGACAATATTGTAAAAGGATGTGAAGAGGTAATTTTCAAAAGAAGGAATCAAAGTTATCTATAACCATATTTTAAAGATGTTCAAAATCACTAATAATCATAGAAATGCAATTTTAAGAAACTCTGAGGTTCCATTTCACTCTCAGCAGACTGGCAAAACTAATTTCAGTAATGACAAATGTTGGCAGGGATATGCAGAAAAAGAAGTGCATTGATGTACTGTTGTTGCTTTAAGAAGTGAGGAAACATAATTTCAAAGACAGTTATAAACACCTTTGTGAACTGATACAGAATGAAGTGTATTGGATCAGTATTGCATATATTATGCCATGAATAGTGGGGAGTTGTAACCATTCTGTAAAACTTAAGTCCTTTGATTAACAAAATAATCAATGATGATGTTAGAGGACTGATAAAGAAGAAAGTTGTTTGTTTACCTTTTGACAGAGTGTAATAGTAATGGAAATTTACAGATTTTCTATGCCCTTTAACAAGCCTAAGGGAATTTGAAGACCTCACCTGCTTTGAAAATATACTCCGTCCCCTAATAGGCTGAATGTAATTACATGGAGCCTGTGGTGGGAGGAGTTTGATGAAGGGTGGAGCTGAGCCCACCGGAAGCTGGGAGTAAGGGCCAACTAGATGGTTGGGAGGAGAGCATGTTTGATGGAGACAGGTAGACTTTTGAGTAAATATTGGTCTTATATTGGTTGGTGGGAAGGTTAAAGGATGATGTGGCTCTCTGTGCTGGTGTGGCTTATTAACTTCTTTGCTACTATGATGGAATCGGCTTACTGGTTTTGGGATTCGTTTTCTGGTGACTGAAGAAATGTTTTGCTTCTGTCTTCTATATGAAAAGTCTATTATATTTTGTGATTGAGCACCATGCATGTATATTTATCATGATTGTGGGTGCTGTAAATATTTCATTGATGCTACATTTGGTGACAAGGATGAGATCTCAAAATATTGGACCTCTAGTTGGAGGCAGAAGGAATTTAGAAGAAGTCATTGCAATAATCCTTCCTTCCTTCCTTCCTTCCTTCCTTCCTTCCTTCCTTCCTTCCTTCCTTCTTCCTTCCTCTTCAGTTGGGATGAAGTGGGAGAGAGAAAAAACACTTGATAATTTAAAAAACTTTCTGAAAAGGATATGGTTGAATTGGGAGTAAATGGCATAGGACTTAGAGAGACAAAGTGGTATATTTTTTAAGTGGTGAGTTGTATATTGTAGTTGAATGGGGGAATTAAATGATGAGAGTATCTATAACTGTTCACAGCTTTTATTTCTCCTCAACCAAGTCAGGAAACACTATCAGTTTATTTTAGGATTTGGATATTTGCAGAGACTGGTCACAAATGAGTCTGGATATGGAGAAAAATATTAATTTCTGGCATCTTTATTTATCTAGAACCAAAAGTTCTGGCACTGAAGAAACTTCAGGGGCCTGGAAAAGATGTAGTTGACCTGGTAAGAAGTGATTTATCTTCTTGGGCTGTGTCTACTTCAGAAGTTTTCTGATCATTCAACAGCTCGTTCATATCAGGCTAATTTGTCTTATTTTAGTGTTAAAAATTCTATCACAATAAGGAAGCTACTTAAAGCCATAATGAATAATTTTGACATTTGGGGAAAAGGGGAAGGAGACTTCTCTGGAAGATATAGAGAGAGATCTCAGGATATATGTAGAAAGCAACCCTGGAACATTTCTTTGCTGGGGAAAACTGTCCTATTTGAACCTCAGGTGTTATAGCACCATTATCTACTAGGGTTTCCTATTCCGCTGATTAGTTTACCTTTAAAGGTAATACTATTCTCCTGGAGACCTAGTTGGTCCCTGTCTCCCCTGAAACAGCTTCCTGTTTACCCAAGTGCATTAAAAGTTCTCATCCATGTCCACTTGATTTAGTGGAATTCTGAAGATCATTCAAGTCAGTACCCTATATCCTGCTGACATGATGTCTCCCTAGGAGAGTCTTGCTTGGAGAAGCTAACTGCCATTGTAAATTTGTTGCTATGTATAGACTTAGTAAACCTCCTTCTGTTAACTGTTCAATGAATTACGAGTGCCTCATTTTGTCCCCAAACTAAATCTGAATTAACAGAGTATCACCCATAATACCAAGCCAGTACTGAGCAGGCCTCTGCTTAGGAGATAAGGCTAAGCCAAGGAAAGGCAACAAGTAGTCTAGGAATGCTTTAGGATCCTGTCTTGACCAGTGAGTAGCTGTCCTATAAGCCTTGGTGCTTCTGGGAGTAGCTGTACAATGGAGAGGGCAGTCCATCTCCCAGAAAGTCTAAATTGTGCTCTCTTAGTATAGTCCATAAGCCTCTGTCCCCTCCCCAATTGCCAAGCACAACTGGCAGAAGAGAAGGATGGAACCTGTAGGACTTTATTGGGGAAGGAGGTAAAAGAGGAAAGATAGTCTGGCTGTGGAAGCATGGGATGAGGGCGTTGAAGTACTTGAGGAATCGTGAAAGCACAGTCCTTGTCCCCAAGGATCCTGACTGCTCTGACTTCACCTAATCTTCACCCAAGAGTTTTAGGACTCCCTGTATAACCCTTGGAATGTGTACACATCTGTCTTACCACTTCTATTCCTTTTAATGCTGCCACTAACATGAAGAGTTCTTCTGAAGACTTCAATTTATAACAATTTATCCTTTACACCATGTCTAGCTATGTTGGTTCAACATCTGTTGATCAGTTGATCAAGTGTTGGATTATTGATATATGTGTACATATATGTCATTGGCTAAAATATGTCTATACTATCTGCTGCTCTAGTAACTAGTATGTAGGTGGTGAAGTGGATAGAGTACTGGGCCTGGAATCAGGAAGACTTACATTCATGAATTAAATTCTGGGCATGTCAATTAGCCATGTTTCCTTAGTTTCATCATCTGTAAAATAAGCTGGAGAAGAAAATGGCAAATCACTCCAGTATTTCTTCCAAGAAAACCCCAAATGGAGTCACAAAGTATCAAACGCTACTGAACAAAAATAGAGAGTTTTGTTTTGAAAGTTGTCATTTATAAATATTTCATTTTTTCCTCACAACAACCCTGGAAGGAAGATGCTATTACTATCTCCACTTTTCAAATGGGGAAACTGAAACAGACAAAGGTTAAATGATTTACCCAGGGTCTCAAAGCTTACCTTAAATGTCTAAGATTTGACCTCAGGAAGGATAGCTATCTACTCATTGTGTCATCTGTTTGCCTCTGTTTATTATAATGTGTATTCGACTAACAAAAAATGGTGTGCCATTATGTTCTACCTACAAAAATAAAAAAAATCACTCTGAACTTTCTTTGGATTTCTTCTTTTCAAATCAACTGTAGAGATGAGATTCAATTTCCATGGTTAGGAAAGCTATGATCAGTGAGTAATGGTAATTTTTGTAGCACTTCATATGAAACTGAGCATTTTCCATGATTGTTTAAATCTTTGTAACACCTCCAAATAACCAGACTGGTGTTCCATGATAATTAAAATTTGCAAATTTGGGAAACTGAGATACAGAGAGGTTAAGTAAAGAACTAGAGAGACTAGATAGAAGATTGAGTCAAGCAAGGAAAAAGGGGTGCTAGAATCATTCAAGATAAAAGCTTCTATAGAATTGTAAGTTTGTTCTGCTGAGATAAATGGGAGACTTATGCCCTGACACTTAAGAAATATCAAAATGGACAGCAATGTAGAGCTGTGTGATGAATATTAAATAAAGCAATTTTCCCCAGGTGAGAAATAGTAAATTATTTAATATCTTGGCACTGAATCTTTTTTTTTGGTTTTGTTTTATAAAGCAGAATACAAAACACAGACTCCTTTCACTTCAGAAGGAGCTTTGGATGAAATCTAGCCAGTGACTTTTGCCACTGTAAGCTTGGTAAGGTTTGAATTGGACTAGAATAATTCTCAGCTACTGCTCTAATTCTCAAATTCTGTGACTGTGGTCTCATTCTCTTTTCAATCATAGCATTGCAGATTTAGAGCTAAAAGGGAAATTGGAGGTCAGGTCCCTCATTGTACAGATGAAGACCTGATGCCCAGAGAGTTTACGTATCTTCCCAAGGTCACACAGGTACCAGAAGCAAGATGTAAACCTAGGCCCTCTGACTCCACATCTATCATTCTTTCCACTGTACCATGATCACTCTAATTCCCCAGAGATACTATTCGCACTCCTCCCTCTACCTAATGTCATAGAAAATAACATCTGGTCAGACTTTCTAATGCCATTTCATTGAAAATGTGCACTGATACTATGATATGCTAGGATGGCTGCTCACAGACTCAAGGCAACCAGCATGTTAGACTAAGAGGACTCAATGAATTATAGTTGGTGGACAGGGTATAAAGAATAAGGGCAGAACATTTCATAAAGGGTTTGTGAGTACGGGGAAGGATGGTATCTGTGTGTGTATGTGTGTGTGTGTGTGTGTGTGTGTGTGTTTCTCTCTGCTATATGTGTTAGTGGATCAAATCCTTTCCTTCAATAAAAGCATTTCTCTATTTACAGAAAATTATTTTCACCTACATATGATCTTCATGTGTCAGTTTCCCAAGTACCATCTAGTATTGGAGGCTGAATTGAATCTTGAAAGTTTTCCTCTTTTTTTTCTGGTAACTGCACAAATCCATTAAGCATTTTATTATTCTTTAGGGGGTGAGTGATTTATTATCCTGACCCTGCTGGTCAGATAAGCAAAAACCAAGCTCAAAATGAACAACTGTCTGCATTTCATTGAATGATGGGAAAGGAATTTTAAATAATGGAGTTTATAAAAAAAGAAAAGAAGAAAAATGCTTGATAGCCAACTGGCATTAGATATAGGACAATCTAGGTGGAAATTTTTCTTTTCATTCTATCTCCCAAAGAGTTTATAGTGGCATTTGTGCCCTATGTAGGAAATTAAACATCATTACATTAAAATGGGTGCATTAAGCCAGTAGATGAATTCAATTCTCAAAAAAAATTTATTGGAGTAATTGCTCTGCAAGCAGTATAAGGGTAATTAAATTAACATTCATTTTTACTTTCCTGGCATCCTATATTACTTACTCTGGGCATGGGAGGGGGCAATGACTAGTTGCAAGGTTGATTTAATGATATTTTATATTTTAATGTGGGTGTTTTAAGTTTGGATCATCTCTTGGAGGTAAAAGTTCCATCTCAATGTCTAATTTCCAACATAAGGTGGTTATTTTTATATGAAAATACCAAGGCAATACTGTAATTTTTTTATAATACCAAGAAAATGACATCAGCAGAAACACCTTCAAATTTGAGATATAATTTAATGTCATTTTGCTAGGCAGTTACTTTGGCATTTATGATGGAAAGAATTCTAGCTTCTCCCACAATGTAAAGGTCTATGTGAGATATTTTCATTGCTTTTAATGTACTTTCCTACCAGCTTAATCATGCTTGAGATGTAAGAGGTATTCCAGGAAAGTGAAGCAGTTGAGGACGGATGGGTTTCAATGACTATGTTTGGTTATCACCCAGATTCCTACTTCTGTTCCTATCCTGTGCGCTAGGTATCCGGTACCTTCATGTTCTCCCTTGGCTCTCTGGGGCCCTTATAGTAACATCGAACTAGGATTTGCTTTCTCATGTGGGACCCTGTGCTCTATACCCTTCCTGATAGTGTAGCTCACATCACTCATCTCCCATCAACATTTATCAGTACAAATGCTCATTCCCTTAGGGTGGCTGCTCAGATTATCCCAATCTGATGAATTAATTAGGTGACCCTCACAAGGGTTAATAATGGTTAAAGTGTTATCTCTGTGGAAAAACCTCAGTACACATGAGCAACTGTCTTTTAATGTTTTAAACTCTAAGGAAGGAGTAAAGAGAAACTTTCGAATACTATTAGATCCAATGCTAAGTGTGTTAAAGGCATCACCGCAGGGCACTGACATTTAGAGGGCATAAAAATTTAACAAATATACCTCTTAAGCAGTTGGTAGCCACTCTAGTAACTAACTGGCCCTCCTGGTCAACTAAATTTGCCTTCATTACTTGTAGTATTTTTACATTATGAATTGCATTGAGGGCACCTTGAATAGTGCTTGCCTTGGTTGGCAAAATGGTTAGTTATGGCAACTCAGGGAGATATGACAAAACTAGATGTTTTTCAGCAGGAAGGCCCTTTTGAGTACCCTGAAGGTGGCTGCCTAATTTGACCTATTTAATGGCTGAGCCTGCTATCAGATTGGGCATTTACTAAAAATAAGAATATACACACTAATGAGATTCACTTAAAAAAAAACATATTCAGTCAGTAAAAACAAAACAATCCTCCCCCAAGACTGTCCCCTTCTTCCCCACCAAAACAAAACAAAAACAAGAAATTAATAACCTTCAGAGAACAAAATTCCTTTCAATTCAATTAGCTCCTTGCATTGAGTGAAAATCTTTTGAAGGGAACTAGTCAGTTCATTCTAAATATTTGAGGTAGTTTCTGTCTCACAAAATTCTGATTTCCAAAGAACCCTGCTGTCATTGATTAGATACTTAAACTGCATATCCAGTCTACTTCCAAAACGATTTGTGGGACATTCTAGGTTGTGGCTGATGCAGAAAAGGATCATTGATGATTAAAAAACCAAAAGGAGACCTCTAAAAATGTAGAAGGGTTAAATGCTACTAGAGAGTGGATATGAGTTAACCATTAAATCTAGACATTGAAATCTCTTTGTAAGCTTTATGGCAGCTAAGGTAAAGTAAAACAATTCATTACAGTGCTTTCATTTCCTGATGAAAGAAACATTATGGCTATGCATATTTGTTATGGGTTTTTTATCCTCTTTTTTTCCTCAAAGGGGTTGGTGGTAAAGTAGGAGAGGGAAAAAATAAATGTTTATAATTTTTTAATTTTTTTGAAGAAGCACACATTTATTAGAAAAGAAAATTTTTTCCTCTGTAATTACACTCCAACAAGAATTTTTCCTGTGAGTCCTAGCATGTAGGGAATTTTTGGAAGATGTTCATAGAAGTTCACTTAGAGAAAACCCAGATGTTTGAGATGAGGGATTCTTAAACTTTTGTGTGTGTCATGGATTCTACTGGCAATCCATGGATGTCTTCTCAGAATAATATTTATTGCCTATATTCATTTTGTTTTGTCTTTTTTTTTTGGATGAGGGAAGGCAGGGAAATTGGGGTTAAGTGATTTGCCCAAGGTCACACAGTTAGTGTTAAGTGTCAGAGGCCAGATTTGAACTCAGGTCCTTCTGACTCCGGTACCGGCGCTCTATTCACTGTGCCACCTTGCTGCCCTGATTACCTACATTCATAATGGAAGAAAATCATAAAATTTGGTTAAAGATTAGTGAAAATAAAGATATGATTTTTTTCCACTTCCAAATTCATAGGTCCTCTAAAAATCCATGGAATCCAGGTTGAGAATTCCTGATCTAGACAAACTCCTTTATTTTGCAAAAGGGGGACAGTTGAGTACATGGGAAAGAATACTAGCTCAGATACCAAAAAAATGGGTTCAAAGCATACCCTGACCCATAAGACCTATGTGGATTTATACAAGTCACTTAACTTTCCTGGGTCTCAGTTTCTTCTTTTGAAAAATGATGGGTTTGGATTAGGTGACCTCTAAAGTTCCATCCAGTTCCAACTCTAAAAGTATACAAATTCCAATGCATTTCCAACTTAGGTGCCTTATGCATTGGCTCTCTACAAAGTCAGGGGGTCTAATATTTAAGGGGAATCCTCCCATGAAGGCATTGCTACAGGAATGAGAACAGTTTCAGCTCCCCCCATCCCCAACCCTGAAGATCTCACAGAGCTAAAACTTGAAGAATAAAAACAAAGAGTGAGTATGTATGTCCCTTTGACTCATGGAGCATATGCAGTGATACTGGTAAATTCATTTTCTAACTGCTTTGTAAGCTATACCATAAGGCCTCTTTTTTGTGGCTAATGAAAAAGGACAATGCTCATGAGGCTCCATTGCCCTTTGATTTACCTTATGTAACCTGTGGTCAGTGTTGCAGTCTGTGTTTCCCTAGTGGTACCCAACTGGCATCTGTACTGTCAAGTCCTCAGTTGCTAGTTCCCTAAGTCACTTTGCAGATGTCCCTGCAGGATCTCCTCCCCCTCCCCCACACCCTCTCCTTCCCATCACCAGAGAAAAACCATATGGGCTGTGCTCCCACCTCATGACTTAAGTCACTGCCTTTGCATTCAGTTGACTCTTCGGATTTGAGCAACCTAATTAAATCTACCCACCTCTCCCCCACAGATAATGATCTGTCTTTCTGATGCTCGTGTTACTACACAATATCCTGTCTTGATAACTTGATTCATTTCAGAATGGGACAGCAAGTGCCAGATGGCAAACTGATGCTGGGTGATGTGTTGTCTTCCCAGCACTTTGTGCTCAAAGGTTCACCTTGACCGGGTGCATTAGGGTGATGGGGATCATTGCCTTGCTCTGCTCTAGTACCCGCTGGCTCTGTGGAACTGATAGCCTGTCACTGCCATTGGGGAGAAGCTTAAAGGCAATGAATACTGTGGCTTTGGCTATAAAAATGGTCTCAGTGTTGCCTTTTAAGCTCAAGAAGGGGAAAAAGATTTTATGTCTGTTTTATATCAGCTTTCAATTTAAACAAGTGCTCTTTAGGTTAGGTTACAATTGCTTAAAGAACCTTGTCTCAAGGTTTAATTATAAATGGCGGTATAAAAAGGGAAGAAAGGGAGTTTAACCTAGAGCTTCCTACTCTGTGACAGCTGATGAAACCGGCCTGGTTTTCAATCCAAGGGAAACACTAGAAGGTGCATTTTGATTTTCTCCCTGATGTACTTTTGCAAAAGAAGAAACTGGAAGGAGAAGGTGGGGGTGGGTGGTGGGTGGAAAGAGGACTTGATCTGTTTTCTTTTTGAAATTGTAAATTACATGAAAAAAAAGAAATTGAAACATGAATAGACAAAGACTTTGTTTATTTATTGCCAGGAGAGATGCATTAGGATGCAGCACTGCGTTTCCATGGCATCGTGGAGACATAAACAGAAAACACAGGCTAATGCATTCAGTTAGGCAGCGATTTTAAAGTCTAATGTGCAATCTAAATATATATCACATATATTCTTTCTATTTATTTATCTATTGTATATACAGCAGTGAAGGGGGAAGACTGCCTAACTAATGTACGGCTTTGATCCATTTGTAAATGTGCTTAAATGTTCATGCCTTTGACTTGTGATTTGAGTATATTCTTCTTTCAACTCTCTTCATTACCTCTGAGTCCTTTATTAACTTTCCTTTCCCTAGATTCATTTTGGTCTTGGAGCTTCAGTAGAATCTTCATTGCAAATCATGAAATACATTGTAACCCATCTCCTCTATCACCTCCAAATAAATGCCAGTTTTTAATAGTGCAGACATATATTTTCAAATATTGGCATAATGCCAGTTTTAAAAAGTACAAACAGACAAATATTGGAGGAAGCTCAGTGACCCAGACGAAAGAGCACTGTGCCTAGAGTCAGGAATACCTGAGTTCAAATTTGAATTCAGATATTTGCTAGCTGTGAGACCCTGGGCAAGTCACTTAACTTCTATTTGCCTTAATCTACTGGAGAAGGAAATGGCAAACCAGTCCAGTATCTTTGTTAAGAAAACCCCATGCACAATATAGTCCAAGAGATAACGAAGAGTCAGATATGACCAAACAACAACAACACCTCTGAGGTTTTATGGTATCTGCTCAGAAACTGCTAGCCATTTGGTGTTGGGGTCATTCTGGGACATATCACTACCTTTAGCTTTGCTACTGTCACATCATTGTCCCACATCTTGTATCCACCAATTGAGATTGGGGATAAAACTATACAAGAAAAAAAAAAGTTGAATACAATGAAGCAATACCTCGGAATATGAGAAGCTCAAGGAGTAAACCTAAAAGGGTATCCAGCAATTTCCTGGCCAAAAGAAGCAGAAATATACCTGGGAAAAGAGTGAAGCCAAAGATACAAAATGGAATAGTAGGGGAGATGAAATAACAAGGGGGAATTAACACTGTAAAACATTGACAAAATGCAACGTATTCAAGTTTTCTAAGGAACTGATTCAAATGTATAGGAGTAAGATCCCTTTCCCAGTAGATACGATCAAAAGACATTGACAGGCAATTTTGAAAGGAAGAAATCTAAGCTATTAATCACCAACTCTGAGGTTCTTCCCTGATATATTGAAAATAACCATTTTTGGAGAGACTCTGCAGAAACAGCCTCACCAATTTTCTATAGGTGGACCTGTAAATTGGTCCAAAGCAATTTAGAACTAGATCCAAAAGCCACTTAATTGTGCATACCCTTTGACACAGCTATAACACTACCAGGCCTATACTCTAAAGAGATCAAAGAAAAGGGACAAAAATATTTATAGCAGTTCAATAAGGTGGTGTATAGATGACCCGTGATGAAATATGCTATCCTGAGAGAGAAGTCATGGACGCAAGACATTGAAAAATATTTTTTTTTTACTGTAGCCACTGCTTGGATCCATTTTGTTTGATTATAATTGTTACCAGGGCTTTGTTTCTTTTTTCTTTTCTAATGGATCAGGGAGTGGGAGGGGCCAAGGAGGATCAGGATAAGTTAGTAAAAAAGATCTTTTTTAAAGTAAAAAAAGAGGGTCATAGAGGTTTCTTTTTTTAAATGGGGAAAAAAGAATAGAAGAGAGAAATGTCTAGATAACAGGACAGCTTTGAAGTCTGCAGGTCAATCTTATTATATACTTAAAGAGAAAAGCATTATAAAGAGACCATTAAAAAGGATGAAGTTCCCATATACACCTGTCTGTGTATCAGCTCTTTTTGTGATAGGAAAGAATTAGAAATAAAGTAGATGCCCATTAATTAGGAAATAGCTAAAAAAAATTGTAGTACAACAATGTGATGGAATATCACTGTCATGTGGGAAATGATAAATACAGAGAAACATGCATGCAAAGATCTACACTGTCTGATGAGGAGGAAAGTAAGCCAAGTCAAAAAATAATATAAAAAGGAAGGTAGTAAACATTTACATAGAGCCTACTGTGTGCTAGGCATCATGCTAAATTCTTTAGAAATGCCTCATTTGATGGATAGAACAACTACGTACTCAAAACCAAATGTGAATGTTGCAAAATTACAAAGAAAAAGAAGAAGACATGAGAAAACATTTTTTGCAGATGTAGGAGGTTCATAAGTGTTGCATATTACATATATTTTCAGACTTTTTTTAATACTCTATGCTAAACTATGCTAAAATTTTCCTTTTTTTATTTTGAAAATACTATTTATTATGTAGTATGGCTCTCTAAATGGGGAAGAGATGGCATATAGTGGAACACTGATGATGAAAAAAATAAAACACACCAATAAAAACATTTAAAAAAGAAAAGCATGTTGTACATAAAAGAGATCTGGAGTTTCATGCACAGCTCTATTTTTAATAACATATCATATATATATTTTTATGTGTATATATATATATATGAGAGAGCGAGAGAGAGAAGTGTATATGCATATCCAAAAGAGCGTTCCATTTAGTGTATGTTAGATTCAGAATAAAGATGAAAATTAATTTTAAATACCTTTGGTCTAGCATTGGATATCCTCCATCATAGTGGTGAACAACTTTAGTGATCATCCATTTCCTTGTTTCATGGTTTTTCTGATATTTATGACCAGAGAGTCTAAATCTGGGGTGATTTTGATTTATAGATGGGAGACACCTTGATGGAACAGAGCCTTCAGGGCAGGGTTTTCCCTTACTGAATTAAGTACTTTTTCAGTCTACATAAACAATAGTCACATGAGAGTTTTATGTTCTCTGGATTTTCCAATGGATAAAAAGCATACATTTTAATGAGACTAAAGACACACCAAAGTAATGAAATAAGCAATGTGTTTAAAAATCTAAGGAAGCTATATAAATGATATATGCACTTCCATTCTATAATTAAGACCCAACACAGATCTCTGAACAGATTCAAAATGATGTGTAATTGAAATGATACAATTAGAATTTCATCCATATGTTTAGAAAGAAGGTAGGAGTGACTAGGAATAGGTGGATCAACTGCCTTAGAGGGTCACAAAGTCAAGCATCCTGACATAATTCCCCTGTCCCACTTTTTCCTTATAGCCCAATTTAATTTGAAATTTTTGTAGTTAGAACACTTAGGTTAGACTACACAGATGGGCTTATTGTTTTCAGAAGATATCTGGGAAAGGATTTGACATCTGTTGTTTTTGTAGAATTCTAGAATGAATTATTAAATGAATGGTTTGTGAGCAATAATAAAGTGAAGTGTTGATCACCAGGAACCAACCTGGGTGCATTAAATAAAAAGTCTTGTCAAAATAGCTTCTTTTAGTTAATAGCTTTGCGCATCAAGGGAATGCCATATATACATGTATGTGTGCACATACAACACATGTGTACATGTGTATATGTGCATATATGAGACATGCATGTATACATATAGTTCATTAAGGCACTATAGAGAAATGTGGGGTGAATATTAGTGTCAAATGGATCACAACTAGTTGAAAAAGCTTATTCTAAGTATATTTACTAGATTGATGGTAAACTGATATGAAATCTCCATGATATTCCACAATATTATATCTTTTTGGTCCATCCTATTCATTTTATAACTAATGATTTGGATGAAGAAATAAAAGGTATACTTATAAATTTGTGCTTGACACAGAACTGAAGGGAACAGCTAATACAGTTAATGAGAAAATCAAGATTCAAAACAAATTTTGACTGAAGCTAACAAAATGAAATTTAACAGGGATAAATAAAAAAGGTTTTCTATTCAGGCTAAAAATAAACTCTAGTAATACAGTATGGAAGAGACCTGTATTTAAAGCAATTTATTTGAAAGGAAAAAAAAGGTCAGGGGTCCTACCTGTTTATAAATTAAGTATGAGTCACTCATTCAAGATTGACAAAAAAGAAAAAAGAAACAAAACAAACAGAACAAACAAAAAAAAGTTAGTGTAATATTTAGCCACATTTATAGAGTTCAGAACAAGGACAGCAGTTCTTCTGTACACTGACTAGATCATATATGCAGAATTGTATTTATTTCAGTCTGGATGCCCCATTTGAAGAGAGACATTGGCAGAGTTGAGCTCACCCAGTTGAAGGTAGCCAGGCTACTGAAGGGTCCCAAAATAAAATAGTCTGGTTTATAGTTGAAGAAATACAGAATATTTAGCTTTAAGAGGAATGACACTGCAGAGAGAGGGTACATGATAGTTATCTTAAAGTATCTGAGGTAGACTCTGAAGATAGAACAGCTGTGAACAGGAGTCAACTCTAGGCTTATAGCTGCCAATGGTTGTTCACTACCCTCTGGCTATAAAGGAGCACACAGGCTGTTCTTCTGACACAGGTAAATTCAGGAGGCTGCATGACTGGGAAAGCAGCCCCTGGCTGTTTGTGTTGGAAAAGGAAGCAGTTCTTGAGTGCCTCAGGAGGATGAGAATAGGCTGTTAATGAAAATAGTACATAGTAGCTGGAGGCTGTGATGAGTGAGAGAGTGGGTACACTATGGAAGTTGAGACAGAGACAGAGAAAAAGTAGAGGGGGTAAGAGAAGAGGGGGAGGAGGAGAAAGGAAGAGACAGAGAAGGAAGGGGAAAGGAGGAGGAAGAAGAGGAAGGGAAGAGGGGGAAGAAGAGGAAGATGAAGGGGAGGGGGAGGAGAAGATTTTTGTAGTTCATTATAGTTGTTTCACAATTTGAGTAATGACAGTTCTTCAGAATTTTCAGGTATGTGTCTAGAGCAATTTGTGAGTTACTTTGGGTTTGGATCCTTAGAGAATTTGGGAGAGGAGAATGTGGAAGATTAGGACAATTCTTGAAGGCAGACACCCCCAGGATGTGCTTCTAGGCATCCAGGTTGAATGTGGGTTGGACTTAGGACATCCCTATGGAGGATAATTAGTAATACTGAGTTTTTTCACCTCACTTGCCTGGAATGCTTGCCCTCCTCACCTCCATTGCTTGGAATCCCTGGGTTTTTTTTCAAAACTCATTTCAAACTCAACCTTCTACATGGAGTCTTTCCTGATCACCTTCCTCCATGCTAGTGCTCTCCCTTTTGTAATGGTAATTGATTTAAATTTGAAGACCCCTTTTTGTTATGTCAAGTAAGCAGGTACTTAGCCTTTAATAACTAATCAAACCTCTGTGAAAGAAACAGAAGGTGTGAACTCTGTCTCCTGTTGCTGACATAACAGGACCGGGTTGGCTGAAACAGGAAACCAATATGTGTGTGTATATAAGAAAAGCCCCAGAGAAGCACATTCAGAATTTTCTCCTGACAAGCTCCTGATGGAAGAAGGAGAATTTTCTCCTGACAAGATCCTGGAGGAAGAATTGTAGAGTGGAGACTGAAGCCAGCTGAGAGAGAAAAAGAGAGAGAGAGAGAGAGAGAGAGAGAGAGAGAGAGAGAGAGAGAGAGAGAGAGAGAGAGAGGAGAATCTGGTGAAGGCTGAAGTTGCTGCCCAGAGGGCTGCCTGGAAGGCCAAAGTTATTGCTGCCACCTGGAAGGCTGAGATTTATTATGGGTCCAAGGGCAAGCCAAACTGCTGGAGGACTGAAGAAGCATGACTGTAATGCTAAGACTTTGTTTGTGGCTTGGTTGATCCTTGAATTCCCAGGAACAGAAATTGTGAAAGTTTTGAGATGTACTGGACTCTGTGAACTTCAGTATGTAGCAGGCACTGCTGGGAGGACTGGACAAGGACCTAGGAGATGTCTGCCTCTGAATCCACATGACTGTTTGGTGGATTCAGGTAGGAGCTGCGACTATGGAAGGGGATCCAGGGAATCTGAGAAACCACTCCAAGTCAAGATGAAGAAAAGGCCTCTCTTTTATATTGAATGCTGTGATGAAATTGAAGCTTACTAGAGACCTAGGAGTGGAGGGTTTGTGTATATTCTAATGATTGTACTTAGTGATTAATGGTACTTAGTAATTGTAAATCTGAATAAGTGACTGATTAAGTTAAGTGGTGGAAGATTTGTGTATTTTCTAATGATTTTACTTAGTGATTAGTGATACTTAGCAATTGATTACTAAATAAGAGACTTATTAAGTTAGCCTAGTTGCCCCATGAGTGGAAGACTGACCTGTATAATGAGATGATAGAATGACTAAGTAAGGAGGCAAAACTCCTTAGGGATACCAGATGATTTCTTCTTGAGTAACTGGAGTGTTCACTATACTGTATAATCAGAACCTTAAAATCTGCTCAAAGTAGTATTCTTTTGGGAAGCTGCTCATGCATGGTGTTGCACCTTCTCAAGCTGTCTTAAAAACATGTATAAATATAAATATATACATTATATATATTGTATATGCTCATGGATGCATGTTAGGGTTCTTCGTAGAATTTATTAAGCTCCTTGAGAAAAGGGACTATTCCCCTTAAGTCTTTGTATCTCCATTCCTTGGCAAAATGCCAGGTGAAAGTAGATCAGTAATACATGCTTGTTAATTGATTTGACTGGGATTATAAGAATTCTAGGTAATTAAGGGTACCCCAAACAGTGATGGCTAAAATATGAGAGCAGAAAGATCATAAGATGCAGACTGCTATTTGTATTTCTTTAGTTTCTGTGGTTCCACAGACACATTGAGTCATTATTTTCCCATCTGCATTTCAAGGGACAAGGTATTTCTGGGATGGTGCCACATCACATTCAGAATGCAGACCCACATGCAACTGAGCAGGCTTCCAGAAAGGTAAATATGGCAGCATTACTTTAAATTAGGTAGTACCTTCAATGAATGAGATCATTTAGTTGCTGGAAAGTTACCTGGAATTTAACAGAGAATTCAGGGAAATGTTTGAATATTCACTCAGGACACTGGTCCTTGTCATGAAAATTCTGAGTAACAGTCTTCTTCTAGGCATTTCTTACTCTTTTACTATGGCACCAGAACCCTGTTCTGTTGGGACTGGAAGTGGCACTATTCCTCAGGATTCCTCATCTAATGGGACCAAAAGTGATCTTATCCCTCAGAGCTACTGTTCCCTTGGAACCAGAAGTACTACTGTTGTTGAGATGAGTAATAACACAGTAATATCCAGCTAATGTCACTTTACTTTGGAGAAATTTTTCAGTGGGGCAACAAAAGCTCTATTTACTAGGGCTCATATGACCTTACAATTCATAAAAGTAGAAGGAAACTTGGAGATCAACTAGACTCATCCCTTCATTTTAAAGATGATGAAAATTTGAAGTCAGGTTAGGTGGGCTTTGGGCTGACACAATGAGAATCAATGTGTAACACAGCAGTCTTACAGAAGCAGAAATGACTAGAACTGAAAGGGACCTAAGAGGTCACCTGATACAAATCACTTATTTTATAGATGAAGAAGCTAAGACCTAGAGAGGGCAAATAACTTGCTCAAGGTAAAACAGCAAGTTGGTCATCAGGGAAAAGATGGCTAAATTGAGGTTTTTCCCCCTTCAATTTGCTAGAGATGTGAGGAAAAAGTGGCATACTTGGAGAGAAAGTCCATTTTACCTTTTTTTACATTCACACAATGGTAGAGAAGAGCAAAAGTTTCCTTTGAATATTGCCAAATAATTACATCAGAAAAAGACAGAAAAGAGGTTTGATTGTAAAAAAAAACCAGAAATTCAAAACACCCCCAACAAAAGCCCCAAACAAAGCACAAATTCCAAAAAACTTCTCTGTAATAAGCATAAAAATAATTTGGGTACTAGGGTAGAAGTAAGTTGTGTATTGGAAATGTGATTTTTTTTAATATAAGAAGATTTGGACTCTAATTCTGTGACACAAAATATTTGACTATTTAACTTCCGTGGATCTTGGTTTTCTCATGTGGAAAGTGGAGATCCCATCCTTGGGCATCTAGGTGGCATGGTGGATAGAGTACTGGGTCTGAAGTCAGGAAGACTCATCTTCCTATGTTCAAATCAAGTGGAGGGGCAGGTGAGAGTTCTCTTTTCTTCTCCCTCCCAATCTGCTGAAGTGGGATACTTCATATAAACCTTCACCCTGACCCTTTTTTATTGGGCTTCTCGCTTGGCTTAACAAGACCAGGAATGGAGTTCACCAGAAGCAGTTAGGAAGCAGGCAAAGTTCCATGGGAAGCAACTCAGTACAACAATGGGGGAAGTCCCCTGATAACCCCCATTATACTGATTTGTGCTGTTATTGCTGTTCTATATACATAAACATACATGTATGACTATACCTATATTTATAACTAATATGAATATTATTGCTATTACTGTTGTTGTGATCATTCTCTGTGCTGATTTGTTATGGAAAAAGACTACAAAGATTGGAAAATTCAGTCAAAATGGATCAAGAACATAAATTCCTTAAGGGCGGGGACTATCTCCCTTTTGTCCTTTTCCAAGTTCCCAGTAAAGTGCCTCATATACACTAGGCAGTTAATAAATGCATAACATTAATTAATCTGGTAGTTAATTGGTGCACTGGATATGAATAGAACACTAGGCTTGAAATTAGGAAGACCAGTCTCAGATACTAGCTGTGTGGCCCTGGGCAAGTCACTTAAATCTGTTTGCGTTAGTTTCCTCATCTGTAAAATGAACTGGAGAAGGAAATGGCAAACCACTCCATCATCTTTGCCAAGAAAACCCCAGATAGGATCATGAAGAGTCACACACACGTGACATAGCACTTTTTGGTTTATAAAGGACTTTCCTTACAACCCCATGAAACGGATTGTGCAAGTATTCTTTGCTGATAGGAGACTAAGGTTTGGTTAATAAACATTTTAAGTGCCTAGTGTATGCCAGACACTGTTCTAAGTTGTGGGGAAAGGAAAACAAAACAAAACAGAATGATTTGGCAGTCATTATATGGATAGTAAATGTTGGAGACTGGAGTCTGACTGAGATTCAATTCATTGCAAGTCCAGTATTTATTTATTTGGTATCTACTTACCTATGTATATGTTTCTTCCTGACTTCACCTCCCCATCCCCATGCCATGCAAACTTTCAAACTCCTTGAGATCAGGGACTCAAGTTTTTTGTTCTCAGCTCCTAGTACAGTACCTAGGCATACAGTAGAAATTACTAAAAGTTTTTTGAATTGAATTGAAATTGTTCACAACACTCCACTGATGAATTGGTCAGATGATCCGTTTGCCCCTTTGAATACTGAAGGGATAAATTAGTATTATTAGAGAATCTTGGAAAAAAGATATCCCTGTGAGACCAGTAGAAACCAAGGAAAGCTTGAAGAAGATCAATTCAGTCTGGGTGTTTATAGATATAAACAAGCAATGAATATCACAAAGGTAGCCTTCAGTTTTATACCCAACCCCCTCTCTATTCCTGTGGTGGTGTTGGCTGTGGTAGTGTAATGGAGGTAGGATGACAACTTGGAGTCACACAACCCAAGTTGAATCCTGCCATTGCCCCTTAATAACAGTGTAATAATGCCCAGCAAGTCAATTTACCTCTTTTGGTGTCTTTCATTGGTAAAATGTGTATGTTGGACTTCAGGGATTCTTAAACTCTTTCTACTCATGACCCTTTTTTGCTTTTTGGTGGTGTTTGTTGGCATTGTCTAGTGTCATGGCATACACAGTACAAAGTGTGCATGCTTTATGTTTAGAACCAGGATGCATTGAAGTTGCATTATGCAACATGGACAAGCACAGCCAGAAACACCTTGTAATAATCATGCATTTGATTTTAAATTAGCATATGGTCATTAAGTATTTAGAAACCTTTTACTGTTGCCAAATTTTTCATGACCCCATATGGGGTAAAGAACCACAGTTTAAGAAGTACTGACTTAGATGACTTCTAAAGTGCCTTCCAACTCTGAATCAATATTCTCATAGTCAAAAATGTACTCTTGATATTAGTCAATGAATCATAGAAGATTGGAGCAAATTGGGATTTTGCAGATCATCACTGTCCAGATGAAGAAACAGACTCAGTGGTGGGCCCAAGGTCACAGAGTCAATTTATATTTCTTTTGTTCAGATATCTTGAGTTTGCCAGAATTTATTAAATAAAAAAAACACAAACTGATCACTGACAATGATTAAGATTTCATTATGCTAGAAGTTTCATCCATTTTAAAATTAGCCTTATTTCAATCAGTTTTTCAGAAGTAATATTTCAAGAATGTTGAATTTTCCTCACATCTCTCTGAAGTTCAACTTTCTTCTCTAGAGCTACTGCAGATGAAAAAAAAATTTATCCTAAGCTGTAGGACATGTAAAAGATTAAAACGTATAACACATATTTAATTTTTACTTTAGGTATAACTCTCAAATATCAAGCAATTAAAAAAAACTTTACGAATGCATTTCTCCCCATGCTGACAGTTGTTGGGCATATACTTTACTCCATTTCACTGTGTTACCATAGAGAATATAATTGATGTCAAAACATACCAGTGTGTCACCATTGCTGAAACCATACAGCTCTGCCTTTACCATTGTTGCATCTGCTTGATTTAAAAAAAAATTACATCTCTCCATGACAGCCTTATTTCTTTTGTGACACAGTGGGCCAAATTCTCATTTTAACCAGCTTTGAAGCCTTGGAGCAATCTTAGATTCCTTCCTCTCTCTACCACGTACATCTGGTCACCACATCCTATTTATTCTGCCTCTGTAAAATCACTCATTCATCCTTTCCTCTCTGTTCCCAGCATCACCACTTTCATTTACAATCTTATTACCTCTTATCTGGTCTACTGCAACATTCTGACTCTTCTCTCTGCCTCCCATCTTTCTCCACTACAATCTATCCTACCCACTACTATTTAATTTTCCTAAAGTTTGGTTTTAAAAAATCATGAATGATTTCCTATATCCTACAGACTAATGTCCAAACAGCCAGAGATTCAAGATCTTCAACCAATAAAGTGGTCCTAATCTGTACTTCTAGTCATCCTGCAATACTCCCTTATAGGTAAAGTCATTACTAGGTGGGATTGCAGCAAGGAAAAATTTATTTGACAGATGAGACTGTCCTTGGGAGCAAGGACATGATTCAAGGAAAATTCCACTGGTGGAAGGGAGTAGCATGTACTTCCAGGTAGTCCTGCTTGGTAGTTATAACCCTCAGTTGTAGAGAAGTCAAGGCACAAGGATTGTCAGCCAGATTGGCAAAGAGCCATTATAATATACCTTCCCAAAGAGAGCCTTTGTTCTCCCACCACCAGCAAAGCTCCTTCCTATGTGCTTCTGTTCTTTTCCACCCTACCTCCACCTTCCCTTGTGTCACTGATCTCAGGTACCCTACATTCTACTCAAACTGAATTATATTTCATGGATACATTTGTGCTTTTCTTCCTCTTTGCCTTTTCTGGTGCTGCTCTTTCTGTCTGGAATATCTTCCATCAATCAAAATGATGCCCATCCACCAGGGCTCAGGTCAAATGCCACCTCTTCCATGAGACTTTCCATGATTCAAACAACCAAATATGAATCCTCCCTCTAACTTAACCTCCTCCATAACCCCTTACATTTAAATCATATAATAACTTTGCTTGTAACTTTTTTTATGATGTTTAAGGCACTCTGCTTTTTGTATGATAGTTAATTTGTGGTTAGCTTTACCCAATTATAAATGCCTTGAGTACAAGAAATACTGATCTTCATTTGTGTATGTAAAAAAGTAAACAACCACTCGATTAAGTTTAGTTGAAACAAAGTGAATTTTAAGGGATGCTAGGAAAAGTTCAGTTTTGCATGTAACACGGGCCAGAAAATGGTCATTGACTGGTTGATTAAGACTATGGAAAGAGGGAAAGAATCATGGGACTACATAAAGACTGGGTTTTTGCCATGCCATTTACACTTGCTTTGGAAATGAAATTCCCAGAGTGTCTGAATTAGATACTATTGGAAATACTACCATCCCCTTCTTGCCGGTCAGTGTTCTATTTGTGAAGTAGCACTGGGTATAGTTTGGATAATGACTGACTACTGTAATGCTGTTAGAGCTCTGTGTTTTGGGAGGCCTGCCTCCCCTTTCCCATCTCCCCAGGAGGGACCTATTGCCACTAGCAGGGGACTCTGTGATGATAATGGTGTGAAGTTGCTTCCATGCAACACATGAATTTTTCATGTAATTTAAATATAAATTGGACTTACATGGGGATTTACTCATTGAGGAGTGCTCCCATACTGTGTCTGTGCTGCGTGCCCTGACAGGCCTGCCAACTCCACTGTGTATCTCTGAGAGGAAATTATTAAAAAAGAACAAAACCCAACTTTTCTTGCAGCAATCTTAGTTGCCATGGATCCACTTGTTCTCTTAGCTGTTGAGTTTGGAGAAGCAATGTTTCTATCAACTATGACAGAATCCAGATAACTTCATTGGTAATGGGAGGAATGATATGAGGGTGAGACATTCTAAGGGACATTATAGAAACAATGGAGTTTAGTATATAGATCTAGGACTTAATTTCTGTTCTCATTTTCCCAGATCAGTTCTATCACAAAAAATTGTAGAATCACAGAATTGAAAGACGTCTCACTGGTAATATAGTCTGAATATATCAGAAAAAAAATTCTCCAATGCAAAATACCTGAAAAGTGATCACCTTGATAGTTTTTTAAAATATCCATCGAGGAAGAATCTACTACCTTTGGTGGCAGCTCATTTCACTTGTATTTAGCTTTAATAGTTAATTAGATTACTTTTTACTTCCATCCTAGATTTGCCTCTTTAGAATTTCTTTCACTTGCTCCTAGTTCTTCCTACTGAGCAAAAGAGACACTTTTGCTTTGCCCAGTATGACAAGTCCCCTTTTCCACTTACTATGCTGCCACCCTCCTTGAATCTTCTCTTCTCTAGAGTAAGCATCTCTAGTGGCTTCAACTGGTGGTAGGAATTCAGAGTCTTTCACTATCCTGGTTGCCTCACAGATGCGATTTATCAATGTCCTTCCTTTCCCAAATACAGTGAACAAAACCTAATGCAAATAGTCCAGAGGTGGTCAGACTAGGGAAAACACAGTGGGACTGAAACTGTTACTTCATCATTTCTGTTTACTATACCTCTTTTTGGTGCTAGCTACATGTGTTTATTATTATTACCATGATCATGATCAATAGCAGTAGTAGTGGTAGTAGTGGTGGTAGTGGTGGTGGTAGTGGTGGTGCGGTAGTGGTGGTGGTGGTAGTGGTGGTGGTGGTAGTGGTGATAGTGGTGGTGGTGGTGGTGATAGTGGTGGTGGTGGTGGTGGTGATAGTGGTGGTGGTGGTAGTGGTAGCAATAGTAGTAGTAGAGGTAGCAGCAACAGGAATAACAGTAGTAGTAGTAGCAGCAGTGACAATATAGTGAAGACTACCTTAGCTATGACTTCAGTTGTTGACTCCAATTTAAATCATAGTCTTATAAATACCTCTTAGATCATTTTCAGATAAGCTCATGTCTGGACATCTTTTCTATCTTATGAAGCTCATTTCTTGAAACCCAGAAAGCTTCTGTGTGGACAATTGTGTCTGAAATGCCATGTCTTCCCTGTTATATTTTCCATAAACATAGTATTGGTCACTTCATAGGTACTCGACCATGCTTATTTATTGGTTGAGCAATTGAAGACTGGGACATGTTTATCAAGATGCAGAATTAAAGTCAAAGCAGGAACATAGTTGACCTTCAGTGCTAAAGAAAATAGTGTGGCATCTCTAGGTTATTACAAATGACTTCAATGCCAAAAGGCAATGGTATCAGTTCCAGATTCACTTTCTGAACAGTGCCCTTGATATTCCACACAACTCAGCATAGAGTAAGTGTAAGACAATGAAATTGGAAGTGAAATTTCATTTACTTATTTGTGTAGGATTCTATTGTCTCAGTGGAAGGTAAGCTCCTTGAGGTCAGAAGCTCTTCTTTCAAGTTTTTGTATCACCTTTACAATGCCTCGATTTAGTAAAGTGTTTGTTTGGTAAATGGTTCTTAAATTGAATTAGAATGGATTATCAAAACAATTTAGTTCTCCTCACCCCCTTCCAGCTCAATACAGGGGTCTTCTTCAGCATCCCATAGAGGTGATTTTCCATCTTCTGCTTGAACCCTATCAATGATGAGGAAATCACTACCTTGCTGTTCTCTTTACTAACAAATGCTTATATTGAGCCAAAATGAGCATCCCTGCAACTTCTACTCATTGGTTCTAATTCTGCTGTCTGAGTGATGGCAGCCATAATTACCCCCTCTTGCCCATGGTAGTTTTTGTCAATTATTTGTCATATTTGAAAAATCTGTTCTGACATTTTTGCTTTGCCCAGTATAACAAGTTGTAACAGAATGGTAGAAGGGAAGTGCTTAGTGTTCTGTGAGCGTCTTTTTTTCATACAGAAAACCATATCTCTACTCCTCCTTCAGCAGGAATCATGATACTCATCTCAGCATCCACAATGAATGAAGGCAGAGAGGTTAAGTGAGTGGCTGAGGCCACAGAGGGAGTCTGTGTGTCAGGGCTAAGAATAGAAGCTAAGAGTGTCTGGCTCCTGGTGTCTTGGCTCATAGCTAGACCACACTTCTCCCAAGAGGTCATTTGATATTGGGATTGGAAAGATGAACTGGCGACAGAATGAAAAGGACTAGAGCTCAAGGATAGCTTTTTTTCCTGCTAGGGCATTTTTTGTGAGATGAAATCCTTTGATGTCTTTAGGTGAAAAGTTCTTCAGCTGTATGCAGCCACATTTGTATGTAGTTCAATAAAAAAAATACTCTAGCTGACAAAAGTACAGAGACAGGACAATCCAGGAGGACTTTGTGGAAAGCATTTTAATTGAATAGTAAGCAGTTGTCTTCCAAAGTGCTAGACATCAATTTTGTCCATGCTCCTTTCTATGACCAATTTTCAACTTCATTTTCTGACTTCTCTTTTAAAAAAGGGGCCACAAATGCTTCCAGTCAGTCAAAGGTAATCCTTTGTTATCAGGCAACTGTGTAAGTTATAAAAAAGGAGGAAGGAAAGGACTCATATTGAAATATTCTTGCTTGTTCCATAATTATAGATTAAATCCTGTAGAAAAAAACTCCTCTGACATTTGGTGTGCTCACCTGTGGTTGACCTTGACAGTATTTTTTTTTTCATTGATACCAATTCTAAGAGGAAGTTGTGTGCTAGTGAAAGAAAGAAGTCATGGGTTCCTGTCAGGTAAGTGGCTCATTTTTCTCTCCCTCCCCCCAGGGAAGAACCACTGTTCATCCTAAAGATGAGATGAATTATTGCTTCTTTACATCTTCAACCATTAAAGTAGAGTTCTCATATGGGTTTAAACTTACTCTGTTTGGATCCAAAGGATGGTACTAGGAACAATGGACAAAAATCACAAAGGAGCAAATTTAGACTTGAAGGAAACACTTCATAACTATTAACGCTATTTAATTATGGAGCACACTGCCCTCCAAGGTGGTAGGTTCCCTCTAATTACAGATAGGTTCTGATTCATGAAAATAATGAGTCTCCCTCCTGCAGGTGTCACATTATTCAAATTCTTATCACATAACTCCATTGAACTGAAAACCAATGATCAAATGTTGCATAATCATAACTTCAAATAGCATGAATTAAAATTTGTGACCACTTACAGAGATTCATTATTTACACTAATCAGGACTTAGCTATTGAAGTCTTCATGTTAAGGATGGATGACGATTGCTTGGGTGTGTCATAGTAAAAATTCTTTTTATGGTATGGGCTATACTAGATAACAAGAGGTTCCTCCAAATCTGAAATTAGGTGATTCTGCGGTTCTCTGAGTGAGCATCTGGTGAAAGGTTTGATTGGTAGGCTTTTTAATACATTTTGGTAGTGAGAAAGGATGGAAAATAATTCTAGAAATAACAACTACAATGATAAAGTTGTCATATATTATAATATTATATAATGTATTGAGTAATATAGTGCTTTAAGATTTTACTTTATAAATTATGTATCATATAAAATGTAAGTATTATATGTTATTAATAGTGGGTAAATAAATAGTAACTCTAATCACAGTATAAATATTATTTCATTTTTATCCTTATAAGAACCTTAGGAGGCAGGTGCTATTACTATCCCCATTTTAGAGATAAGAAAACTGAGGAAGATGTTAAATGATTTGCCCAGGGTTATAGAGATAGCAATTGACTGAGATTGGATTTGAACTCATGTCAAACCTGATTCCTATCTAGCACTTTTCCACTGCACAACCTAGCTGTTTTACATAAATAATTACTCATATTACATAATGCTTTAAGGTTTACAAAGCTCTTTCTTCCTGACTATCCTGTATAAAGGTAGAACAAGTATTATTCCCCCCCCCCAATCTCAAAGGTCACTAATTGAGGCCCTGAGAGGTTCATAAACCACAGGAAACAATTTTTCTGGAACAATTCACTGTTAGATATATTGTAGAGTTCCCAGATGCAGAACTGTAATATACCTTAGAGATTATATAATCTAGTGCTGTTAAACTCAAATAGAAATAGGGACCACTAAACTGTCCATAAAGATTCTTGTGGCTCACATATTGACTTATAAAATCAACTATTAACATTATCAATGGTTTATTTTATTTTTGTTGTATTTTGTTAACTAATTCTTAATTACATTTTCATTTGATTTCAGTGCAGTCAGGTGTGTCATAGCCCTTATGTACGTTTAATACCTCTGATCTCCTCTAACCCCATCATTTGAGGAAAAAGAGGGCCATTGCAGTTAAGTGACTTGTCACATGTCATATCAATCAATCAATAATCAACATTCATTTTTAAAGTACTTACTCTGCTCTAGGCTCTGTAGTAAGTATACAGTCTCTGCCTTTGAGGAGATTACATTCTATTGGGGAAGGGGAGACAAAGGCAAATTATGAAGATGTAGACATATCAAGAAAAATATTAACTAACAGAGGTTGACTTTGAGTCAAAGTATCCTGACACCAAGTCTAGCTCTCTTTCCCCTGAAGTGTTCTGTTTCTATATAGTTTATGTTTAATACAAATCCTTTGCCCTGGTGATTCATAGATCATTAATAGATCTCTAAAGGCTGTCCTTTCTTGATACAAAATGCCCAGATCTATTTTGAGGATTGCTTACTTTTCTGTTCATGCCCCCATCAAGAGGAGGTAACATCATTCCCCTGAGGGTAGTTACTAGCTTTCTTCATGTAAGTTCACAAGATTCAAAACATGCCCAGTTATATTTATAAATTAATTGAAATAGGACACATTTAAGAACTGTAGAAAGTAACTAGATGTTCCTTTGAAAAAAACCTGTCCCTAGAACTCTATATAGGCTCTATAATATAGCATTACTTTTATATAAACCAGAAGTTCTTGGGCTTTTGAACAGTACACTCCTCTGTCTTAACATCATTACTGTAATAGTAATCAGTTTATCAGATACTTAGCCCTTAGTAACTTAGGGCTAAGTATGGAAGATGTGAACCCTGTCCATTGTTGAGAAGGTATGAACTCTCCTGCTGACTTGGAAGAAGGCTATTAGCTGAGACAGGAGGCCAGTGCTGTATATAAAGAATTCTAGAGATAGAGAGATAGAATTGGAATTGGCTCCTCAGTGAAGGAAGATTCATGGAGACTGAAGCCAGCAGAGAGAAAGAGAGAAGGGGAGAGAAAGAGAGAGAATTTCTCTCCCAGTATATGGAAGCTGACTGAAAACTGAATGGAATTTTCCTGAGACTAGAATCTGGTGAAGGCCAAACAGTAGGCCGACATGCCTTCTGAGTCCTAGAGCCAGCTGAACTGCTGAAAGACTGAAGAAGCATGAACAGGATAAGACTTTGTTTATTCATGGCCTGGCTGATCCTTGAGTTCTAGGCAAGAGAAGTGGTGAAGGGTTTGGGATGTGCTGAACCCTGTGAACTTCAGTGTGTGCCAGGGATTGCTCTGAGGACTGGACAAGGACCTGGGAGCTGTCTACCTCTGAGGACTAGATGAGAACCTGGCAACGATCTGATTCTGAATCCAGGTGATTGGCAGATTCAGGAGAGAGCTGGAACCATGGAAGGGGATCCAGGGAATCAGAAAGACCTCCCAGAGTCAAGATGAAGAAAAGGCCTCCCCTTGGACTAAACTGAGGCTTGCTGGAAACCAAGGGGTGGAAAGTTTGTGTGGTTTTCTAAGGATTGTATTAGTGACTAATGATATTTAGTAATTGGGAATCTAGCTTAGTGACTGACTGCTAGATGAGTGACTGATTAAGTAAATGGTTGTCCCATGAATGAAAGATTGGTATATTGTGAATTGATTGATTAAATCTATAAGTGAGAAGGGTTTCCCCCTTAGGGAAACCAGGTGATTCTTCTTTTATTCCTTGTTCTAAATATTGTGGCCACTGTAGTGAAAACTGTATGGCCATTCTAATGTTAAGCTGTTATGAACACTATATTGTGACTTCCTGTAATAAATGTAATATTGAGAATATTATATTGTGAATATTGTAATGAACTTTGATCTGTAATGGAATAAAAAGAGTGTTCACTATTACTGTGTAATCCGAATCTTAAAAGTTGTTCACAGTAGCATTCTTTTGGGAATCTACTGGTGCTTGGTTTTACATCCCCCAAGTAGGTTTTAATCTTTTCCCTTTGATTTCACAGTAGACATGACAAGTCACTACTCCCTGTTGATAATCCCTATCATTTTTCCTACGTTAACTTTCCTTAGACCTTCCCCTCTAGCCATCAAAGATGGCCATTTCATTATTGACACTGTCTTTTGAAACTCCTATTTCCTTCATTCAGCTATTTATTTTTTCTATTTATTTTTATTTATTTTTTCTATTTATTCTCCCCCCATTCCCAGACCTATGGATTGCCTCCTAGAGTTCAACAGTTCTACTTTCCTCCAGCACATAACACTCATCACTTTCCCAAGGGAACCAGCCAATATCACATATATTATTACATCTCTGAAAACATACTTTTGCTACTCATAATCCATTTAAAAATTTTTAATTAAAGTTTTGTGTTCCAAAATTCTACCCCTTCCTCCCTTCCTTTCCCTTTTCTCCCCACCCTTGAGATAGTAAGGAATCAGATGCAGGTTATACATTTGCAATTATGTAAAACATTTCCATATTAGTAATTTTTACAGGAATATTTGAGTAAAATAAAAAAAAGAAAGTGAAAAATAGCATACTTTAACCTGCATTCAAATAATATTAGTTCTTTCTCTGGAGGCAGATAGTATGCTTTGTCATTAGTACTTTGTCTGGGATTATCTCAGATCATTGTATTGCTAAGAATAGGTAAGTTATTCACAGTTCTTCATCAAACATTATTGCTGTTACTATATACAAAGTTCTCCTGCTTTTGTTCACTTTACTATGCTTTAGTTCATTTAAGTCTTTTCAGGTTTTCCTGAAATCATCCTGCTTGTCATTTCTTATAGCTCAATAATATTCCATTACAGTGGAGCCAAGATGGCAGCGTAGAAGCAGCAAGGTCCCGCAGCTCCCACACTGCCACCCTACACACCCATAAAATTATGAGCCCAGACAAAGTCTAGGACCCTCAGACTCACAAAAATACAGAGAACACATCTCTTGCTGAAGGCAGCTTGGCAGCAGACGCTCATCGAAGTGGCTGGGACTGGAGGCTGGAACAGCCTCCACGGCCAGGCCCGGTGCAGTGGAAAGGAGCTGAGCTGAGCTGAGCTGAGCCGAGCTGCACAGCAGCCAGTCTTTAGAGGTTCTACAGCCTCCAGCACCTCCACATCTGCCAAGGTGTGAGGAATGGGAAAGGGAGAGGGGCAGCTCGCACTGGAACAGAGACCAGCCCAGCCCAAAACCGCAGCCAGCCAGGGCAGCTAGGAGGAG
>CM053599.1:118556870-118580822 GCA_028646575.1 Pseudocheirus occidentalis | reverse complement strand
TTGGTGAAAAATTCACCTCCCAACCTCCTCCCCAATGAGACTACAAGGGGGTTGGCCTTCACCAGGCCGGAAGAAATGAACAAAGGAAGATAAAAGTAATTGACAGGAGAAGGGGGAGGGTAGACACTCAGGGCGGGGGGGTTACATTCCAGACTGAGAAGTTTTCACTAATTTCGTGTCCCACATAAACCCCACCTAGCTTCAGTCCTTTGTCTACTTCGTGCTTCTGTGGGCCCCTCCTCCTGGCCAATGGGAGTCAGGGACAGACTAAGCTCACTGTCTCCCCCCACCCCAACCAACGGGAGTGAGGGACAATGGGGGAAATATGACCCTGTTATATTAGGGCTTTCCATTGATAGCTAAGCAATCAGTCTCCCGATATCAATTCATTTCTGATTGTGATTTCCTATACAACTACTTATTACCATTTCTATGAGTTTTGCCATTGACAGCCACCCAGACAAGTCTTGCCGTAGTAGAATTTATCACAAGTCTTCACCACTGCCCTCCAATCTGATAACCTATGCAGACAACAGGCACTGGAAAATATGTCCTTCTGTAAACACGATATAGGTGACCTTGCTTATCATGGCAGAAGGGGGTAGAAAAGGACATTATACTTCATGCCCCAAAGGGGAAAAGATGATGCATGATCTAAGCCAGAGTATTAATCATGGCAGTTATTTCTGGACAATAAAACTAAAGTAATCCTTGTGAACAATCTCTTTTGAAGAATAAAAATAGAGAATAATGAACTTGGGATAGGGATAGGAGAGGAATCTAGTGTAATAGGATGGCCTGATATGATACAGAGCTAACTACATCAGAGTAATGTCGCTGGAAAACATTCTGATAATTGCTCCAGCACTGGGGGCAGCCACAAAGTGATTGGTTTTTCCTTCTCCTTCCTTTTATCTCAGCTGCACAAGGGTCACCCATTTTCAAGATTGAAAAGTGAATTTAGGAAACCTAGAATGGGTCAAAGCCATTTCTCTCCTAGCTCACAAGATCATGAACTATCTCCCTTCTTTTCCAGAAAATGCTGGTGCCATTTGCAAGTCTCTTGGTCTGCCTAGGCAAACAGATTTCGTTACTACCTCTGCTACAGTAAATGAACTATTGTCAATGTCATAAGATATAGGTCAAAAGGAGTGAAACACAACCTATAGCACCAGGGTCCTAGTTCCAGAAATGATTTTTTTTTAGGAGTCGTGAGTCCAAACCAATGACAATCTAGAGAAAAGAAATACTTCCTTCAACCAAAACCTACATGAATGTGTGAGACAAGGCAAGAGAAAGCAAGAGAAGGGGAAGGGAGGGAAGGAAGGGAAATGTAGAGAAGAGAAAGGAAGGGGAGGGGAGGGAAGAAAAGGAAGGAGAGGGGAAAGGAAATGTAGGGAAGGGAAAAAATACTTCTTGAGTAATGACGTGTCAAAGGAACAAGTTAAAATTGACAAAAACACAAATCTGAAGAAAAATACTTCACTGATATAGAGAATTTTCTGATAAAAAAAATCCCCCTACTAATGCAGATGGACACCTTCTTTATAATTTATAGTCTTAGGAGAGAGGGAAAAAGGTAGAAAGAGGAGAGAGAGAGAGAGAGAGAGAGAGAGAGAGAGAGAGAGAGAGAGAGAGAGATTAAGTAATTTACCCAGGGTCACACAACCAGCATGGGTCATAAGTGGATAATTGAACCTGTCTTTCTGGCTCTCAGGCCAGCTCTCTGTCCACTACGCTATGCTGTCTGTCATCTAGAGGTCTTGCTATGTTTGCCTTAAACACACATACACTTCCATTTCTTTCTAATCACATCTCATAGATTTTCCTTCCCTGAGGACTATGTATATAGTTTACCCTCTTTCAGGTACTTTCAGCCCTGGAGATCTGCTATTTTCATAAATTCTATCTTTGCTAGACTTCTGGCATGGGGGCTGAAATCTATTAGGAACAAATAAAAATGTCATAAGTTCAGATTCTACTGAAATGTAAGGGTTGAATTCCTGGTACTGGTGAGAAAAAGAAATAGTGTGGCACTTTTCAGAGAGTTTTGCTTTACAACTCCAAGACCTAGATTCAAATCCAACCTCTGTCATTTACTGCTTGTGCGATGGGTAAGTCACCTAACCTCATTAGGCCTTAGTTGCTCCTCTCTTCTTAAAGGAGGGAACTTAAAGAAGGAACTCACTTCTGAGTTCCCTTCCACCTCTAAATCTGTGATACTATGAACAACACGGTCATAACAAAGTTAGAGATCGATCACAGCAATTCAACAATGATTCAGCAAGCATTTGTTAATTAATTAATTAAACATTTGTTAAAAAAAATTAGGATAGCCAGGTGATGCAGTAGGTAGAGTACCAGCCCTGGAGTCAGGAAGACTTATCTTCCTTAGTTCGATTCTGGCGTCAGATACTAGGTGTGTGACTCCTGGCAAGTCACTTAACCCTGTTTGCCTCAATTTCCTCATCTGTGAAATGAGCTAGAAAAGGAAATGGAAAACCATTTCAGTATCTCTGTCAAGAAAACTCCAAGAGGGGTCACAAAGAGCCAGGCATGACTGAAATGAATAAACAACAGCAACCAAGAACTATATTAGATGCTAAGGATACAAAGCCAACAGTTAAAAAAATGAGGGTCTCTGCCCTCAAGGAACTTACATTCTCCTGGAGAACCTCCCCCCCAATAGGCAAGAAAATGCAAAATAACTTGAGTAGGGGATCTGCACTTCCTATAGGAGGTAACATCTACTTTCACCCGTAAAGGAAGTTGGAGTCTAAGAGATCAAAGTAAGGAAAAAATGCCGCCTTCTAGGCAAAGCTGAGTTCAGTAAGTAGTGTACATGAAAAGGGTTAATAGGAAATAAATCTGAAAAGGTAAACTGGAGCCAGATTGTGAAAGTTTTCAAGCATTTCAGGAGTTAAAAGGTCTGATGCAAGTTTTACCACTGATTGACACTTTTGACTATGAAGATGTATCTTGTACAATACGTGCCATTATACCCCGTAGCACAAAAAACAAACAAATAAATATGCATAGTGTCATGAAGCACTTACCACAGTTCTCTTATGTTACTCCCAACACAATATTATTCACTCTTCCTTTAGATTATTAGTGTGGTGAAGGCAACTTGCAACAATGTACGCTGAAAAAGATAGGAATATTTCTTGCCCTCGAGGGACTTCTGTTCTGAAAAAGAAATTTTTCTTTGAAATCAACAAAGAAAACTAGAATGTATAGCATAATAGCAACAATATTGAGGGGTGGGGCATCCAAAACTAAGAAAAGAAGGGGTTTTCATGTAATAACATTAAGGCTTCCTGAACTATGTTTGTTGTGCTGAGAATAGGAGCAAGCTGAGACCTGGGTTCAAGATAAATTTAGGTGTGGATTTATTGATCAAGCATGCAACTACCCGAGTGTATTCACTCAAATAAGTAGTGATCTTTGGGTCTTACAGACTTGATTATATAGGCCAAAACCACAAACCACAATCAGGAAGGGGAGCTAGCAGAAGCCAGTAGGTACAGAAGCTAAAAGAGCAGTCATTGGTTGGATCTATAGTTCAGGGCTAATTTGGGAATATGGTGCAAGGGTACAAGGGTACAACCTTCCTGTGACATGGAGGTCCCACCTAGAACAGGGTGGAGGGCACAGGGTAGAGAGTTGCTGGGTAATGGGGAGTGGGAAATAGTCACTCTCCCAGAATAGACCAGGGTCATGTTCTGGGCAGAGGGTGTGGAGACCCTGTTTGGTTAATGGAACAGGACAGGGTGGTCTCTAAAATATTCTTGCACCATAACCCCAGGCTGATCCTTGTACAGTACACCATAAGGAAGAATATACAGAATGCTGATTTGAAGAAGGGGATCAAGGGACTATGCCTTTGGCAATACCCAGGACTATGCCTTAGGGGACAGGGAACTAAGCCTTGAGCAATATGCTCAGACTGCCTTAAGCAGTTTAAAGCTATAGGATAGGGGCAAAGCAAAAATAAAAAAGGGGCTTAATGGTGGGATGCAGGTGGGTCACAAACCAGGTAGTGGACAGGTAACCTGGGATTTGGATTGGGCACAACATGTTCTATCTAGTAATATGGGGATAAATGGAAAGTTTATAATGAAATTACTCTCTTGTGCAATGAGAAGCCTTTTTCTGTTCTGAATCTATGATCCTATGATTTTAAGGCTGTCTTCCTATGTCTTCTATGCTTTCTATGTCTTCTGATCCAAAAATACAAAATAAATTTGTCATTTTTAGGGACTGTTCAGCATTGATGTATTTTCTAGGTACAGAACACCGAAGCTTCTTTTTCAGGTTCCTAAGGACACAACCTGACCTTGTAAGGAAGTAACACCTGGGGAATCAGAATAAGTAAAAACGAACACAGGATCACATCAAATCATTGAGTGCCCATTAGGTTATTATATACCTCCCTCAGAGCATCTGGCAACCTAAAACTGGAACCATGAATCGCCAAAGGTAAACCAAAAAGAAAAAGAAAAAGTCCTGGCTCAGAAGAAGCTGGAGTTTTCTATAGTTGAGTTATATGACGTATTTTTTAACTAAGGCAAGCCTCTTAACCCCCCCCATTTTCTTAACTCAACTGGTAGATTAAATTTAAGTAGGGAAGTGTTTGTGCACTGAACTAGGAGGTATCTAAAAGAGCCAGATGGCCAGGAAATCCTAAATGATATTGAAAATACCATGCACATAAATTTTATGAGTAGTGTTTTATAACTTTCCCATGGGTCATTATAGTCATTTAGTAGTCTTTGGAACAAGACAGAAGGAGAGATGTTTATTGTTAATTTAAGGATAAACATAATTCTGGTAATCTATCCTACCATGACTTTGGCAATAGCTATGAAACAAGAGACATAATTTGTATGTTCTATGAGATTTTTCTGTTCTTACTGTTGATTTTTTTTCCTTAACTAATTCTGCATTTAAGAACTTTTTCAGAAAAAAATTAAATCTTCTAGAATAACAAGATTCATCTTTTAAATAATCTCCCTGGGGCAGCTAGGTGGTTCAGTGAATAGAGCACCGGCCCTGGAGTCAGGAGTACCTGAGTTCAAATCCGGCCTCAGACACTTAAGACAAAAATTAGCCGTGTGACCTTGGGCAAGTCACTTAACCCCAACTGCCCTCCAAAAAAAACAAAAAACAATAAATAAATAAATAATCTCCCTCCATTTGTCAGTCAAAAGACAAATTTCTCATTTTTCAGTCCCTACTGTATTACAGGTAAGAGAAGTCTATCAGAAGATACACTGAAAAGCCACAACTCCCCCCTGAAGCAAGAATTTCTAGCTAAAACATAGCAAAATTCCCTTTCCCATGCCCAGAAATATCAATAATTCCATTAAGGAAGAAGGGTAAGAGAAATGTGAAGAAAATGGTTTGTAAAGCAAAGAATGGCACTTTGCATTTGAGCACATAGAAGGTTAAGTAGAGAGAGCATTGCTCTGTATTCAGAGGATTTACATCCAGTCTCTGACACTTAAAAAATGCTGCTACTATGTGCAAAGCACTGTGCTAGGCAATGGGGATACCGAATCAGAATTTTTTTTAATAGTCCTTGCCCTCGAAGAACTTAAAATCCATAGAAGGAGAGGAATAGAAAAATACAAACAAATACATAGATGATCATTTGAGGAGGGTGAGTCAATGAACCTTTCTGGACTTGAATTTCGTCATTTGTAAAATGACAGACTTTAATTACATGGTCTCTGATCTATGATTCTATTATCTTGCCTAATTATTTTTCTTTGACAGATATTCATCCTGTGAATTTGTTCAGAAGAAAATGAATCAAAATCCTCTTTAAAAATCTTCTGATTGTGATTATCATAAGCAAATTAGAAGAGCATGGACAAATTACTTTTCACATCCATGAGTAAGGGAAGATTTCATAATGAAACAACAGATAGAGAGGGTCACAAAAAGTAAAATGTATAATTTTGATTACATTAAATTAAATTTTAAAAGGTTTGCACAAATAAAAACAATGACTCCAAAATTAGAAGGAAAATAATGAACTGGGGAAAATATTTTACATCAAGTTTCTCTGATAAAAATTTCATTTCTCAAATAAATCGTCAAAGGATATAAACAGGAAGTTTTCAGAAGAAGAAATCAAAGCTAAAAGTACTCTAAATCATTAATAATTAGAAAAACATAAATGATAGCAACTCTGACTTGCCACCTATAATGAATGAAAGCTCTATGATACAGGTTCCAGGTGATTAATACTCAATTTGAATCAATAAATTTATGGTCAGTGGATTCTCTCAGTAACCAAAGATACAAAGGGAGGCTCTAAATAACCTTAAATAGGGTATGTGCATTCTGACAAGGAATATCCCTGACAAGAGAAACTCAGCCCTGATTGGTGGTCATTTAATGAGGAAGTGGACTAAAAGGCTTTAGTTCCTCCTCTAAGAACATGGCTTGATCATGAGACTCAGCAGCCTGAAGGCATCTGGGCCCAAGAGCACAGGGCAAACAATCAGGGACCATACCTGTCCTTAGATACTGTCTCAGAAGAACTGAAAACTTACAGACCCCTAGAACTAGCTCTGAAAACAATCCTCAAAGAAACCTAAAGCTTCATACAATGCCCCCTTCAACTGTGAACAGAGCCCAACTTTAACATAAAGTTAAAAGTTAAATAATGGGATAGAAAAATGAGCAAGCAACAAAAAAGAACTTGAAACTAGGAAGTTGCTATGGTGACAGGGAAGATGAAAACACAAACTCAGAAGATGAAAACATCAAAATAGCTACACCTAAATCCACAAAGAAAAATGTGAATTGACTTTAGGACCAAAAAAACCTAATGGAGGAACTCAAAAAAGGATTTTTTAAAAATAATCTCTTTTTTTCATAAATTAATTTATTTTTAGTTTTCAACATTCACTTCCATAAGATTTTGAGTTTTAAATTTTCTCTCCCTCCTTCCCCTCTCCCACCCAAGATGGTGTGCAGCCTGATATAGGTTCCACATATGCATTCATATTAAACATATTGTCACATTAGTCACATTATAAAGAAGAATTAGAACCAATGGGAAGAACCACAAGAAAGAATAAACAAAGAGTGAGAGAGAGCAAATAGTATCCTTCCATCTGCATTCAGACTCCATAGATTTTTTTTTTCTGGATGTGGATAGCATTTCCCATTATTAGTCTTTTGGAGTTGTCTTAGATCCTTGAATTGCTGAAAAGAGCTAAGTCTATCAAAGTTAGTCATTACACAATGTTGCTGCTAACTATGTACAATGTTCTCCTGGTTGTGCTCACTTGTAAAGCTAAGCACAAGAAGCTTTTTGGAAGATGGCTGGTGGGAATAGCTTTTCATGTTCTGAACACAGTTCTGATTACACAGAACACTCTATTCCATAACAAATCAGAGCAAAACATTCACAGAAAATCAAGGTACAGCATTCACTATGTTACAACTTATCGTAGAAATTTTAATATAGCATTCACAACAACTTATCACAGAAAATGGCCACATAGTTTCCACCACAGTGGTCATAAAGTTTTGAACAAAGAACATTCATTTAGTTGATCACAAAATATTTGATTCAATCACCAAGTGCAATAATCAAAGATCTCCACTCATGGGGTACATTAAGTTAACTCAATCAGTCCTTTATTCAGTCATCAATCACTAAGTACAATCATTTAGTCAATCAATCATTCAATCAATTCAATCATTCAGACAGTACCCAGGTCCTTGTCCAGCTCTCTGTGCAGTTCGTACTCCACATTGGAGCTCACAGTGTCCAGTCCATCTCAAATCATTCATAGTCTCTGTTCCTGGGAAGACAAGGCTTAACAAAGCTACAAACAGGTTCAGGCAAAGTACCAGCATCACAGTCACGCTCCCTCAGTCTTTGGCAGCTCTGGCTGGCCCTCAGAATCCTTAGCAGCCTCAGCAACTCTGGCTGGCCCTTGGACTCAGCAGAAGTTTCAGCTGGTTCCCAGAGTCAAAATCACTCTATCCAGGTTTTCAAAATCAAAATCATTCTCTCCAGCCTGGGGTGAGGTTGGGATTGGGCGTGTGGGGCTTTCCTCTTCAGCCTCCCTGGCATCAGCAGCTTCTGCCTCCATAGAGCTTGCTCCAAGAAGATCTGACTGTCCCTATCTGGGGCTTTTCCTTATACACAGTATTGCCCCTCCCTGTTCAGCCCCTTCCTGTTACATCAGCAGCAGGGGTCACACCTTCTGTTTCTTTAACAGAGGCTTGATTAATTACTAAGTGCTAAGTACCTGTTACCATTGCCAATACAAAATGATTTTCAAATTCAAATTATATTACCATCACATCACTTGACTCAGCATCAAAGTTTTTTCCAGGTTTTTCTAAAGTCCACCTATGCATCATTTCTTATAGCACAACAGTATTCTGTTACAATCATATACCACAACTTGTTCAGTCACTTCCCAATTGATGGGCATCCCCTCAATTTCCAATTCTTTGCTACCACAAAAAGAGCTCTTTTAAATATTTTTTTACCAATAGGTCCTTTTTTCATCACTTTGTGATACTGACTGAGAAGTGGTATTGTTGAGTTAAAGGGAATGCACAGTTTTATAGCCCTTTGGCCATAGTTTCAAATTGCTCTCCAGAATGGTTGGATCAATTTACAACTACCAATAATGCATTAGTGTTCCAATTTGTCCACATCTTCTCCAACATTTATCAATTTCCTGTTTTGTCATGTTAGCCAATTTGATAGGTGTGATGTGCTACCTCAGAGTTGTTTTGATGTGCATTCCTCTAAGCAATAGTAATCTAGGGTGTTTTTTGTATGACTATATATAATTTTAATTTCTTCATCTGAAAACTGCTTATTCATATCCTTTGACCATCTATCTATTGGGGAATAACTTATATTCTTATAAATTTTACTGTTCCCTATATTTTAGAAATGAGTCCTTTATTAGAGAAACTGGTTGTAAAAATTGTTTCTCAGCTTTCTGCTTCCCTTCTAATTTTGGTTGCATTGGCTTTGTTTGTGGAAAATTTTGAGTTAATATAACCAAAATTATCTATTTTGCATTCCATAATGTTTTCTGTCTCTTGTTTGGTCATAAATTCTTCTACTCTCCATAAATCTGACAGGCAAACTATTCCTAGTTTTCTTATAGTATCAACCTTTATATCTAAATTTTATACCCATTTTGACTTTATCTTGGTATGTAGTACAAGCTATTGGTCTCTGGCTAGTTTCTACCATACTATTTTCTAGTTTTCCCAGCAGTTTTGCTAAATAGTGAGTTCTTATCCCACAAATTAGAGTGTTTGGCTTATCAAACAGTAAATTACTATAGTCATTGACTATTATATCTTGTGTACCTAACCTATTTCACTGATTCATGACTCTATTTCTCAGCTAATACCAAGTAGTTCTGATGATTACTGCTTTATAATACAATTTAAGATATGGTACAGCTAGGTCACCTTCCCTAGCACTTCTTTTCATTAATTCCCTTGATATTCTTGACCTTTTATCCTAGGTGAATTTTGTTATTTTTTTCTAATACTATCAAATAATTTTTGGTAGGTTTGATTGCTATGGAAGTGAATAAGTTAATTTAGGCAGAATCATCATTTTTATTACATTAGCTTGGCCCACCCATGATAAACTGATATTTTCCCAATTATTTAGATCTGATTTTATTTGTGTGAAAAGTATTTTGTAACTGTGTTCATATAATTTTTGGGTTTGTTTTAGCAGGTAGATTACCAAATATTGTATAATGATTGCAATAACTTTAAATTGAATTTCTTTCTATCTCTTCCTGTTGGACTTTGTTAGTAATATATAGTAATGCTGATGATTTATATGGGTTCGTTTTATATCCTGCAACTTTGCTAAACTTGTTTATTATTTCAAGTAATTTTTTTTTACCCGATCGTGTAGGATTCTCTAAGTATACCATCACACCATCTGCAAAGAGTGAAAGCTTTGTTTCTTCTTAATTCCTTTCATTTCTTTTTCTTCTCTTATTTCTAAAACCAACATTTTTAGTACCATATTGAATAATAGGGATGATAATTGTCATCCTTGTTTCACCCCTGATCTCACTGGAAAGGCTTCTAGCTTATCCCCATTATTTATATTTCTTGCTGATCATTTTAGATAGATACTACTTATCATTTTAAGGAGGACTACATTTATTCTTATGCTCTCTAGGAAGCACTCTAGGAAGGGGAGATGTATTTTGTCAAAAGTTTTTTTCTGCAGCTATTGAGATAATCATATGATTTCTGTCAGTTTTGTTGTTGATATGGTCAATTATGTTGATAGTTTTCCTAACACTGAACCAGTCCTGCATTCCTGGTATAAATCCCACCTGGATATAGTGTATTGTCCTCATGATAAGTTGCTGTAATCTCTTTGAAAATATTTTATTTAAATTTTTGCAACTATATTCACTAGGGAAATTGGTCTATGAATTTCTTTCTCTGTTTTTGCTCTTCCCAGTTTAGGTATCAGCACCATATTTGTATTATAAAAAGAATTTTGTATTATTTTGCCTATCTCTTTCCAAATAGTTTATATAGTATTGGCATTCATTGTTCTTTAAATATTTGATAGATTGCACTTGTAAATCCATCTGGCCCTGGAGATTTTTTCTTAGGAAGTTCATTGATGGCTCTCAAGACCTCCCAAGTCAAGGAGAAAATACTGCAAGCAGCCAGAAAGAAACTATTCAAATATCATGAAGACATAATCAGTGTAACACAAGATTTAGCAGTTTCTACATTAAAGGATTGGAGAGCTTGGCATATGATATTCCAAAAGGCAAAGGAACTAATAATACTCTCAAGAACCACATAGTCATCAAAAACAAGTGTAGTCCTTCAGGGAAAAAGAATGAATATTCAATGAAATAGATGGTTTTCAAACATTCCCAATGAAAAGACCAGAACTGAATAGAAAATTTTACTTTTAAATACAAAACTCAAGAAAAGCATAAAAAAAGTAAACAAGAGAAATCATAAGGGATTAAATAAGGTTAAAATGTTTACATTCTTGCAGGGGAAGATGAAATATGTAACTTCTAAGAATCTTACGATTATTATTGTAATTAGAAGGAGTATACACAGACAGAGGGCATAGGAGTGAATTGACTATGATAAGGTGATAAACCACCCCCCAAAAAATTAGGGGATGAGAAAGAGGAATGCATTAGGAGAAGCGGGAGGGAGAGGAAAAATGGAATAAATTATCTTACATAAGAGAGGTATAAAAGAGGTTTTGCAATGGAGAAGAAGATGTGGGGGCAGAATTTGGCTGAAAGAGGTTAGACATAGAAATCTATTTTGCAAACACGAAAGCAGGAGGGGAGAATGACAAGAGAAGGGAGGTGGGATCAGGGCAGAGCACTGACAGAAAGGAAGGCAGAGTGGGGTAGGTTATGGTCAGAACCAAAACACTTTTCAGGAGGCACATGGTTGAAAGGAAAAACAGAGGTAATTAGTAATCATAACAGTGAAGGTGAAGGGTATAAACTCAACCATAAAACAAAAGTAGATAGCAGAGTGGATTAAAACTAGAGTTTCACCATACGTTATTTACAAGAAACAGAAATGTGAACAGAAGAATTTACAAATTAATTATTCTTTTCTTCAGGGATGTTTCCCCTTGTAAGAGTGATGAAAAGATCTTAGATTTAGAGCTTGGAAGGAACCTGGAAATCATATAATCCAACTCCCTTATTTGACAGAGGAAACTGACATGTGGTATTTAAGCTACTTGCCCAATATCATACAGGTAATTAGGAACAGCTCTACTAACTCAAAATCCAACACTCTGCTGTACCACACAGCTATTATATAGCTTTATATTAATCTATGCTATAAGAAATGATAAGCAGGATGCATTCAGAAAAACCTGGAAAGACTTACATGAACTGATACAAAGTAAAATGAGCAGAATCAGGAGAATACTGCACACAGTAACAGCAATATCATACAATAATCAACTGTGAATGACTTAGATATTTCCACCAGTACAAAGACCCAAGGCAAACCGAATGATTTATGATGAAAAATGCTATCCACCTTAAGAGAATTAACTGGTAGAATCTCAATGTATACTGGCTTTTTTTCACTTTTTTTCTTATGTTTTTTTGTGGGGGGGTCTGTGTTTTCTTTCACAAAATGACTAATATGCAAATATGTTTTCCATGACTACATATGTATAACTTTTATCAAACTGCTTGCCTTCCCAATGATGGAGGAGAAGAGGGTAGGAGAGAATTTAGAATCAATATTGTAAAAAATGAAGGTTAAAATTGTTTTTCAATGTAATTGGGAAAATAAAATATTAAAGTTTAAATTAAATAAAATTTAAATTAAAATGTTTTTTTTTTAATAAAAGGCAATCTAATTTCATTAGAAGAACTATTACCAGGGAGTTGTAAATTCTAGAACCAGCCTTAGAGGGTGCAGAGGCCAAGACTAAATGATGCCATCTGCTTCTCCCCAACCCTAATTTCTGAAATCTCATTAATAAAGGGGAATAAATTTGCTATGCTTGATCACAAAGTTAAAAACTTGACCTCTGAACAGAGGTTTCAAAGGAGAAGGTTCACACTTGATCTGAGGGAAATTTTCCTAACTCTTAGAGCTACTTAAAGGTAGAATGAATTTCCTCTTATGAATAGTGGACTACCCTTATCAAAGCTCAGTAAGCCAGAGTTGGATGACCACTTGTCAGAAATTTTAATAGAGAAGAGTCTTAGTAAGCTATGAATTCTACTGTATAACATGGTGTTCCCTCTGAATCTGAAATTCTGATTCTCTGTCTTAAAGAAGGGAAGAAGAAGAAGGAAAAAAAAACTCTTCCCAGCAAAGAGGCTGTGGACAGAGCTCTAGGCCTGGATTCAGGAACTTACTGGCTATGTGATTCTGAACAAATCCCTTAAGCCCTCTCAGTCTCAGTTTCCTCATCTGTAAAATGGGGGAATAAGACTAAATGGCCTCTAAGGTCAGTTTCTTTTTTGTTTGTTTTTTGGAGGGCAGTTGGGGTTAAATGACTTGCCCAAGGTCACACGGCTAGTTTTTGTGTTAAGTGTCTGAGGCCAGATTTGAACTCAGGTACTCCTGACTCTAGAGCTGGTGGTCTATTCACTGCACCACCTAGCCACCCCTCTAAGGTCAGTTTCAAATCTGTAATCCTGTAAGTACTCAATCCTTTCCTTCTACTGACTTCTGCCTTTGGAAATTTGAGCCAAGATCACTCTTTCCAGGTCATGCCTGTCTCTTCCCACTACACAGAGCTATTCCTCCGTTGCCACTCTTATTGAAAATGGTGGAGGAGAAAATAACGTTAATGACTGCATGACTTTCCAGCTCCTGTCCCCTCTCACAAAATCACCATAGCTTCTTCAGTTACTGTTTTAGCCTTTGAGGAAGAAGACAAACCCCAGATCCAGCTCAGATTAATCTTTTGTCATCAGGGACTTTATCAGTTATTACTAAAAATCAGTAAATAATACAAAAAACTCAGAACTCTCAAGTTAATCCCCTTCTTTGTCTTTTTAAGAAGAGATTAAGGTTCATCTGGCAAACTTTCCTGAACCCTTTTTCCATGTCTGTGTATTCTTCTAACTCATCTCAATTATGAGAAATAATTCTAACCTAATTTTTAAAAAGTTTCACCTTCTTTCTTCCTTATCCTTCACTTCTTCAGGACAAAAACAATCCAAGACACTTTTCCCATACTCCTTTTTCTCCACTCTCTCAATATCCTTGAAGACAACACATCCCATCAAACATTGTCAAGTGAAAAGCATTAACACTAAAGTCAGATACAAAGAATCCCAGACTTAGAATTGGAAGGCCATATAGTTGTCTGATATCCTTATTCTATAGATGAGGAAAATGAAGCAAAGAGATATGAGTTAACTTACCTGGCATTATAAAACGGTGGAGCTAAGATTACAATCTAGGTTCTCTGCCTCTGAATCTAGTACGCTTTCCATTTTATCACACTACCTGCCAGAATGGGAAGGTCAGGATTCAAATTCCAGCTCTGCCATTCACCTGCCCTAACCTTTTTGAGTCTCAATTTCTTCTTCTATAAAATGAGAGGATTGAACTGGATGATCTTCCAATTCTAAGTCTGGAGTCCTGTGTATGACTTCAGATTTAGGGCTTTCTATACAAGAGCTCTAAAACCTATGAGTTTAGGAACATGGAGTGAAAGGAGATTAGGAGTCTTTTCTTCTTTGGACTGAAAAAAAATCAATATTATACAAAGGAAGCTACACAAAATCATTGCAAAGATCACTATGCAGCTATATAATATCTGGCTTGGTACAGTTGAGTATTGGATTTTGAGTGAGAGCCTCGAACTATTCCTAATTATCTGTATAATACTGGGCAAGTAGCTTAAATACCCTGTACGCCAGTTTCTTCTCTTAAATAAGGAAGTTGGATTAGATGACTTCCAGATTTCTTCCCAGCTCTAAATCTAAGATCCTTTCATTGGTCTTACAAGAGTTAATAACCCTGGGAGAAAAGAATAATTAATTTGTAGATTATTCTTCTGTTTACATTTCAATTTGTTAAGCTGTTGGTTTAAGCAAAACTTCTGTCAGAGGTGGTGCCACAGGGAAGTGTTGCCCACAGACACATTTTTTTTTTCTGGTATGAAATATAAAACTTGTAAAATTTTAAAGTCATTTAAACTTAGCCTACTAACAAATGTAATCAAGATTGAACCTCTTAGCTAAACAATTATGTTTTAGAATTGAGATGTGAAGAGAAAGATTAATCAAGATAATACCACTTGCTATTCTTGGTCAGTCATACTTACACCTGAGCCAAGAGCAAACATTTTTAAATATCTACTCTGTGCTAGGGATTCTGCTAAACATATGGACATACAAAGTATATGGATATACTAAGTATAAAAGTACATGAATATACAAAAGGTGAAATAGCTCTGATTCTCTAGGAATGTTATGTACATTCTGTGAAAGACATGGAGGGAGGGGAGACAGCAGGTGGGGAGAAGAGAAACAATCTATAAATGTATAGGTATAGACAAAAATATAATGGTGGTGGGGAAAGACAACATGGCCATACATAAATATATTTTTAAAACTATATATCCTAGTTTTAGTTGACTCTCTTACATGTCTAGGTGTGTATGGTTATCTAGTGGTTGTAGTCAGATTTAATTTTTGTGTCATCATGAAAGGTATGTAGTACAAAGTAAATTAGAGGTTGTGGAAGGAGTGTTAATAGTTTCAAGAATCAGAAAAGACTTCACAGAGAAATCACTTTGACAGAATTTTGAAGGAAAGTAGATGACTCAGTGCATAGAGTACTTCTAAGCATGAATACTTAAATTTACCTCCAGCCTCAGAGACACTCACTAGCTCTATTACCCTGGGCCAGTCACTTAACCTCTGTTTGCCTTAATCTATTGGAGAATGAAGTGGCAAACCATTCTAGTATCTTTGCCAAGAAAACCTGATATAGGATCACGGAGTCACACATGACTGAACAACAACAAGAATGGATTTAAAGCAGGAGAGGTGAGGTAGGAGTGCATTGGGGGACATCAAGGTAAAGACATCAAGAGAGGAGATGATGTGTAGTATGTGAGGGATTGTAAGATGATTAGTTTGGCTGGACCATAGAATACAGGAAAGATAGTAATGTAAAAATTATAAAGGTAAATGTAGACCAGCTTGTAAAGTGCTTTAAAATCTAAACAAAAGAGCATATACTTGTACCTATAAAAATAGGCAATAGGGAGTCATTCTAGTTCATTGAGTAGATGAGCAGCAGGATCAGGCTTGTACTCAATCAATAAGCATTTTTCAAGCATCTACTACAGCAGCTCTAAAACTGGGTTCCTATATTTGACAGAGTCCATGAATATGAATGGGAAAATACATTTTTATTTTTACTGGCCTCTAACTGAAACTTAACAATTCTTTCAATCACTTAAAAACACTATTCTGAGAAAAATTCCATAGGCTTGCAGACTGCCAAAGGGGTCCATATTAAATATATCCATAAAAGTGATAAGAACCCCTGGCACGCTGTGTGCCAAGCCCTGTGTCATGTCCTGGAGATGCAAAGACAAAAGTTAAAATAGTGGCTTCCTTCATGATATTAATATATGCTGACAGGTACACCTATCTAAGCATTCCATTTAGAGTCACAGAACTTGAGTTTTAAACCTAGACCTGCTGCTTACTACCTCTGTAACTTAAGATCAGTCATATACCCTTTCTGATCCTTTCCATCTCTAAAACACATCCATCTCATATGCAGATGAATTCACAGAAAGATTTTTTTTAATGTGCCAGTTCTATAGGATAATTCTTTAATATGGCAAAACTTCAGCCTATTCCTAAGGCTTAAATGTTTAGAATGTTTTAAGTCAGCAAATTGTTATTTGGAGAAAATTATGTTTCCTGGTGCTTTTTGGCTTGGAGCTGTGTGGTAGAGATATTAAAATGAGGGTATGTTAGCTACAGCCAACTTTTCCTTGATTGTGTGTGTGTGTGTATATATGTGGTAGGCTACTGTTTGTAGTCAGATTTAATTTTCGTGACACCATGAAATGTAGTGTGCAGGACATGAAATATTAATGTAATGCATAAATGTGCAATTCAACTCACCAAGGTTATAGAAACAAACAAGTATTGACTTGGGGAAACAGTTGGCCATTTTCAAGCGCCATTATGTACCTCCCCCAACCCGGAAAAGAATAATTGCATCTATTCAGATGCAGATATTTTCATCCCTCTTCAGAAATCCTAAACAAACCATAAAAGCTGTGGAGGACCCAAATAGCCTGAGAGCACGGCATAGAGCTCTCTCTCTTTCTCTCTCTCTTAGTGAGATGCTGAGTTTCAGAATGAAGTATTATACAAATTAATACAGACTACTGGGAAGCAACTCACTAATGAGAGGAGTTTGCAGCTACTCTGCTTTCCTCATAATCTTCCCCTCCCATAGTAGTTTGAGGTATCAGGCCATCAAAGCACCCCCATCAAGAGCATAATACAGTTGAAAGAGACTTGGCTCTGGAGAGGATATATGTTCAGATCTTGCCTCTGATGCTCACTGGGTGACCTTGCTCAATAAGAAGGCTAACACCGATAGGATGATTTAATATTTGCAAAGTGCTTTACGTATATATTAACCTAACCTTCCTGACTCTCAGTTTCTTCATTGCTAAAAGAAGGGGATTGGTCTAGACAGTCTCTAAGGTTTCTTCTAGCTCCAGATCTATTAATTCCTATAATATGCTATGATTCACTCAATGATATGGAGAGATTGAAAGCAGGCCTTTGACTTCAAATGGTCCTTTTCTACACTTTGCCTTATGGAAACAACAAAATCCCAAAGTGGCTTCCCAGGCTCAGAAGAGAGAAGTTAGTTGACTCTAAAATGAAGAGAAATTTACAATAAGCTATTGGCAAAGTGCCTTCCAAATATATTTGAAGCCCACAGATTATACCACTCTCTATGTACCTGGCCCAATGTTTCAGAACTCAAAATGGTGAGTTGAAAAAAGTAAAAGCACCTTCTGAGAACCTTATTTACTTCCAGAGAATGTCTTAGACTCTGGGGAAGACTATACAGCCTTCTATGCACTACTTGAAGCTTCACAGAAAGACCACTTGATGGCTTCAGACCATACTACAGGCTTTTATGCCTGCTAAGTGGAACAGACAGGTATATGTTCGCTTTTCTACAAGTCTCTGAACTAAAGTCCAGTGTAGTTGATTTTAGAAGTGTCATTTTCTCTGGATGTTTTAGGAAATCTACCATGTTCTAGGATGCTCCTAAGAATTCATAGAACTTCTTCATTCCATTGGTTATAATCCTTCTTTACAAGTTGACTAATGTTTAATGTGAAGATATTTGTAGAAACTATATCAGATTACATGCTGCCATGGGGAGGGGGAAAGGGGAAAAGGGGAAAGATGAGGGGAAAATTTGGAACTCAAAAGCTTGTGGAACTGAATGTTGCAAAGTAAAAGTAAATAAATAAATAAATTTACTTTTTAAAAAAAGAATTCATAGAACTATGCTGCTTTCAATGGGCCTCAAGACTTTTCCAGTGAGGAAAATTTTGTCTTGGATACTTGGTTTATTTCTGGGGGTTATCTTTTTTATTGACATACCATTTTTGTATGGTACCCTTATATATTTGTGCTTGGTAATTTGCCCCAATTCTGTTTATTTGGGAATTCAGTTTGATTCTTAGTTGATAGAACTGGAACAGGTACCACTTATCTTTTTTTTCCCCAGTTCTGGCACTTGGAGAAGGAATTGCTGCCTCTCCTGTTCTTTTTCTAAATGTCCTAGGAAGCAGCCCTTGTTAATTTTAATAATGCAGACCAGTTATCCTGGGAAGATGGTGGTTGTAAAGTTAATCTGGCAGAGGAAATATAGACCTTTTTTTTTGCTTTTTGGAGGGCAGTTGGGGTAAGTGACTTGCCCAAGGTCACACAGCTAGTTTTTTGTGTTAAGTGTCTGAGGCCGGATTTGAATGCAGGTACTCCTGACTCCAGGGCCAGTGCTCTATTCACTGCGCTACCTAGCCGCCCCGGAAATATAGACTTTCTTGCATTCTTTGTAATGTGATTATAAGTGCAAATGCAAGCAGATGTACACACTTCCTGGATGCTGGGGGTGAGAAGAGGCAAATGGTAATGAGTCACCTAACTTACATTGGATTGAAGACAGACAGTCCCTTGAATAGTACAAAAATAATCCCTTAGAAAGCCTCTCATATGAGCTTATGGTTTTGAAGAGGACTGTTTATGAAACAGTTATGTGACTTCTGGTGCTAAGATGTCAGGGTGAGGAAGGAATCCTCTGAAGCTCTCCCAAATTCCCCTCCAAACAACTTTGAAACTGCCTCAGAATTGATCTAGGAATGGGGAAGCAGCTTACCAGACTGGCAGGAAACGTCTGTCTCACTTGGGGTGAAAAGGAAATGAGGTCCAAGAGCAGCAAGAGCAGCCAGGTTCACAGCAGAGGCCCTGCAGTAAGGCTGCATTCCATCCTGGATTAAACAGGCAGACTTGGTCTTGGCCCCCTTGCCCCTCAGAAAATGATTAAAATTTTTTTTCACAAAAAATTCTGATAGAAAATTAAGAAGATGGAATCACAAGAACTAAAAATTAAAACCAAAGGGAAAACCACTAAGAATATTAAAAAAAACAACAACCAGGTGCCTATTATATATACATTCACTTAAACATAGAAATGCTGAATTGAATAGGGTTATATCTAACATTCTTATTTAATTAATATAAAATTTTACATGTAATTAACATTCTAGAATCACATGAAAGTCTATGAATTCAAAGGAAAAACTGATCTGTCAAGTCATAATATGGTTCTGTATAGTGAAAAAACAGAACATCTTCCAAGAACAAGACACAGATTTATTTGGCAGTCTAGAAAATGACATGAATTTTTTTCACAAAGATAAAATCATATTCTTATTGGCTACAATTGTCTTTATTCACAGAGTAAAGTATTTTACTTATAGCTACAAATTGGGAGAGTAAAGAGTCAAAAAGAACTTGCATGAATAATTAGTTGGAAACCTTGCAAGTGCACTTTGAGTGAAATGAAGGATCAGTGTGGTTCATCAAGGCCCACCACTTTAAAATCATATTCACAGCATAATATCTTACAAGTTTTGCAGTTGATTTAAGACAGTGGTAGAATTTTGCAAAAGGTCAAGTTGAGTACAAAGTGTCATCTTGAGTATATGCTAGCACAAAGATATTACTGTCTTTATTTCTAAGTTTTTGTTGCATATAATCATGGTGGGATTTTTTTTATCATACTCGAACTATTTACTAATACAGCATAGTGGATATGAGCAGGAATCAATATATTTCCAGTGCTGATCCACACACTTGAATGCAATTCAATTTAGAGTTGAAGCTAGAAAGAACCTCTGGAAAACATTTGGTGCTTCATTTTAATGATAAGGAAACTGAGGCTCAGAGAGGTTAAGTGATTTATCTAAGGTCTTATAACTAATAGATGGCAGAACAAGGATACAAACATGTTTCCTAATTCCAAATGCATCAATGTTTCTATTACACTTTCAATAAGTATTCTGGAGAAAAGTCCAAAGATCTTAAATTATATTATTGTAGTTTTCTTTCTTTTTCCCCATCAACTAGCATTTCTTTTCTCTCCTTCCAACCACAAAGAAAAAGAAACAAAAGCTAAAGGTCAAACAAAACACATATCATTTATTAAAAATGTATTGTGTGAGACTTCTGGTACAAAGATGGTGGAGAGAAGAAGGAGCCCTTTGAAGCCCTTCCTGAGTGCCCTCCAAACAACTAGAAAAACCACCTGATAATTGATCTAGGAGTAGGAAAGCAGTTTACCAGTACAGGGCAAGAGAGGTCTGTCTCACTGGGGTGGAAGGGAAATGAGGTTCAAGAGCAGCAGAGGCAGTCAGCCTACAGCAGGGGACCTGAAACAAGGCTTCAACCCTGGGGTCATCCAACAAAGAGGCTCTGCCCTCCTGCAAAAACATAGATCCCTAGGGAAGTACATAGTCTGTGCAGCAAGGCACCACCCCAGCAACCACCCCTAGCATAAGCCATCTGTGAGGCCTTGATCCCATTGCTGACCAACCAGAACATAAAAACCTTACAACCAAACACAAAAAAGCAGAAATAATAAATATCCTTTTCAGATCACAATGCAATAAAAATTACATTCAATAATGGACAATGGAAAGAGAGTTTAAACATTAATAGGTAACTGAACAATCTAATCCTAAAAAATAAATGGGTCAACAAACAAATCAAAGAAATAGTCAATAATTTTATTAAAGAAAATGACAACAATGGGACAACTTACCAAAATTTATGGGATGCAACCAAAGCAGTACTTAGAGGAAAATTTATATCTCTAACTGCTTACATCAATAAAATAGAGAAAAAGCAGATCAACAAAGTGAGCATACAACTAAAAAGAACTAGAAAAAGAAGAAATTAAAAATCCTCAATTAAACACCAAATTGGAAATCCAGAAAATCAAATAAGAGTTTAATAAAATTGAAAGTAAGAAAACTATTGAACAAGTAAATAAAACTAGGAGCTAGTTTTATAAAATAAAGCAAAACAACAAAGCAGATAAATTATAGGTTAATTTGATTTTTAAAAAAGGATAGAAGAAAAACAAGTTACTAGCATTGAAAATGGAAGGGTTGAATTCATAACCAATGAAAAGGAAATTAAGGCAATTGTTAGGAGCTATTTTGCCCAATTATATGCCAATACATTTGATTAATTAAATAAAATGGATGAATATCTACAAAAACATGAATTGCCTAAATTAACATAAGAAATAAAATACTTAAGTAACCGAATCTTAGAGAAAAAAATGAACAAACCATCAATGAACTTCCTAAGAAAAAATTCTCAGAACCAGATGAATTCACAAGTGAATTCTACCAAACATTTAAAGAACAATTAATCCTAATACTGTATAAACTATTTGGGAAAAAATAGGCAAAGAAGGAGTCCTACCAAATTCCTTTTACAACACAATTACAGTGCTGATACCTAAAACTGGAAGAGCAAAACAAAAGAGGAAAATTATAAAACAATTCCCTTAATGAAGACTGATACAAAACTTTTAAATAAACTACTAGCAAAGAGACTACAGCAATATTTCACAAGAATCAAGCCATATGACCAGTGGGATTTATATCTGGAATGTGAGGCTGGTTCAATATTAGGAAAACTATCAGCATAAATGACCACATCAATAATGAAAACAATAGAAATCATGTAATTGTCTTAGTAGATGCAGAAAAAGCCTTTGACAAAATACAGTACCCATTCCTATTAAAAACACTTTCAAGAACAGGAATAAATCATGCTTATCTTAAAATGATGATATTTATGTAAAACCATCAGCAAGCATTATCTGTAATAAGGATAAGTTAGAAGCCTTCCCAATATAATCGGGGGTGAAACAAGGATGCCTATTATCACCATGATTATTTAATATTGTACTAGAAATGTTAGATATATCAATAAGAGAAGAAAAACTAATTAAATTAGAATATGCAACAAGGAAACAAAACTATGACTCTTTGCAGATCATATTACATTCTACTTAAAAATCCTTGAGAATCAACTAAAAAGTACTTGAAATTATTAACAACTTTAGCAAAGCTTCAGAATATAAAATAAACCCACATAAATCATTATCATTACTATATATTACTAAAAATAAGTCTATATATTACTAATAATAGATAGGAAGAAAAAATCCATTTAAAATAACTATAGACAATATAAAATGCTTGGGAGACTATCTGCCAAGACAAATCCAGGAACTATTTGAACACAAGTAGAAAATATCTCTTGAACAAATGAAGTCAGATCTAAACAATTGTGAAAATATTAATTGCTCCTGGGTAGACTAAGCCAATACAATAAAAATGACAATTCTACCTAAGTTAATCTATTTATCCAGTGCCATACAAAACTATCAAAAATCATTTTATAGGGCTAGAAAAAAATAGCAACATTCATCTGGAAGAACAAAGATATCAAGGGAATCTATTTTTAAAGTAAAAAAAGGTGGGCTAGTCATACCAGATCTCAAACTCTAATTATCTAAGCAATCTGGTACTGACTAAGAAACAGAGTGGAATGGATTAAGTACAAATTAGATTAACATAAATGACCATTGTAATGTAGTATACGATAAACTCAAAGATTCAAGTTTTTGAAACAAAAACTGCTGGCACAATTGGAAAGCAGTATGAAAAAAACTAGGCAGAGACCAGCAACTGACACTATATACCAAAATAAGGTCAAAATGATTTACACATAAAGGGCAATACCATAAACAAATAAGGAGGAGCATGAAATAGTTTACCTATCAGATTTTGGATAAGGAATATTTTGGACCAAAGGAGATATAGACAGCAGTACAAAAGGCAAAATAGATAATTCTATCATAGAAACTTTTAAAGTTTTTGCACAAACAAAACCAATGCAACCAAAATTATAAGGAAAGCAGATAACTGGTAGAATTTTTTCAACAAGTATCTCTGATAAAGGTCTCATTTTTCAAATATGTAGAGAAACGAGGCAAATTTATTTTTAAAAATACAAGTCATTCCCCAACTGCTAAATGGTCAAAGGAAACGAACAATCAATTTTCACTCAAAGAAATCAAAGATATCTATAGTCACATGCAAAAATGCTCTAAATCACTATTGATTAGAGAAATGAAAATAAAAATAACTCTGATGTACCACCTAACACCTGAGTGAGTAATGTGACAAAAGAGGAAAATGTTGGATGTTGGAGGGGATGTGGGAAAACTAAGACACTGATGTATTGTCGGTGGAGTTGTGAACTGATCCAACCATTCTGGAGTGCAATGTGGAACAATGCCCAAAGAGCTATAAAAATTTGCATGACCTTTGATTCCACACTACCACTGCTAGGTATATATCCCAAACACATCCAAAAAAAGGAAAGGGACCTATTTGTTCATAAATATTTATAGCAACTCTTTTCATGGTGTCTGAGAACTGGAAATCAAAGAAATGTCCATCAATTGGGGAATGGCTAAATAAATTGTGGTATATGATTGTAATGGAATATTATTTTATTTTTAATGGATTTTTTAAATTTATTTTTTATTTGTTTTCTTGTTTACATTATTCATTTTCATTACATTTTTGAATTATGAATTTTCTCCCCGTCTTGCCCCTGCACCAACCCTAAAACAGCAATCCCACTGTAAAGCCTCTCCCCTGCTCTGGTCTCTTATTTTCTGGTAGGGCAGGGAGGGTCTCCCTATCCCAGCCCCTGTATATCTTAATTCCTAGTTGCAGGTATTACAGAACTTTAAATTCTAGACTCTTTTGAT
>CM053599.1:118541154-118556370 GCA_028646575.1 Pseudocheirus occidentalis | reverse complement strand
TGCTGGGAAAAGTGGAAAGCAGTTTGGCAGAAACTTGATATAGAACAAGATCTCACATTACATACCAAGATAAGGTCGAAACAGATACATGATGTAGATGTAAAGGGTGATATTGTAAGCAAATTAGGGGAGCACGAAATAGTTTTCCTTCCAGATCTATGGTAAGGGAAGAATTTACAAACAAGAGATAGAGAGTATTAGGAAATATAAATGGATAATTCTGATTACATTAAATTTTTAAAAAGCTTTGCACAAAGAAAACCAAAACAGTCAAGATTAGAAGGAAAGCAGAAAACTGGGGGAAAATTTACAGCAAATTTCTTTGAAAAAGGTTTCATTTCTCAAATTTATAGAGAACTAAGTCAAATTTATTAAAATATGTGTCTTTCCCTAGGGGATACATGGTCAAAGGCTATGACTAGGCAGTTTTCAGACAACGAAATAAAATCTGTCTATATTCATATGAAAATGCTTTAAATCACTATTAATTAAGGGAAATGCAAAGTAAAATAACTCTGAGGTACCACCTCAAACCTATCAGATTGGCTAATATGGAAGAAAAAGTAAATGATAAATGTTGAAGGAGATGCTGAAAAATTGGAACACTGATGCAGTGTTGGTGCACTTGTGAACTGTGATAAAAGTGTCCAAACCCTTTGATCTTACAATGCCTCTACTGGGACCCTCTCCTTTTCTCTTTCTGTACTACTTTACTTGGTGATTTCATCAGGTCCTATGGATTTAATTACCATGTCTAGTCTGATGATTCTCAAATCTACCTATGTTGTCCCAAACTCTCTGCTGACCTCCAATTACACATTTCCAACTGACTTTCAAATATCTCAAATTCAATGTCCAGTGGACATCTTCAAAACTAAAATATCTAAAACGTAAGTCCTTATTTTTCACCCACCCTTTCCCTTTTCCTTCTCCACAATACCATTCTTCCAATCTTTCAGTCTCACAAATCTAGGAGTCATCCTGGGCTCTTCACTCTCTCTCATCCTCTATATCCAAGCATTTGTTAAGATCTGTCGATGTCACTTCTGGAACATCCCTCAAATATACTCCACTTCTCTACTCTGACACTGCCACCATCCTTAGGCCCTTTAACACCTACAAAAACCTGCTGATGGATTTGCCTGCCTCAAGTGTCTCCCCACTCCAATCCATTCTCCTTCATCCACCAAAGTGATTTTTCCTAAAACACAGGTCTGAGCATGTTATTCCCCACTGCTGAGGTTTAAGGTTTAGATTAGGGGTGCTTGAAACCCCCCAATATCAACATGCTGGGTCCTGCCAAATGAATTCAACTCAAGTCTTCTCTCAGCCAAAGAAAAGCAAAGTTGATTAAAGATTTGCCATAATGAGTAGACTCTTAAGGAGCCTAAGCATATGTGAAACTTTTATTGAAAAGCAGGCCAGAATAATCTGACACAGAATGAGTCTGCACTAGGATGAATTCTTCCCCCCACCCTCCTTCATGGAGGTAAAATGCAAAATATACAGAAAGACTGTGGGAGGGATCTAGAGGTGGTCTAGAGGAGGAGTTTGGGGAAGGTCTTGAGGAGGAGTCAAATGAGGTCAGACTCCAGTAATGAGATTAAGGGTGGGAAATAGCTGAATACTCCCCTGACATGACAGACAATGAAGGGCTGGGCTAGTTTAAGGGTAAGAGATTGGGGTATAGATATTTTGATGAGCTCAGGGGTGGAAAGTGGCTGGACAATGGAGGACTAAGCTAGTAAGAGTAAGAGCTTTGGGCCTAGCTATAATGAAAGGCTTATGGCCTCAGTCAAATGCCTCATTAAGTGGGAAGATTCATTCAGAGGTCAAGGGTTTCCCAGAACAGGAATCCCATTAAATTCCATTGGCTCACTGTTGCTTCCAGGATCAAATACAAAACACTCTGGTGTTCAAAGCCCTTCATAACCTCATCCCCTTCTAACTTTCTAGTCTTCTTATACCTTACTCTGTACCATATAATTTTTAGTCCATTTACAGTGGCTTCTCTACTGGGCATTTTGTTCTAGTTCTCCCCTATAGCTGGAATGCTCTCTCTCCTCAGCCCTGCCTAATAACTTCCCAGGCTTCCTTCAAGTCCTGACTAAAATTCCATCTTTTACTGGAAGACTTTCCCAACCTTCTTCATTCCAGTCTTTTCTTTTTAAATCATTTTGTATTTATCCTGTATATACCTTGCTTTGTATATATTTATTTGAATGTTATCTCCCTCATTAGATTATAAACTCCTTTAGGGTAAGAACTGTCTTCTACCTCTTTGTATCCCCATGGCTTAGCACAAGTGCCTCACACATAGTAGGTTTAGTAAATGTAAATGTAAATTTTAGCAAATGTAAATTGATTAGTAAATGTTTATTAATTCATTAATTATACATGAAATTGATGCTGAGAGAGGTTTAGTGACTTTCCAGAAAGCTAGGAAGTATCTATAGCAGGATTGGAGGTACTATCTGCCAGATTCCAAGCATAGTGTTCTATTAAGTATGCTACCTAGGTGTCTCCAATATGTGTTTATTTGAATTGAAGTAGGGAATAATAGGAATTGGGAATTGAAGGGACCTTAAGAATTTATTTAGCCTAGGAGGTTTTAAAAAAAAAAGTTACACAGCATGTCTTAGCAACACAATGATTTAAAAACACAAATAGTATCTCCTTTAAGTCCTGTGTCCTTGTATACATGTTATTTTTTCCTAATAAATACTCTCCATTTATTCTCTATAACAATAATACTGATAGCAGTCCTATTTTATTTAGACAATGCATTGAAATGCATTTCTCTTTGGTATTGTGGTTCAGGGCCTGAGTTTTATAGTAATAAATTATATTGAAATAAATATAACACAGCATAGCATAAATATCCTTTTTAAAAAAAAATCATCCTCTTCACTAAGCCCCTTTCCTTCTCCTTCACTGAACAAATAAAAGCAAACCTGAAAAACCACCCTCAATACATAGTTGCATTGTGTAGGAAAACAAATACCCACAAAAATGTATGTTTTCTTCTTTATTTTTAGCTTGTAACTTCTCTGTTGGGAGGTAAATAGCATGTTTCATTTTCATTCCTTTTTGTCTAGGAGTTCTTAATTTTTTTTGTGCCCTGTATTCCTTTAGTATTTTAGCGAATCCCATGGACCCCTTCTCAGAAGAATGTTTTTAAATGCATAAAACACATAGGTTTACAAAGGAAATGGTGATCAAAACTAGAGAAAGGAACAAAGAAAAGAAAAAGAAAGAGAAAGAAAGGAGGAAAGAAGAAAGAAAAGAAGAAAGAAAAAAACAAGTTTACTGATCTCAGTCGAAAAATCCTAGTCTTTAACTTGCCTTATTTTATAGATAAAAAGTGTAGTTGCTCAGTCAGTCGAGTCATGTCCAACTTTTCATGACTCCATGGACCATAGCACTCCAGGGCCTTCTATCTTCCACTGTCTCTTTAAGCCTGGCCAAATTCATGTTCATTGTTTCCATGATACTATCTATCCATTTTATACTCTGTTTTCAAGTGGATAGGTTCTCTATGCTTGCATTTTATAGGGGGACTGGAATGCCTACATCTGGGATATTTTTGAGAGGGAAAAGAAGTATTTGGGTAGGTGATGAAATCTAGGAAGAAATATGTGAATAATAATGTGAAAATAAAAAGAGCGTAGACTTTCTGGGTTTGAGGAGAGGATCATAGGTATTTCTTCTGTGTGACTCATTCTATATACCTGTAAGAAAGCCACCAACGACTATTTTTTTTCATTTATTTTTTATTTTTTGCTTTTTTGGAGGGCAAGTGGGGTCAATTGACTTACCCAAGGTCACATGGCTGGATTTGTGTTAAGTGTCTGAGGCTGGATTTGAACTGAGGTCCTCCTGACTCCAGAGCCAGGGCTTTATTCACTGCACCACCTAGCTGCCCCTTAAGTGACATCTTTCAAGATTTTTCTAACCATAGTCTATGATGGGGTCCTTGACTCTGGCTCCTGGGTCAGCATTCTGCATTTCGGCATCAGATCTGATTTCTAATATTTTCTGTTTTGTTTTTCTCATCTTGAACCTGTCAAACCAAAAATTGAAAAAGAAAGGCTTCTACTTTTAATGGCCTTTTGTGCTATGAGCAGAATTCTGGGGCATATTTAGGTATGAAAATAAGACCAATTGGACTTTGTGGATTCCCATTTCTCTCATTTGGTTCTACTTCATAGTTGAATATAAGCTGCGAGTAAATGACTGCATTTTAAGGAAATGGACTGTGTCACCACTTCAGGACAAAGAGACCTTTTCTCAGAGTTTGCTGTGCTTCAGTCATTTGGTTTTTGCTAAGATAGGTGAAAGGAACTATTTATTCCTCCTTCCTTTGATTGCCAATAAAGGCAGTGGGCAGGAGACATCATTGGTAGATTCTTAGCACCCTGTTCCCCAAAAGATAGTCCTGAGATAAATGTCAAAGCTATGATGGCCATTTCAATACATTAAACAAATATTAAATGCCAGCCATGTGTGTACAAAGACTAAAAGTCCTTGTCCTTAAGAATCTTGGATTTCACTGGCCATGGAAGAAAAGGTATGATGAATTGGAAAGGAAATATTGGCAAAAAGAAATTATGGGGGGGTGGCTAGGTGGCACAGTGGATAGAGCACCAGCCCTGGAGTCAGGAGGACCTGAGTTCAAATCCAGCCTCAGACACTTGACCCAAAAAGCTATCCATGTGATTTTGGGCAAATCACTTAACCCCAATTGCCTTCCAAAAAGAAAATAAAAAGAAATTATGGGTTTTAAGTATAGAATATAATGGCTCTTTTATACAGCTTCTAAGAATATAATGGAAAATGTGATTTTTGCATTTAAATACTCAATGAATATTAAGTGCCTACTATGTGCCAGGCCCTATTATTTTCTGGGAATATCAAGACAAAAAATGAAATTATTTCTTCACTGTACTTTTCCTCACTAAACTCATTCACTGATGGTGGCTGTCCTAACCTCCTTAAGTTACTTTCCCACCACCTATCTCACACTCACACACACACACACACACACACACACACACACACACACATACACACTCTTGAAAGACATCACATTGTTCTATGGATGTTGATATTTGTTTTAAAAAAAAGAAAGAAAAATGGAGGTCAGTCAAAGGCTTTTAGATGACTTGAAGGGAAAGTAGGAGGATATAATTCAACTCTCTCATTTTACAGTTGAAGAATCTGAAGCCCAGAGAGGTTGATTTGCCCAGAGTCACACAGAGAATAAATATCAGAGGTGAAATTTGAACCCAGAACTTCTGATTTTAAATCTAACACTCTTTCAGTTATATTTATCTTTGAAATGACAAAGTAGCATAGTTGCTCTTCTGACTGAATTGTACCCAAAGAGGGTTAGGGCTGCCTGAGACCCCAAAATACCAACATGCCGAGTCCTGTGGAAAGAATTCCACTCAAGTCTTCTCAGCCAAGGAAAACGTAAAGTTTATTGAAAGATGTGGGGTAGACTCTTACAGAATAAGTCTCTCTTAAGATATTCTATGGTGCTCTCACATTGATGGAGGGAAGATGGGATTCTTATATACAGAGGAATCTAGGGGTGGTTCAGAGGAGGAGCCTGGGGAGGGTCTTCAGGTGGAGTTAATGAGGTCAATGAAAAAGTGGATTGATATTTTGATAGGCTCAAGGGTGTGAAGCAGATGGAACAAAAGGGGCTAAAGACTTGGGCTGAGACACAACTTAAGGCTCATAATCTCAGGCAAATACCTTCCTTGGGAAGGTTTACTTTCCCAGAGCTTGTACCTCAAAGAATCAAGGAGAGCTCAAAAAGTGGGGTGGGGAGTCCCAGAGCCTACACCACATCAATATAATCTACAGGTCCTTTTGGCATGTATATGTCCTGACTTATCTGGAGCAGTTATTGCTACATGACCTTCATGCAAAGGCAGCTATGATGTGATGGAGTTCATTTTAATGATTCAGTGATAACCTAAAAGTTATTCTTTATTGCTATTGACTAGAGACAATTTGAAGGATGAAATTAGAAGACATTCTTTCCTTGTAGAACAGTTTCTATTTTTTCTTTGTCTATATTTTCTTTTTTCCCTTAGGCTAATAGTAGTGCCTTTTAATGTCAGTTACAGAATGCTTATAAAAGTGGTCCCTTCCAAAAGCAATCTTTCAGGCCAAATAATCTCATTTTAGGCACTGAGAAGTGAAAATACTGGGCCATTAAAAGTAACTTCTAGTCAAGGGTAGGACTAAAACTAGAACTCAAACAATCTGGGAACAGAATGTGTGAATTAATGTTTGAATATTGTATTCAAAATGAAGAAAATGTAGTGTTTTATTTTTTAATTCTATTAAACAGTTATAGCTCCCATAGCTCCCATTTGTTCAGTTTGAGTCATCTCGGAAAAGAATAACCTTTGATAAGGACATGTTACTCTCACGCCAGATTTGAGTGACATGTTGTTTGGGCCTTGTTGGGCCTAGGTTGATTTCACAGACAGAAGGTGAATTGAAGAGGATTTTGGTTATTGTGTCTTTGTTAAGCTTTGCTTCACAGGGGCAGAAACTGCTGAGAACTTCCCTTGGATCAAGATGAAGAAAAGACCTCTCCTTGGGGACTGAATGCTGTGATGATATTGTAACCCAGTTGTGACCTAGGAGTGGATGGCCTTTGTGTTTTGTGACTGACCAAATGAATGTACTTTGTTTATGATTGGAAACTAATCTCCAATTGAGACTATCCAGGGGTGGAGTACTTTGACTTTTGTTCTTTTCCTTTTAACTGAGAACTTAAGACTTTGTGATGGACTAGATGAATGTACTATCAGGGTGGAGTACTTTTGTACTTTGTGATTGAACTGAGAACTTACTAAGTGATTGAATTACCTTGTATTTAGATTTTCTCTTTTCTGTGAATGTTTTGCCTTAATTTGTCAGTGAATAAATGGAGAGTTACTATGCTTGTAATCAGAACCTGGAAGTTGCTTTTGCTTGGTATTACAGAGGGAAACGAGAATCAATTTAGAAATTGAAAATATAGAAATAAACATGTGGAAAAAATTTTGCAGAAGAGAAGAGCGATAACTTTGAAAGAACACAGATTCTATACAAGTCAAAGTAAGGGATCCTGAAGGGTCTGAGATTTTATTGTTGTTGTTGGTAGTGGTGGTGGTAGTGGTGATGAGGTGTAGCCTCTGGGACCCCCCCTTGAGCTCCTTGAATCTTAGAGGTACAGGCTCTGGGAAAGTAAACCTTCCCAGGGAAGACATTTACCTGAGGTGATGGGCCTTAAGTTGTGGCTCTGCCCAAGTCTTTAGCCCTCCTTTGTTCCAATAGTTTCCCACCCTTAATGTTCCTGTTCCCACCCTTGAACTGGCCTGGCCCACCATTGTCTATGGTCTCCAGGTAGCCTCCAGCAACTTCCCACCCTTAACCACTTATTACTGGAGTCTGATCTCATCTTGATTCCTGAAGACCCTCCCTACTGGAGTCTGACCTCATCTGACTCCTCCTGAAGACCCTCCCCAATCTCCTCTGGACCATCCCTAGATTCCTCCCACAACCTTTATGTATATAGAATCCCATCCTGGGTCACTAGTGGGAGCAGCAGCTGTTCCTGGGGGGTATTTTCTGGGGTCATTGCTAACCAAACAATCCCCAAATTTTTATGCTTGTTCCCAGATTCTCCTCCTCTCCTCAGTGGAACAACAGGTAGAGAAGAGGATATACAAATCACCCCAAGAAAGCTCAAATTGTAGGGTTAAGTCCCGAAAGTCTTCAGTAAATTTTGTTGGGTTTTCAGAGAACTTACCCCACTTCTCTTTAATTTGATTGAGATCAGAAACGGAGAATGGGACATGCACTGTAGTTGTCCCACCACCCGAGAGAGCAGCTTCCCTTAAAGAAAAAAGTCCTGAAGGTGCTGTAGGAACAAGGGCTTGGGAAGGGAGATTGGAAGTCCCACTTCCTGTGAGAGGGAGTGACTTGAGGGTGCTGGCTGAACTGGATCAGACTGGCAAGGGGGAAAGTCAGTTGGTACCTGAGGAGGGGAAAGGGTCAGAAGAGAAGATACCCCTGATGTTGCCGTGGGGGTAGGACCTGAGGCATGAGTGGGTGTTGCCTCAGGGGGAAGGGCTACAGAGGAAGGCACTTCAGCCAGGCCAGTGGCTGGGATCTGAGCAGGGGTCCCTGAGGAGGGAGGGGCCATGCTGGGAGATGCAGGGTAGGTGATGAGGATGGTATAGGGGGCAGGAAATGAGGAGTGTTGGGCTACAGGAAAAGGGAAGGGAACACAGGGGGAAAAGGGTTGGGATCCAGCAGGAGGGGCTGGGGGAGCTGCCTCAGTAGGACCAGTGACTGGGCCTGATGGGGGAGGGGCTGGGGCCAAAGCCATAGGAAGGGGATCTTTTAATTGGTCCCCGTTGCCCCTTTGTGGAGAGGCACTAGCTTCAAGCATCTCACACTCTTTCCTGAGAACTGTGTTCTGAGACAGTTCACTGAAGGCTAGCAAATAGGCAGCTTCCACCCATTTTTCTTCTCTGCGACAGTATGATTCTAACTGCAAGAGAGTATTGTCTTTTAAAGTCCCCAAAACAGGCCACGATTCATGGTTTTCTAGGCAATAGCCAGGCCAAAGAGTGTTGCAAAAAAACACTAGCTTTTCCTTTTTAAGGTATCCAGAGAAACTAAAATTTTCCCAATGTTGTAGAAGGCAACCCAAAGGCAAACTTTTGGGAGCCACGGGTATAGGGCCTGGCATTCCCTTCCACCATAAAAGAAGGTTTAAGAGTAAGCCTCGAAAAACAAATAAAACAAAATAGTGCAAAAAACCTACAAAATACCTTGAGTTTTCCCAGTTCCCTAGCACTGAGAGAATTGGAAGAATCTGGCTCACATTTCCAGATGAGGTGCCTGTCTTCGTCCTCTATTCTTCAGAAGCTGAGCACATGTCCATGTTCTCCAACACAACCAAACAGGACCGAGAACCTGAAGTCAGGCTGAGTACCTAGCTGTCTGACCTAATGGGACCTGAGAGGTCAGGCCTACAAAAATAAAACAAAACACACAAAAAAATCACGCAAAAAAAATCCACACCTCCAAGCTACTTGGAGGACAAGAAAGAAACAGGGAAAAAGAGAGGCTTATGTACCTTCCAGTCCCAGATGAGGAAGAGTTTGAGATTAGCAGTGTTTCCCGGTGTCTGGGAACCATAAAAATGAAGAGGGTGCCCAAAGAGGGTTAAGGCTGCCTGAGACCCCAAAATACCAACATGCTGGGTCCTGCGGAAAGAGTTCCACTCAAGTTTCAGCCAAAGAAAAAGTAAAGTTTATTGAAAGTTCATGTTCACCATGTGGGGTGCTAGGCCGTTTCACAGAGCTCTCACAGAGCAAGTCTGTGCCAAGCTATCCCATGGAGCTCTCACACCACATGGAGGGAAGATGGGGTTCTATATACATAAAGGTTGTAGGAGAAATCTAGGGGTGGTCCAGAGGAAATTGGGGAGAGTATTCAGGAGGAGTCAGATGAGGTCAGACTCCAGTAGAGAGGGTCTTCAGGAATCAAGATGAGATCAGACTCCAGTAATGAGTGGTTAAGGGTGGGAAGTTGCTGGAGGCTACCTGGAGACCATAGACAATGGTGGGTCAGGCCAGTTCAAGGGTGGGAACAGGAACATTAAGGGTGGGAAACTATTGGAACAAAGGAGAGCTAAAGACTTGAGCAGAGCCACAACTTAAGGCCCATCACCTCAGGTAAATGTCTTCCCTGGGAAGGTTTACTTTCCCAGAGCCTGTACCTCAAAGATTCAAGGAACTCAAGGGGGGTCCCAGAGCCTACACCTGATCAGTGGTGGTGGTGGTAGTGGTAGTAGTAGTAGCAGCAGCAAGAGCAGCAGTGTGGTAATTGTAGTAGTAATAACAAAATTTATATAGCAATTTAATCATTGAAAAGTAATTCACTCTTTCAAGAAAACAATACGTTAAAAAAATCCTCTTAATTCAACCCTGTAGGAGATAATAAAGAAAATTAATAAATTAATAAAATAATTTAATTCAAATTAAATTAAAATAAATTAATAAAATAAATAATAAACAAAATAAACAAAATTACCTAGAAATAGAATGGGGGGGAAGTAGCAATTAATCAAATCTGCATATCACTGATTACTTTTTGTTTTGTTTATCAGAGAATTAGTTTTTAAACATTTTCTCAACAAGGTCAGAAACAAAAGTAACATCAAAACAGACAGACCAAGTACTAGTGCCACAGTCATGTCTCCTCAGTTCCTGGCAGCTCCAGGTAGCAGTTCCCAGAAGTCCTGGATAGCTCCAACTGGCAGTTCTCTCTCTCTCCCAGCAACTTGGACCCCAAACAGTTCTCTCTCTGTCTCTGTCTGTCTCTCTCTGTCTGTCTCTCTATCTCTCTCTGCCTCCATGATGCTCCTTCCAAAAGTTATTCTGGCCTCTCTCAGCTTGAGCCTCTCCCTTTACAGGGCACCAGCTTATCACAGTTGAGCCCCTTCTTCTCATGTCAATAAGTCCATCCCACTGTGGGGTTCAAATTCCATTACCATTACACTCCCCCACCACCCCACACACACTTTTCTACTACATAGAAGAATAGAAGATTCTGTGTTTTAAATTGTCTAGTCTATTGTTAGTCCCTATACTTTTTCCCTTGAGAGTTTTGGTTTCTGACCTAATTTCCATCCTAATATTTACTTTTTAAATGTTCCATTTTTCTTTTGAACCATTCTGCAGTTTCCTGATGTTGTTTCATGATATCTAATAAATCCATAAACTTCTTTTTCAAAACACATTTTTGGTGTGTTTTCCTCTTTATAACACATTCAGTATTGATAACCTAGATGATTCCCTACTCGTAGTAATCTATGTAGGGAAAGGGTTGATTGTAGAGAGGTTTCAAATCTTTTAGATTTCTCAGATACAAAAATCCTTTCCTGTCTATCTGGCTTCATTTCCTGAAATTTTACTCCTTTTCTTTCACATAGTAGACTGTAATTAGTATCTTCCACCTCTAGCAGCATGGCAGCTTGTGGTTCATATTGTGTCATTATCATGGGAAGATTGGGTAGGGATCATGCTGAATTACTGTCAAGAAGAGATCAAAATAATGCCCCGAACCATAAACCTTTGTGGTTGTTTGTGGAAGTTGCACCCAGAGCAGGGGATAAAGTGGGAAGGGTGAGTGAAAGCTTTAAGAATTTCAGTTCTCTGATGTTCTGATATTCTTTCATAGGCTCCAAAGATTTTATTAAAACTTATGACATTTATTTTTTTAAAAAATATTTCGTTTTAACCCAATTACATATAAAAACATTTTTAGCATTCATTTATTAAAATTTGACTTCTGAATTTTATCCTTCCATCACTCTTATTCCTCCCTCCTTGAGAAGGTAAGCAATCTGATATAGCTTATACATATGTAATCATGTATTTCCTTATTAGTCATTTTGAGGAAGAAAACTAAAAGAAAAAAGACAGGAAGGAAGGGGAAAAGGAAATAAGAAAGGAAGGAAGAAAAGAAGAAAGGAAGAAAGAAAAGAAAAAAGGGAAGAAGGAAGGATAGAAAGAAAGGAAGAACAAGAAAAGGAAAGAAAAGAAGAAAGAAGGAAGGAAAAATAGTATGCTTCAGTTGCTATTCAGGTAGATAGCATCAGGTAGATAACATTTTTTCATTATGAGTCCTTTGGGATTTTCTTGGATCATTGTTTTTGCTGAAAATAGCTAAGCAGTTGTTCACTGTACAATATTGCTGTTACTGTGTACAACATTCACCTAGTTCTGCTCACTTCACTTTGCATCAGTTCATGTGTCTTTCCATGCTTTTTCTGTAATTATCCTGCCTGTCATTTCTTATAGCACAATAATATTCCATTACTACCATATGCTACAACTTGTTCAGCCATTCCCCAATTGATGAGCATCCCCTGAATTTCCAATTCTTTGCCACCACAAAAGTGCTGCTAAAAAGATATATTACAAATAGGTCCTTTTCTCTTTTTTGATATTTTTGGGATACAGACGTAGTAGTGATATTGCTAAGTCAAAAGGTATGCACGGTTTTGTGGTCTATTGGTCACAATTCCAAATTGCACTCCAGAATGGTTGGATAAGTTCACAACTCCACCAATACTGAATTAATGCCATAATTTTTCCACATTTCCTCCAACATTTGTCATTTTCCTTTTCTGTCATATTAGTCGATCTGATAGGTGTGAAGTGGTACCTCAGAGTTGTTTTTATTTGCATTTATGTTAATAGTCATTTAAAGCATTTTATATGATTACAGATAGCTTTGATTTCTTTAAAAACTGTTCATCTCCTTTGACCATTTATCAATTGGGGAATGGCTCATATTCTTATAAATTTGACTCAGTCTCCATATACTTGAGAAATGGGACCTTTGTCAGAGATATTTGCTGTAAAATTCGCCCCCTCCAGTTTTCTGCTTTCCTTATAATTTTGTTTATATTAGTTTTGTTTGTGTAAGACCTTTCACATTTAATATAACCAAAATTATCCATTTTATATTTCATAATGCTCTCCATCTCTTGTTTCTTTCTAAATTCTTCCCTTATCCATAAATCTGACCAGCAAACAATTCCATGCTCCCTTAATTTGCTTATGGTATCATGCTTTATGTCTAAATCAGGTACCCATTTTAACCTTATCTTGGTATATGGTGTGAGATGTTAGTCTGTTTCTAGTTTCTGCCATGCTGTTTTCCAGCTTTCCTGCAGCAATTTTTATCAAATAGTGAGCTTTTGTCCCAAAAAACTTGGATGTTTGGGTTTATCAAACACTGGATTACTATGATCATTTACTTTAATATATTGTGTATCTAATCTATTCCACTGATCCCCCACTTTATTTCCTAACCAGTAGCAGGTTGTTTTGATGATTACTACTTTATAATGCAATTTGAGATCTGCTACAACTAACCCATCTTCCTTCACATTTTTTTATTGATATTCTTTATACTTGACTTTTTGTTCTGCCAGATTAATTTAGCTGTTGTTCTAGCTGTATAAAATATTTTTGGTACTTTCATTAGTATGGCATTGAATAAGGAGATTAATTTAGGTAGAAATATCTCTCATAGGCTTTCACATTGTACAGTAATTCTTTGGCTTTAAGTATAATGGAACAGTTATATATTTCCTGATTTTGGCATTGTTAGGTTGGGGGGGTTATGTGGGAAATGATTATTCTGCTCTCTTGCTGATTTACGTTCTTCCTTAATGTACTGCAGATGAACTTGTATTTTATGTTAGTGTTTTCCTTGAATGATGTTCTTCTCTATTTAGGAAAAAAAAAAAGGTAACGGTAATGGTAATGTGAAGATCATCTGTGGCACTTAATAAGCCTAAGGGAATTTGGAGAACTTCCCTGCTTTGAAAATTAACTTTACCCTCTAACAGGCCAGCTGTAATCACATGGAGCCTATGGTGGGAGGAGTTTGCTGAAGGGTAGAACAGAACCTCCAGGCAGCTGTGAGTCAGAGCATGCTAGATGGTTAGGAGAAGAGTTTGTTTCAGAGGGAAACAGATAGGCTTGTGAGTAAATATTGGTTTGTGGAGAGGCTAAAGATGTGGCTCTCTGCTACATTGTGTTGCATTAACTTCTATGTAGCTATGATGGATTCAATATTCTGGTGTTGGGATTTGGTTTTCTGGTGTCTGCATAAATGTTTTGCTTCTGTCTTCTATATGGAGAGTCTGTTACATTTTGTGATTGAGCATCATGCAGGCATATTTATAGTGATTATGGGCACTGCAAATATTGCATTGGCACTATGAAAATATGTGTCTGTCAGAAATAATCATAGAGGCTAGGCTGGTTAGCACACACCTACCAGGAAGGTCGAGTCTAGTGGATTGCTTGAACTCTGAAATGTAAAGGTTTTATTGTTCAGTCATTTCTGCCATATCCAACTCTTTGTGACTCATTTGATATTTTCTTGGCAAAGATACTGCATTGGTTTACCATTTCCTTCTTCAGCTCATTTTTCAGATAAGGAAAATGAGGCAAATAGGATTAAATGACTTACCTAGGGTAACACAGCTAGTGTCTGGGGCTGGATTTGAATTTAGGTCCTCCTGACCCCAGACTCAGTGCTATATCCACTGTGCCACCAAGATGAGCTACAATCTCCTAAAACTGATCTGTACTAGCACTGCTATGGTGAGCCCACAGTATTGGGGAGGCACCAGGCTACCAAAGGAGGGACAAACTGGTCCAGGATAGAAACAGAGCACTTCAAAGCTTCTGTGTTGATTAGGAGTAGAATTCTTTATTCTTGTCTTCTAATTTGGTTTTCATTTTGATTTTTCCTTAATGATCTGACTACATTCAAGCATCTAATTTTGAAATCATTCTCCTATATTAGTACCATGCTGTTTATTTAATAATATACATGGAGTATCTACCTTAGTACTGGTGTGAAGACAAAATTAGATAATGTCCATTAAGTATGTTGTGAACATTAAAGCACTACACAGATGTCAGATTTTCGTTATTATTATTGGTATTGCTGTTGTTCAGATAGAATCAATTTCAATTTTTTAAAAATGCTGTTTCATGTTTTCTATATATAATGTTTTACTTTTACTGAAGAAAACATCCATGATTCTGAGGCCTTTCTAAATCTTTGACCTCTTTCATTTCTTGATCTCAAACTATCATTTTTCAGTGATTTTTATTACTATCCCCTTTTTCCACTTCTGTTTTCAAGCCATTGAATATCACGTTATATAGTAACCGTTTGTAGAATCTATTTAAGTTCTTCATAGATTTCCCCTACTTCATTTTCTGCATCAGATGATACTGTATAAGATATAATTATCTTCATGGTGGTCTTTTTGTTTATATTCATCATGAGCACTGCAGGTGGATAAAATAATTCTTTTGTAATTTAATAGTAATTGAAAACAAATGTTGGAATATAACATTATCTTCTATAGGCTCATTAAAAGAATCTTTGGAACAACTCCAGTAGCAGACAGGATGCTGAGGATAAAATGCATTTCTTCTTGCTCTTTTCCTTTGTTAGGTCTTTATATTTTGTGATCTTTTAATTCCTTGTAGTTTGGTGGATCTGAATATTCAGTATTGCAACAGTTTCTAAAAAAAGGTATTCAACATTGCTTTATGACTCAATGTTATCATCATCATCATCATTATTTGT
>CM053599.1:118506201-118540654 GCA_028646575.1 Pseudocheirus occidentalis | reverse complement strand
AATAGGTGGTTTAGAAATATGGTCACTTAAAAAAAACACAAGGAGAACCATACTCATAGGGCTTTCTCTTGAGAAAGGAATTTATATTTCAGAAGCATTTAGTTGATTGAAACCCTGAGAAGAAGAGGCAGTTAGAGGGTGAAAGGTAATATCCTTTCCTTTTGCTAAACTGACCCAATTTGTCAGAAACAGGGATACATTACCTTCTATACTAATAGTAGGATGAAATCCAAGCTGTTACATTAGAATACTATTTCCACCAATCCCTAAAAATAGTTGGGTGGAATGTGAGGCAGGGTGTTAAAAGAGATTATGTACAACATGCCATTTCCCCTTCCCTCCCACTCTCCACCCCTCTGGTTCAGCTCTAGGCCCTTTTTGAAATTTCAGTGATTATGCTTTTTGTGAGTAGTTATATTTTTACTGCTTGAAAGGTTTGCAGACCTTGCTTATTCTGTGGCTAGGAGTAGCTTCTGCAAATCATCGAAGCTGCTGCTGTCCAAGTTCCTGGCTCATACAGCCCTTCATAGGGACTTAAAGCTCTGGCAATTAGTCTGACAATAGCTTTTCCCTGTAGCACTTTTCAGGAAAGCCATTAAGTGTATCTTCTGAACAACATGTATATATACACAGATGAAGAAATTAAGGGGAGGAGGGAACCTCAGGCTGTAAAATATAGCTTTTGTTTATAAATTGGTAAAAATAAAATCAAGTTTGATTGGGGGGAGGGGCAGGAAATAAATACACCCCCAAACCATCATTGAGTTGAGTGCCATTGATTTTGCTGTCACTCTAGTCCAGGCAAGAAGCAAAATACATTGTGGGCAAGAAGTGTTATCTACTGGAAAGTCTGAAATGGTGTTGGAGAGGGAGGATGTCAGGAATCATAGCAAACGCTTTTCACCTATGATAGTCTCAGGTAAATCCCAGGACCTGACTTCCTTGCCATTGCTAAATCAGTCTAGTCCCTCTTCTGACCCCATTCTTTCAAAGTCTCAGAGTTTCAACCAACTAATTGCTTGTGAAACATGAACCCCTTTCCAAAGAGAAAGCTCTGACTATGGCTCTCCCCATAGAGAGAATATAGTGGGCAAATTCCTAAAAGAACTAATTGAATTTCTGTGTGTTATTGTATAACCTTGATGACTTTTTAAACCCAAGTTATGATGTAGTCATGTTCTCAGCCTCAGTTCCTTCCTCTATAAAATTAGCATAGTAGCATCTACCTCACAGGATTGCTGTGATGATCAAATAAGATAATGTAAATAAATAAATTCTGTCCCCATTCTTTCAATGAAAATGTAGCATTGAACACAAAGCTGAATGAACCACAGCAAAATAAATAAGTTACCTCACCCTTAAAGGTTAATGGTTTTATTACCTGCCTTTGAGGAAAACATATGTAGCTTGTTACTGTTCTGTCTGTCCGAGAATGGAAAAATTTGTCCTTATGATAGACTGCATTTTTAAATTACTATAGCCTTTTTAATTAAGATGGTCAGAGGTTAGTAAATTTTCCATTAACATAAATAAAAAGCATTTATTTATTGCTCACCATATGCCACAAAAGGCAAAACAGCTTCCTACCCTCAAGGAACTTATATTCCAAGGGAGGAGATAACACTTGTAGGGAGGATGGTAGCTGGGAAGGATTTTCTTTTTTTTTTTTTCTTTGTAAAGTAACTGGGATGGAGAATGGAGCCATTGAGTAGACTGATACCCCCTTTGTGGAGCAATGATAATTGATTTGATTATGATTCCACAACCGGAGGGGCAGGGGACAGGAGATATACCCACTCTGATTCAGGCTAGGACCAGGACTCAGGGGCTTAGTCTTCTAGGTACAAATTTCCTCTGGGTCCTAAGGTGAAGGCAGGTCAAGTCAACAAGCATTTATTGGTACTTGCTGTGTGCCAGACTCTGTGAATCTTTCTTCAATGCTTTAACACTCCTGTGTGTTTATGATCTCATCAAAATGGGTATTTCCTCCAACAATTCAGATCACAACTCATCTTTGCTTATCTATCCTGCATGACGCTTGTCCTTGTCATTCCATAAACATCGCAGAGTATTCATCTAATGTGCTAGGAGCCTTCTTTACATTCTTTTGACCTTTCATAGTTACTAAGAGAGTACGCAGGCCATTTTCAGTTATTTCTCAAGCATTTTGTAATATATATCTATGTACACATAGATATAGATAGCAATATATATCAGTAACCATATTTATTGTTTATATTAGCTTATTTGATCATGACAACAACCCTGTGAGGTAGATGTTATTATGCCTGTTTTACAGAGGAGGAAACTGAGCCTGAGATAAGTAACTCGGGGAGTTATTGTAATTAAATTAACTTTAAATAACTTAAGGAAGGTGACTACATCATAATTTAAGTTAAAAAAGTCATCAGAGGCATACATACATACATACAGAAATTCAATTAATATTTTGGGAATTTGGCTACTGTATTCTTTCTATGGGGAGAGCCATACTCATAGAACTTTCTCTTTGGAAAGGGGTTCATATTTCAGAAGCAATTAGTTGGTCAAAACTCTAAGAAGTATCTGGCTGGCATCTAGTAAGTGTCTCAAGTAGGATTTAAATTCAAGAATTAGAGCCTCTGAGTCCAGCACTCTAACCATTGTACAATATAGCAATTAATTACAGCTGGTGCTTTAAGGTTTTCAAAGAATTCTATAAATTTGATTCCTACAAATGTGACTATTTCTCTTTCATAGATGAGAAAACTAAGGCTCCGAGGGTCTTACCCGTAATTCTAGAACCACAGACCTAGCTAGAAGGGAGGTACATGATGTTGAGATAGTAAGGATTAGAAGGGGAAATTAATGACCTTAAATTTCCAAGACAGTGCTCTTTCCATCGTGCCATGATGTTCCATAGCATAACTGTAGTTTGTTATAGGGGTGAAATAAACCCTCATCTTCCTGAAGCCAAATTTGTCTTCCTAATACACCATGCTATGTTTTCCAAGTTAAAAAAAATAATAATTATAAGCTGTCTCAGAGTTGTTTTGAAGACAAATGAAAATGTGTAACAAATGATATTTCCAAGTCAGCAAGAACACATAGGAGTATGGATTTGGTCCAGAAACATGTTGGGTGGGCTAATGCATGAAGTCCATCACTCATCCAAAGCACTTTCATGTAGATCAGGGCTGCTTAGCTTTTGTTGTGCTGTGGATTCCTCTGGTAGTCAGGTGATCCAGTGACACTGGCACCCTTACTGTTTCTCAAACAAGAAACTCCATCTCCTGACTCTGGGTATTTCCACAGTCTGTCTTCAATGCATGGAAGGCTCTCCTGTTCATGTCTGACCTCCTAGCTTCCCTATCTTCCTTTAGACCCTCCTACAAGAAACTTTTCCTCATGGCTCTTAATTCTGGGGCCTTCTCTCTGTTGATTATTTTCATTTTATTCTATATGTAGGTTGCTAGTACATAGTTACTTGCATATTGTCTCCCTAGTTAACTTTGAGTTCATGAGAACAGGAAATGAATTTTGCCTTTCCTTGTGCCTCCAGATCTTAGCACAGTGTCTGGCACATGGCAGATGCTTAAGAAATATTTATTCATTGACTAGTGAAATCTATAGGCTCCTTAGGAAAAAAAAATACTCTTTTAAAAATTTATAATTGAAGGAAATGCTAAATTTCAGTCAGAAGTTAGTGAAAATAAAGATGCAATTTTATTTCTTATCAAAATTCACAGTCTCCCTGAAATCTATCAATAGATACCTTAGAGGTTCATTCAGAGAATCTGTCATGTAGAGGGAACATCCAGGGGAAAAAAGAAAACATTAGTAAATAGAATAAAGGGAAAGGCACAAGGGGAAGATAAAAGCAAGAGGTAGCAAAACTCTATGGTAGGAAGAGCATAGCACACAAGAAGCATTTTCTAGGGACTAGGTTTCATTTTCATCCATAGTGTAAAATATTCTACCATAGCCTTCTACATTGATAATACCATGAGTGCTCTCTGTCTCTGTCTCTCTGTCTCTGTCTCTCTCTCACACACACACACATACAACACACACATAAGCATATGAATACATAATATACACATATACTGCTTTCAGTGTTTCCTTTTGATTGTAGTACAGAAGGCTCATTCTCAAGTAAAGCAGTTTTTGTCTTATTTTAAGTCTATCTGATTCTTAAGTCTATATGCAGTTTTGTTTTTTTTTTCCTTTAATTTTTGGATATTCTGAAATCTAGTGACATGACAAAAGTCTTGCTAGAGTAGAACAGTCCTAGTCACTCTCAACTATATGTCTGTCCTTCCAGATGGACTGCTTATATCTGGTTGTCTACAATACCTACTCCACTGCCATGCACCATGCTCTCCCCTCTCAGGGAAAACTCATCAATGGTGTTAAAGTATAGCCATCCAGAGACCTTTAGGAAAAGCAAAAACCTCTTGATCTATGGGTGACTTCATCCTGATCTCTAGTGGAAATTCAATATATGTGGCCCAAAGGCTGAAAGCATTTCTCCTTTTATGGTAGACCAAGAAGAAGGTGAGGGACAAAAGGCTGTGTCCTTTATCACATGGGAAAGGTAGGCTTTTAATTCTGCTCAGAAATTTCAGAGGTAGAAATCCAGTAGGTGGCCGGGGGCCAAGCCAAATTCTAAAAGAAACCTCCGATTGACTTTTAGAATCCCTTCAGGTAGGGATGAAAGTGGGACCTTTTACATAAACCAAGTACCCACAATGGCTTTATTATCACCCTGCTCCTTCACACTGTAGATTACATGAAGGCCTAGAGACTAATTTCAGCAACAGCCACAATTTACTAGCTCTAGTAGCCCTCAGATGAATAGTTTCTTGTAAAATCTGTGGCAGCTTTATCCTACCGGAGCACAAATAAATCAGCTCTTATTATTCCACATTCATTTAATCCTGGGACATTAGTCAGTGAGACCTTTCTGCAGCCTAATAAACAGCAGCAGCAGCAGTTTTTCTTTATGAGAGTAGTTGTTCATCCTAAATTAAAGCCGGCATTAGGGGAAGGCAGAAACTTTTGCCGTATGATTTAAAGATATATAATATGAGACCATAATAGTGTATGGAAACTGCACCCGCGTGTATAAATATAGCAGGGTCATAATTTTGCTTTCTGTGGATTACTTTCAAACATGTGGCTTATTTTTATCTATCTGTCTTGAGTTTCTTTTGTTGTCGGGGATATTGTTAGCCCATCTCTCCCAACACGGCTCAAGTGTCCATTTATTCCATTTGAAGGCTCTGGAGGTAACAAGGTTCAATCAGGAAAACAAACAAACAAATGAACCCTCCCTTCTTTTTGTTTGTTCACACAGAAGATAGTAATTTTCCTCCTGAGTGAGACTACATAAATGGAGAGTGTCAAAAAAAAAAAAAGTGTGTCCTTATAATTTACCTTCTCTGTGCTGCTGTTCTAATCAAAATTGAAACCACATCTCCAATCGAGACAAGGGAGAATTGCCTTTTCATGCTGTCATCTGGGGAAGAGGATAACATCAGCCTTGTGATCTTCCTTGGTGGTTATGTTGAGAGATGGACAAGGCATCGTTATGTATGTGAGAGAAATTATTTTATTTCTCACAGACCTTTTTGTTTAATTCTATGTATGGAAGCAGGATGGATTCAGAAAGATCTGAATTAGAATTCTACCAAACTGTCCAGGGCAGGTTATTTAACTTCTTTGTGGCTCATTTTCCTTATCTGTAAAATAGCTCCTACTTCATAGGGTTACTGTGAGGATGAAACTGTATCTGAAAAGTGGGAGGCAAATCTCAAGGCACTATGTAAATGTCAGTTCTATTTCTTAAATTTTATTTTCTAATGTAGTTCTTTGTATACAGACTGACTTCTCTTACTTCATTCTAAGTACTTGAGGGTGGGATCACTCTTTCCTCCCTCTCTCAAGTATTTACCACGGTACAAGGTACAGTTGGGGGCGGTACAAATATAAAGACAGAATTCCTGACCTCAAAGAACTGACAATCTGACGGGGGAAGTGGGGGATGACAAGACATATGCAAATTAGAATATCCTAAAAAGTAATTTTTTTTTCTCTTGATCTTTGATTTCATCAGTATATAGAGGCAGAAGACAGCCAAGTATCTTTTAGAATATAAACTCCTTTCACTAACATAGTTCAGGCAACAGTGACATATTTTTTACATAATTGTTTGGGGTGCTGAGAAATGGAGTGACTTCCTTATTGTCAGAGAGTTTATGAGATCATCTTGACTTCCAAGCCTGGCTATCTATCTGCTACCCACCCAGGACACCTCTTGCTGCCTATATCTGAAAACTACAAAGTGCTTTGATTTTAAATGAGTGAGACATCATTTCTATGCCTTTGTATTCCCCTCTGCATGAAATATTTGAGCTAAATTATTAATTATTTTTGACATTGTAAAACATATTAGAAAAAATGGCTTTTTGTTTGTTTATAACTTTGTCTTAATTAGTAGTATTTTACGGAGAGGGGAAGGGAATTGTCTGGAAATAAGGTCACAGGATAGGCTCTCTTCCATCAGGTACATGAACTCTGATAGAAAAAAAGAAGAAGGCTTCTGACCAGTCAAATTTCAGGAAGGTAGGCTGTGGAACTAACCTGAAAGCAATTAGCTTAACATGCAGCTCTCATACTGTAAAAATGTAAAGATGAAAGCCACCTACTGAGTGTTACCTCAAGCATGAAAATCTTTCCCTCAGGGATGTGTATTTAATAAATCATCCCACTCTTGATGAAAAAAAAAGTGCTCTAATACTATTTTCATTATTAGTTGAGAACAGAAGTTATATTTGTTTTACTTTCTTTTTGTCTGGAAGTTATTTCATTGCTCTAGAGCACTTCCAATCTGGAAAATTTCTAGGATGGAAATTTTCTTCACTGATGTAGATTGGTAACTCATTTGTAATTTGGAGTCTTTGCAAACTTCCCAGGGGCCCTGAGAATTTAAATAGTTTACTCAGCTACTATATCAGATGCAAACCTGAAACCAGGCCTACCTGACTCCCAGGTTAGCCCTCCACCCACTATGCCATATAAAACATACATTTTAAAACACTCCACATTAGCAATATTGAGTTTCAGATGTGTAGCATTCAAATTTATTCACTCTTTATTAATTAAAAATGAAACTTTAGTCTTTCAAATGAAATATATCATCAAAATAAAAATCGCATCCACAAGAAAGATGGGAAGATAACATAAATTCTGATTAATACTTCTCAGAGAGAATAACTTAAATCTGAAGAGATTTGAATTACATTGATCTCAGTTGTCTAGTAGTATATGTCACAGATTTGGTCCCTGTATGGATGGATCAGTCAGTTTTGCTCTGTTTTGTGATTGTATCCCAAGCTCTCACTGTCTGACTTGTAAATGAGAACTAGAATTAGTCACAAAGAAGATAAGGTAAGAGCAAGGAGATGGATGTACAAACTAATGAATTCCATAAGAAAATAAATTTAAGATGTCTCCTTTTCTGATTGTGGATCCTCATTTACAGAGCTCTACCTGTGATTTTTTTTTTTTGGACTTACCATTGATTTCATCTGTATGAATAAGCAACCCTTGACTCTACCACACTTTCTCATTCTTTGCAAATTTTGTCCTTGACTTTCTGTAACTACTTTTGGAATGATCAATTCAATGTGTTGTAGGCCTTCTTTTGGTTCTTTTAGTATCTTGAGGTTGCCAGTGTAATATTTAGAAAATCTGTCTGATTCTCTCATTGTGGTTATATGCCCCAAATACCTACCTTTCCAGTCATATATGTCCTTGATCATATATTTTATTCTACTTTTCATGTGCTGATGATCATTAACAGTATGTTACAGCCTAATTCTACCCACCTTATGTAGAATTTCACCACTCTTTGGGTAACTGATCATTTTGATACTACTGAGCTGTGGCATTCCATAATTAGAATATATAATAGTATTGAGATAATATTATTTTTGAAATAGTCTTTTATGGCAACAAAAAGGGGGTTATTGTATGGTCTACACAGTTTCCCAAAGGTGACCCCATTTGATCTCTTTCTTGTATTCAATTCTGGACCCAGATCCATGTACACTGTGCCTTTCCAAGATATTAATGGGCTTACTGAAAGGTTGCCTATCCAGCTATATGTCATCATTTGGGCAATATGTATTTTCTATCTACTATTTTTTCTCTTCTGAATGGTCAGACCAATCTTACGGTACCATGCATGTAGAACTTGATGAACTTAGTACATTCCTATTTATGAGAGTATTTAGAAAACCTCACTATCAATAGGAAATCCTTTTCTGGGGGTTGGGAGTAGAGGGAGAGTAGTATATGATATATACCATTACAGTATTGGATATCTTTCATAACAATATTTTTCTCATTTGATGTCCCTTCTCAGTAGGTTATTAAACGAAATTACTGTTGTAGTTGCATATGTCATAGGTTCACATATACAGGTATTAACCTTTTTGTGTGTCTTAGACCCCTTGGCAGTCTAGTGAAACTTACAGACTCCTTTTGAAATAATATTTTTGTAAAAAGCCATAATAGAAGGAAATGCTGTTTCAGTAAGAGTTTAATTAAAACAAAAATGCATCTTTTTTTCTATCTAAGTTCAAAGTTTCCCTCCTCCAATGTATCCTTGGATCCCTTGGGGAGGTCCCTGCATCCCAGGTTAACGACCCCTATAGTATAGTTTTTACATATGCATGGAAGGCACATTGTCCGAAGAAAGTATTCAAGATGCAAATTTGATCCACATAGTTCTAAAAGGAATAACATGGTAATTGAAATTATTATTGGGAAATTATTATATAAATAGGTTATTAACTCTTTGAACACAGGGTTATGTCTTATACTTCCTTTATATACCATTCAACACCATTCAGCAAACATCTTAGGAAATAATAGTGCTTAATAAATACTTTTTATTGATATATGTAGATAATAAATTGTAGAAAAAAGTCACTGAACACCAAGAAAACCAAATCTAGCCTCAGATACTTATTAGGTATATGACTTTGGGAAAGTAATTTAACCTGTATTTACCTGGACTTGAGCTTCCTCATGTGTCAAATTGGATTAAAAATAGCACCTATTTCCCAGAGTTATTTTGGGGATAAAGTGAGATAGTATTTATAAAATGCTTTATAAACCTTAAAGTGCTATATTAACATTGCTATTGTTATTATGATTTTGTTGTTATTTTATTCTATTTCTTTAATACTTTTCAAAAACTGCACCATTAACACATTGAAATCTTTCTATCCACTTTATGCTGAATTATTTTATATGTGTTTTCTTCCACAATTAGCATGTTAGCTCCTCCAGATCTCATTTGCATCCCTAGTACTTGTGACACAGTAAGTACTAAAATAAATAATTTTCATTCATTTTTATTGAAATAATATGATAATACATAACTTAGAGTTTTAAAAAGACTTAATTATTTAAATTAGCAAGACTTTCAAACTTTGACTTACACTTAAACTAGGTCTAGGCAAGCAGTGAGGTAATTATCTGGCTAATTCATGAAAAAAAGGGGGGCGGGACTTTTATATAGCATATCTAGAAGCAGAAGTACTGGGGTGGGTATTATATTATCCACTTGAGAAATAAATGAAAAACATTTATTACCAAGCACTTATTATGTGCCAACCACTTTGCTGAGTCCTGGGGATACACAGAGAAAAGGAAGATAGTTTCTGATCTGAAACTATTCTAGTGAGGGAGACAATATGTAGAAGAGGTTTTAACTGTAAGGGGAAAACAATACTTTTATTCTTCAATGTTCTTTTTTTTTGCTTTTTGGAGGGGGAAGGAAGGGCAATTAGGGTTAAGTGACTTACCCAAGGTCACACAGCTTGTGTGTGTGTGTGTGTGTGTGTGTGTGTGTGTGTGTTAAGCCTGAGGCCAAATTTGAACTCAAGTCCTCCAGACTCCAAGACCAGTGCTGTATTCACTTTGCCACCTAGCTGCCTCTCTTCAATATTCTTAAGGCAAAATCAACTTCAATTATTACTAGCACTGTTTTAATATGTTTACTAGGAATTGGAAATAGACATTGTGTCCCTTGGCAAACTAATGAGACAAAAGAGAAAGCACCTTATATCTACTATCAAAACACTTTTCTGTTGTGATTATCCAATCGTTACATTTACATATTTTTGATATACAACTAGAAGCCAGAAACAAATAGCCATCAAGCTAGATTTTAGGTTAATTGTCTGTCTGTACTTTCATTTCAGAATCTCCATAACTTTTCTTGAATATCCATATGTCTTCTAATGAAAATTATAGCTTTGGTATGTGTCTGTAGATGTGGGCTGGGCTTGTTAAATGCTGAGAAAAAGAGAGAAAAAAAAGGAAAAAAGATAAAGTAATTGGTGGAAAACCTTTTTTTTTAAGTGGCTGACTGACTCTAGATCTAAGCATACTTATATTTTTAAGACTAGACCTTGTAATCTTTAACGAAGACATAATTGTCCTTATAAAATCTAAGGTCTGGAAAAGATCGCAAAAATACTATGATCTAGAACAATAGACTTCCTGTTAGTAAAGCAAAGGGACTTGGGTTAGGGTGATGACAATAAACTCTCTTCCATCTCTAAAATGCCTTGAAACTGAGAATGTCAAAACAAGATGATTTGACCTAGGTTGGGTACACAGTGGCAAAACTTAGAATAGAACACAGATTTTGTTGTTAAGAGTTATAATGGATTTTAAGAGATTATCCTAGTCAACTGCTTTCAATTTACAAGTGAGGAAAGGAAAGGAAAAGGTCAAGAGAAGCTGTAACTCACTGAAGGTCACAAAGCTGAGGGGCTGAGCTTTGACCAGAATCCAGATCTGACTCACAGATCCAGTGATCTTTCCATTACAACACTGTTTCTTGTTCTATCTATGATTTCCTAATTTTCCCTTCCCCCCATCTAATTCTGCTTCCACGCTATCAAGCCGTCTCCTTGACAGGGGTGTGGAACATGCAACCTCCAGGTCACATGTGGTCCTCTAGGTCCTCAAGTGAAGCCCTTTGACTGAATCCAAACTTCACTGAATAAATCCCCTTAATAAAAGAATTTGTTCTGTAAAACTTGGACTCAGTCAAAAGGCTGCACCCAAGGACTAGAAGGCCACATGTGGCCTCAAAGTCACAAGGTCCCCACCTGCCTCTAAAACATAAGAGATGTATTCTGTTTCTGCATCTGGATGACTTAGGAAGGTGGCATAGTACAATGGAGTAGGCTTTGGTTCTGGACTAATAAAGAGGACCTACATTTCAGTCTTGTCTTTACTATTTACTGTCTTTGAGTCCTTGGGCAAATCACTCAATCAATAATAATTTGTTAAGCTCTTACCATGTTCTAACTAGGAGCTCTGTTTGATGCTAGAAGTGAAACAAACACCAATTTTTAAAGGTCTTACATTGTAGTGGAGTAAGATAACTAATATTCATACACACATGTACATGCATATCATTCACATATAAAGCATATGTACATTGCACAAGCTATATACATACATATGTGTATGTATCTATATATGTACATATACACAGAGTGGCCCCTCCCTCTTTTCAATTGAAAGTTTATCATCAAAGAAAAATAAGAAAAAAATCAGTATGGTTAAGATTGGTAGGCTATCTCTTGCTATGAAAGATGACAATGGTTTCTTTATATGAATAGTTATAAGAAATTACAGCTTCATAATTTTTTAAAAAAAGAATCAACTCTTAATTGTGGCCATTAATCAACAAAAGCATTTGTATAGATAAACCCAAATAACTGAAAATACACAAATTATTTATGTGGAGCATTCAAATGAACTGAATGATTATTTTTTTTAAGTTACATTCTAACATTTCTAATTCTAGAACTAAAAGGTCTTAGATTTCAAAGGGACCTCAGAGATGTCTTAGTCTGAAACATCATCTCCTGTGATATCTCTATCAGAAAGTCAGCAAGTGGGGCGGCTAGGTGGCGCAGTGAATAGAGCACCAGCCCTGGAGTCAGGAGGACCTGAGTTCAAATCCGGCCTCAGACACTTAACACAAAAACTAGCCGTGTGACCTTGGGCAAGTCACTTAATCCCAACTGCCCTCCAAAAAAAAAAAAAGCAAAAAAAAAATAGAAAGTCAGCAAGTAATTGCTTGGATGTTTTAATTCATTCAACACATATGAAGTAAGCACTTGCTAAGTGTTAGACATTGTTCTAGGTGTTGAGGATACAAAGATGGAAAGGAAACAGTCTCTGTCCTCAAGGAATTTATACTCTATTGAATGCTTTCAATGGTGATTTAGGCTTAGGTCAGTCATAGAAATTGGTGTGTGTTTCCTGAACGTATATTGACTGGACAGGGTTATGGAACAACATAGAGCAAAGAAGCAGAAAGGGTGGGATTTGATGAAGTAAGAATGGATGGAAACTGGTTTGTAATTAAATATATAGAACTGATCAACTGAGAATGAAGATTTGATTGTAATGGTGGTAAAGATAATTTACTCTGCAGTATGTACCCTTGACTATCTTTCTAGTGACATATCTGTGTATTATTAAATAATTTTTAGTTATTGCAGAAGATAATGGGATTATATTCTTTCAGACTTGTCCAAGCTTTTTCATGTCTCATAATACAAATAAAAGTAGTGAACTTCAAAGTTATTACATAAGAACAGCTGGTATTCTGTATGATTAATTGTGTGGCTTATTGGGGAATACTTGCCAATGAGCAGGAAGAGAAGTTAAGGATTTTAATGTAAAAGAAAGATTGCTGAGAATGCTTGGCATTCTTGTCTGAATCAGCTGACCAGAGGAGGCAGACAAATGGGTCTTCAGAATTACTAAGTGATTATTCGGTATTCTTTCTTTCAAGGTTTTATTTATTTTTTAAGTCCTCTTTTTCTCCTTCAGAGTCAAAGTAATACACTGGATGACCTCAAGAAACATCAAATTGAATAAGCTTGAATCCCAAACTTAAAAAGCCCCTACTCCCTTATTTCTATTTCTTGTGATTTAGAATAGCATATCACTCATGATAACTGAACATGGAAGCAAGTCCTCAGCTATAATTCTTGAATCCCTGCCCCGCCATTGCTTCCTAAGGGTTTCCAGTTTTTGCCATTTTATGGTTGTTGCTCAGTCATTTCAGTCATGCCTGACTCTTCTTGACACTATTTGGGGTTTTCTTGTCAAAGATGCAGGAGTGGTTTGCCATTTCCTTCTCCAGCCCATTTTTACAAATTAAGGAACCTGAGGAAAACAGGCTTAGGTGACTTGCCAAAGGTCACACAGCTAGTACCTGAGGCTAGATTTGAACTCATGAAGATGTATCTTCCTGACTTCAGGCTTGGCACTTTCTCTGTTATGCCACTTAGATAGTCCAGTCTTTGACATCCATTTTGTTATTATGCAGATTCTTGAGAATGTTACTACTCTTGGTTTGCTATTAAATTATCATTGAGCCTCAAGGACCACTAGGTCCTTCTATACTACAGCTGAATCCTCTTTCTGTCATTTTTCTCTAATTAGAATGTAAAACCTTGAAAGTAGGGACGATATTGTATTTTGCTTTTTCTTTTGTATCCCCAGAGTTTCACACAGTGCATGGCACAAAATAAGTGCTTAATACACTCTTTTCCATTCAGTATAATCATTTTCTCATTTTAGAGAAGGTTATTTTACTCAGATAGTCAGTAAAGCAGGGACAAAAACCTAAGGCTTTGGACTGTCTTCCTCTCTCTCACACACACACAGTCCAGTTGTCTTTCCACTCTTCTCTGATATTTCGCTAAATCATCATGCATAGCATTGACTCTCCTTCTAGTCATGCATTAGAATGTAAAGTACTCGATGGCAGGGATTCTTTAAAATGTTTACTTCTCTTCTTCCTTCTTCACTTCCTTCCTCCCTCCCTCCCTTCCTTCCTTCCTTCCTTCATCCCTCTTCTCTGTCTCAATCTCTTTGCCTTTGCTCCTCTATCTCTCTGTCTCCCCATCTCTTTATCTCTCCATATCTGTCTCTGTCTGTCTCTCTCAGTACTTAGCATAGTACTCAATTCCTTTCTTATCTGAACTGAAAACTCAACCTTATGCCCCAGTATTTCTTTTTTTGACATAAAACCTAGCTCATACATGCATGCACACAGACATATGCAAGAGAAAACCAGATTTAGTGATGGGGAGGGACCCTATTTAGCATAAAGCATTTCTGGTTAAAGTACTACAGGTGCCTGACAAATTACCTTTGTAGCATCTAGACTGAGAAAGGTCCCTGCTTGGAATAGCAGCAGGCTGAATTAGAACAGGTTATATCTGATAGAGTGCCTCTATAATAAAGGTGAGACAGAGGGAACATACACAGCATTTGCCTATGCTGGACCTGGGGACAGCATGCCTGTGCCCAGCCCCTCACTTTCTGGGAGGGGACCAAACAAAGGGAAACAACCATACCAGATGTGGACCTCAAAAACAAAGGGGAAAGAAGGTTAAATGAGTAATCTCCCATTGCCAATGGATTTCCGTTCATCATTGTTGATTTTGACTTAAATCCTTCTTTAGAGTGATATAGGCAGGCCAAGGTGAATTTATCAGATGTGATTTTTATCAAGATCCCACTGTATGAGGCAGGCAGGCAGGCATGCAAGTCACTGCAGGACCACCAGTGCCTGTGATTGGCTCTGACATATCCAGCTGAAAGGGCTCTTATTCCAAGAATGATCTTCTTTTTTAGAGAGTATTGAGTTGGGACTGATTTTGATAGCCAGTTTCAGTCAAGAATCATAAAGTTATTGCACATTTAAAACAGTCAGTATGAGAAGCATTCTCTTCCTCTTTCTTTCTTTCTCTCTCTCTCTCTCATCATTTCACAGGACTGCAAGGTTACAGAAAGGTCTAATCAATTGTCAAACTCCCCTTTATCACCGAGAAGGTGGTAAAAAAAAAAATATCTAACTGCCCTGCTGGAGGGGCTCTTCTGACTACACAGCACCCTTTTCCACATACAATGCTACCATGATTAATGTCCTCCCACCTCAGACCTTGTTAAAACCTGTTCTTTTAAGCAGCCTGGTGCACCACAGTGAGAGCAAGAGCGAGGTTGCATAAATCACCGTGTTCTCACAGCCCCCAGGATATCCATTATAGATGCCAGCTGGGTGACTGGAAGATAGAGAAAAATGAATATTGTATCCTGTGGCCTTTTGCCTCTAATGACCACTTTTCAACATTTTTGAAGGCATGATTAAATTTTGATAACTGGGAAAGTCACTCTGAGCAGGCTGAAATAGAGATAAATTGACTGAGGGTCTGACATCTCAGTGGAGAGCAGGCAACTAATTAGTGTGTGAAGCGCACTCTGAAAGAGATGTAAAAGGGAGGCAGGTTTAATCAGAGGAGCTGCTGAGGTATAGGAATAGTCAGGGATAATTGCGGCCTAGGTAGAAATCACAGGCTCAATGAGCAGCTTTTTTCTGTCTGCTTGATTGGCAGCCACTGACCTAGTGGCCAGAACCCTTGAACTCCTACAACAGGCCCAGTCTTGTCAAAGCCATTTGCTCACGGCTCTCCATGACCGGTTGTTCTGGCTGGGGAGCTGGAACACCCAATCTAAAGAGGCACTTTGCTTTGGTGGGAGCTGGGCAGAACAGCCTCATTATTTCTGATGACTTCCCTTTTTACCCTTTTTACCCCGTCTTTCTCCCCAACATGCCACAAAGCACACACACATAGATCAGTCCCCAGGACCCTTCTATCCAGAGGAAATGTCAGATCATTTAACTGGTGAATAAGGGGAGGGAGAAAGAGTTGGCAGGGAAATACACTGGGAGGAAGGATAGCTGTGAGGTATGGGAGAAAAGAGAGAGACAATTAAAAAAAAGAACAACTCACTAGGCACTTGATTTCATTGGGGAATGATGCTTTCTCTGATGACTACTTTGCTAAGACCAGAGGATGTTGCTCATAAGGTATATTTATGTATCAAGTGTCAGTAACTTCTTGAGTTAAGGTGTGAAGGAACTAACTGCAGCACATTTAATCCCTTTAATCATTCTCTGGGCTAGACCTACATTGTTGGTGGCCCTGATAGAGCACACCTGTGAGGCAGATGACTCACTAACACTCATTTCCATAATGTGTTCACATTTACTCAGGATAAACATGTAGTGTTTTGTTTCTGCTACCAGGGATTTTCTGACTTAAATTCATGTTTAGGGGAATAATAATCATCTCCTGAAGTTGCATTAGCAACTAAGCAGATGATTTTTTTTTAAAGGAAGGAGGAGGGTAGACAGAGGGGGTAGGCAGGGGATAACATACAGATGGATAAGAAGTAAGGAGGGGGTGGGTGTGCTGGCTCATGCTATTTGAGAGTGTGAATTAGTGTTGCTTTGCATTTTTTTTTCCCTGCGGCTCACTAGTTTCTCTTTTTAAACTGATCAGTCCCCTGGGTCTAGTATTATACCAAAGACCAGGAGACCTGATGTGACTTGTATTTGAAGTGACAGCGTACTGTTTTTGCAAAGCCTTCAGCAAAGATTTTCTGAAACACATTTTTTTCACATGAAAATGAGGCCCAGTTGTTACTTGGTTGACATAATTAGGTGTCTACTATATATTGCTGCTTCTATTTTTATGGTGTAGCTTAGCCTAGAGGAGGCTCTGTCTCTGCATGGCTTGAAATCACATGTGGCCACCTGCTTGGAGAAAATGAGAATGGACTCAAACTGTTGCCCATTTCCCTGAATACACCTACTTTATAGTCTGAAAAATTAGGCACAGAGGATGTTGTCAGTTTCTTAACTCTCCTTGTTTTTTGGGAGAACCAGACTGAACTTTCAAAAGTAGGTATTGAGGTAGGTGCCTCCAGTTGGCTTGGCTTACTTAAATAAGCCTCTTGGAAAAGATTAGGGTGAGGAACAGGCTAATCAGCATGCACATGACCAACTAACTGCCCAACAGCACTTCTGAATAAACATCCCCGGCTCTGCTCCTGGGTACGCTGATGCTGGTGGGATTAGCAAAATGCTGCCACTTGCATTGGTAACTGCTTGATTCCTGACCCCTGAAATGCCACAGTCAAAGGGAATCTGGGAGAGAGAATTAAATGGCATAGCATCAAAGCAAATCAGCCAATCAATCAAGAAGAACATGGGGGAGGAGAGAGTGTCTACTTTGTGAAAAGCTCATGTTCATCTAAGCAGGAGGACAAATATAGATAAGACACAGACTCTACCCTCAAGGAGCTTAGAATCTAACAGGGGCAAAATAGTTATAATGCAAAGTAGAGTAGTGGGTCCAGGCAAAATGCTATGATGAATTTAGGAACAAGGAGTTGCTGCAAATTATATAAATTGGAAGGGATTCAGTAAGGAGGGGCACTGGAGTTGGGTCTCAGAAGAAGAGAGAAACTTCAACAGATAGAGATATCAGTCAAGGGAGTTCACTGCAGGTATAGGGGACCTCATGAACAAAGTCACAAAGACAGGAGAGGGGGAATGGACAGATTGAGACAGGGCTAGAAAGGTAGATTGGATCAATTTATGGAAGGCTTTGAATGTCAGTATCAAAATGTTATTAGACATTTGGGATCTACTGAAGATTTTTGACCAAAGCACTGCCATGGCCAGGGCAGTACAGTTTAGTTAGATTACTTAGTCAGTGATAGGAAGAATGAATTTTGGAAAGGAGTGATGGGAGTCAGGAAGATCTAAGTTCCAATCAAACTTCAGACACTTACTAACGTCATGGCCCTAAAAAAGTCACTTAATTTTTTTAAGCCTCAGTTTCTTCATTTGTGAAATGGTGACAAGAATAGCATTTATCTCAGAGTTATTGTGATAGGAGATAGTCAAATGAGCTAATGCATGTAAAAACATTTTGCAAACCTTAAAGTGCTATGTAAATTAAGCTGTCATTTTCCCTTTGGGTATTTGATTATTTTGTGGCTACCATGAAGCACTGCTATCTTGCCACTTGATATATAATAGAGAAGAAGCCTGTAGGGAATAGAGAGCTACACTCAAATCAAGGAAAAACTGGGTTTAAGACTTCCTTTGACTACTGGCTATGTGATCTGGGGCCAGTCCTTTCACCTCTCACTCTAGTAATTCTCTAAGACTACAAGTTTCAGATGTGATGCTGACCTGCATTGGAAGAGAGAATTTCCCCAGCTGGGATTTCCTCATACCAATAAAATCAAAGACCCAGTCCATGTTTCTTGCTATATATCAATCTCACCTTGACACATGTTAAGAATATGTGTTTTATGCCCCTTCTTCAGCATAGATCCTCATTGCTAATGTGCTGCAGCCAACTCTGTATTGCCTTTTGAACCACCTGGAATTTTTATTCTTCTGAGACTGTGGTATTTCATGGTGATGCTGAGGGAGAATTACAAAGATGGTCTTTGATGGAAGGCAGGGACTAACTCAATAGGCTATCTCTTTCAACTATGTGTCATTTCCTGGGGATATACATTCTTCATTTACTGTATTTTCCCCTCTTGTGTGGATTACCAAGCCAGTTTCTTTTGAGAAGTCAAAGATCTCATCAATAGGGTCCCATAGCATTCCTAGGCTTTGTGCCTTTAGCCCAGTGTCATTGACAAACCATAGTATCTAGCTGAACTGAGAACTAAGAATGGCTCAAAGATCACTGAGAATCACAAGAAAGTCATGTAAAAAATAATGTTTTCTCACTGTCTACTCACATACACACACAACTGCCTCTCCACCCTGAGAACTGCTCCCACAACTAGGAGCTATCCAAACGAAGTTCACTTGAATCACCAAGAACAGCCTTAGCACTACACATAAGGACTCACAACCTGATATATGTTCACCACATTGAATGAGTCAAATTATATATGAACTTTTCCCCCTTCTAATAAGCCATACCTTGCTTTAGTCATGGTTTTTTGAATTCTCAAAATATGTTTGAAACATATTTCCATGTTTGCCCCTTAAGAGTCTTTTGTTGCCACACTGTCAATCTGTTCTAAGGCAACTTTAATACATACACACACACACACACACACACATGCACATACATACACATTCTGGTGTGTGTATGTGTATGTATGTATATGTGTATGTATATATACATACTATATGTGTGTATGTGTGTATATATATATATATATACATACACACACACACATATATATGTATGTATCATATTAGCTACTCTGATGGCATATTTTTTCTATCCCAAAAGACCTACTTCTTGATAATGGCCTCTTAGGAACAGGAATATTTCCACTATAGATTATTTCACTAAGACTGGATCTACCTACCAGCACCATAGCCCAACCCACCCACAAAGAAATCTGTCAATGACAGCCCCTTCAGGTTCCTGACTCTAGTTCAACACTAAGAAGGTTCAAGGAGAATAACACAACCACTCAGTCAATAAGCATTTCATAAGTGCCTAGTATGTGTCAAATATTGTTGACATAAAGAAAAGTAAAAGATGGTCTCTACTCTCAAGGAACTCACATTCTAAAGATAGAGACAACATTAAAACAGACATGTACACGTGAGATATATTCAGGATAAGTTAGAGATTATCAACACAGGGCAAGGCACCAGCTTAATTAATTAATTAACCACCAACAACAGAAGTAATGATGTCATGAAAGACTTCTTCCAGAAGAGAGGATTTTAACTTGAATTTGAAGGAAGCCAAAGAAACCTGGAATGAGGAAGAAGAAAATCCCAGGTATGCGAGACAATCAGTGAAGATGCCTGATGCTGGGGGATGGAGTCTCTTGTGAGAGGAATAGCAAGGAGGCCAGTGCCTTTAGATTACAAAGTATGTAGTAGAAAATAGCAAATAAGAAGACAAGAAAAGAAAGAAAAGGTTATTATGAAGGAGTTTGAATGCCAATAGAGGATTGCATATTCCATTTTGGACATCAGAGGTAACTACTGTGGTTTATTAAAAGGTGGAAAAGGTGATATGGAAAAACTTGCTTTTTAGGAGGTTTAATTTGACTTGGGGTAAACTGAAAGAGGGAGAGATCCGAGGCAGGGAGATCAACCTGCAATATATTGCAATAGCCCAGTCATGAGGTGATGAGAATGGTGGAGATCTGGGAGCATATATGGGAGATATTATGAAGGTAGAAATAATAAGATTTGGCAGCAGATTGGATATGATGAGGAGGAGGAGAGACAGAGAGAGACAGACAGACAGACAGAGAGAAGAGAGTCAAGGGTGACATCTGAGTTGTGAGTGTGGGTTACTGGGATGATGGTGGTGCTCTTGATTGTATTCAGTTTTGGACATTATGGACTGAAGATGAATATGGGTTATGGGATATCAAATAAGCAGTTGAATAGATAGATATTGAAAAGGCATTTATTTAGTACTCAAGGAGGACTAGCACCTCGGTATGAGGGCTTGCCAATACCTTTCCAGGGTTGTTCATCCACCTTTTGTGCCACCTGGCACTCAACTCTCACTTGTAACTAGAAGAAACTGTAGCAAGTGAAGAGTCCACACCACAGTAAAACTGTGTTGGCAGACAAGCTAAACTAGGTTCAGAGCAACTGATCGGTCTCAAAATTATTGGTGAGTTGGGAGGTCTCTACCCCATGCATGTGAAAACTTCCCCCAGCAGTGGAATGGGCAAATGAGAACAATTTCTTTCAACAATCATGAAGGTGACTGAGCTCTTAGAGATTGGTCAGATGTTAAAAACACCAAGGTCATCCACTGCAACCCAGGCTGTTGCCAGCTCTCTTAACTTTTGTCTTCCTACTGTACTTCAATGATAACTCTAGAAGAGAGAGTAAGACTGACAACTTTGTGCAACTCTTCACAAAACTCACCTAAATCCAAGGCATGCATGAGTCAAGACATCACCCTGTGATGTCATTGGTCCTCTTAGGAAATGAAGGACAGTAACAAACAACAAGGCAACTGGAGATGTGAATTTGTAGTGTAGGAGAGAGGCTAGGGCTAGATAATAAGATTTGAGAATTGTAAATGTAAAAATGATATTTGAATCCATGGGAGATGATGAAATGACCAAGTGAAATAGAATAGAAGAGGACAGAGCCTTGGGGAATGCCCAGGGTTAGTAGATAAGACTTGCATGGAGATCCAGTAAAGGAGGCTTAGAAGGAGTGGTCAGATAGGTAGGAAGACAGCCAGGATAGAAAAATATTGTGGAAACCTAGAAAGAAGAGAGTAAAGAGAAGCAGGTGAATGACAGTATGTAAGGCTGCAGAGACATCAAGGATACTGAAGATTGGCAAAAGACCACTAGATTTTATAAATAAGAGATCACTGGTAACTGTGGAGAGAGCAGATTTTATTGAATGATTCATTTGGAGGTCAGTCTGTAGAGAGTTAAGGAAAGAGTGAAAGGAAAGGAAAGGGAGGTACCTATCACAGAAAACACTTAAGGAGGTTAACTACAAAAGGGGGGGAGAGATATAGAATGATGACTAGTGGGGGGAGATGAATCAAATGAAGATTTTGGGGCAATTGGGGAGACATGGCATCTTTGTAGGAAGCTGCCATGAGACAAGGAGAGATGGAAGATAAATGACAGAGTATGAATGATAGAGGAGACAATCTGCTTGAGAAGACAGGATAGAATGGGATCACTTGGGCATCTAGAGAGGTTAGCCTTAGCAAGAAAGAAGGGCCAGCTCTTCATGTGAAATAATCATCAAGGTGGAAATAGTGACAGAAGGCATCTGGGTTGATGTGGGATGAAGAGGCGGTGAGAATTGGGAACAACTGGCAAATGGCCTTAATTTTTCAGTGGAATATGAGGCAAGGTTCTCCACTGAGAGTATGAAGGTAGGGGGAACCATGGAAGTTTTGAGAAGGAATGAAAAGATCCAGAAAAACCTCTGTGATGAGTGGGATAGTGGGCCAATTTGAAGTCTCTGACTTGTTTCAGTGTCACAAACTCCTTGGTGAGTTACGGGAGCATCTGCCCCAAGCATGTGAAGACCCCCTGACAAAAAGGGAGAATGAAAACAATTTATTCCGGTGGCCATGAAGGCCACTGAAGCAGGTGCTGTGAAAAACTTAGAGTTTAGTAAGATATTGAAGATGTCAAAGTCATCCACTGCATCTCAGGACATTTCCAGTTGTCTTAACTTTTATCTTCCTGCTAGACTTCAAGGATAACTCTGGAAAACAGAGTAAGACAACTTTGCCTCATTTAAATCTAATTCCTGGACAGGTCAAAATATTCCCCTGTGATGTCATTGCTCCTCTTCAAAAACAAAAGATGAACAGCAACAACAGTCTTTGACAGAATAACACTTTTAAATGAATAAAATAATGTACATAGGATTACAAAAGAAACTAATTATAATGAAATACAATTACAAAAATTAGGAACAAAAAAACAAAGTTCATGGATGGCAGGTTAAGAATCACACCACCCTCCACTACCCACTCACAATTAATATATTTAGTATTAGTTGTATGTTGTATTATTTATATTATTAGTATTATTAATATGATATATTTATATAATATATCATATTATATATAGTAGTATTTATATGATGTATTCTGCATAAAGAAAGAAATATGCTGCAGTGGGAAGAGCTCTGGATTTGTAACCCATTGGCCTGGGTTGGAATCTTCTTTCTTCCACTTACTCTGTGGCCTTGGATTATTTACTTAAATATTTCTGGCCCTTACTTTCCTTATCTTTAAAATTAGGAGGTTGGAATACATGACCTCTAAAATTCTTTCTGTCTCCAAGCTCTAATTCTATGATTAAGCAAGCTCAGTTCTTTGCACTCAAAAGGGCATTGGCAATAGACTTCAGGGGCTTGGAGCAGAAAATTCCTCTGTGATCCTGGGCAAAGATTATTGCATGCTTCTGCCAGATAACATACCAGCAGAAGGAAAATTGTCTTTTTCATGTTCCTGGCTCTGTACATAGTCTATCCTATTTCAATTCTCTTTTGGAATCTTGGGCCATGGGATTTGTGTAGGTTCAGTTCCTCAGCTGTGTTCCTGTGTATGTGGGAGGTAGAGATAGTCTCCACCAAAGGAGACCCTCCAGATTTTACATGTGCCTGAATGGTTACTTCCTTCTGTTCATTGTCTTTCCCTTTGGAGGAGTTCTCTTGAGAATGCCAGTGATGGCCACCCACTCATCTAACCAATCTAGCAGTATTATACTTCTTTGCACATGCTTAAGACCTCCTAAACCTTTTGGCATGGCCCTCCCCATTGCTAGATATCACCATGATGGAATATTGGTGCCCAGATAAAATTAAGGAGTTGTTACTGGCAGGCCAAAAATGGGAGATAGTTTTTGAATTGCTCAAGCATGAATTCCAGGCTCTCTATAGGTGATGTTTCTTTGTTGACCTGATGCATATGAACAGTGGGTTTTTTTGCTTTAGAACAGAATGACAACCATAAGATACAAAGAGGAAAATATTAGTGAAAATAAGAAGCAGTGGTTTTTTTGGGGGGGGGAAGAGGGGTGTTGCATGTGGTAGGGATGAGGGGAATTCTTTATGTAGGTCACAGTGGTTCTCAACCTTCCTATTGCTGTGACCCTTTAACACAGTTCGGCATCTTGTGGTGACCCCAAACCATAAAATTATTTTCGTTGCCACTTCATAACTGTAATTTTGCTACTGTTATGAGTCGTAATGTAAATATATGATATGCAGGATGCATTTTCATTGTTACATATTGAACATAACCTACCAGTTGAGAATCGCTGATGTAGGACAACAGAGAAAGCAAAGGGAGAATAGAGCAGAGGGAGGTGAGGAACTAGAAAATGTGGCATACTACAAAGCCTATCATGTTGTTTAGACTCAAACCAAGGAATTTTTTTAATAGAAATGGAGAACCATCTACACATTTGTCACTCCTAAAAATCCAATGAGTTTGTCAATGTGAGTTATTGTACCCTCCTCACCTCCAAGTCAAATTCAATTCTATTGGAAGCACATTTGATTGGGCAAATCTCTTTAGCAATGCTAATTCCATGGGGAAGTCTAATGCTTGAACCGCCTGGACATTTTCCACTAGGTTAATATGAATGGACTATGATAAAAAAAAAGTTTTATCTAATGACTTTTCCTCTTTTTTTCCATACTAGTTTTCACTGTGTGATTTCTGACTTTGGTGTCAGATTCAGCAGAGAAGCAGTCTGGAAATTAAGGGCAATAAAAACAGGTATAATCAATTTTTATAAGGCAGACAGCAGTGACGATTTATTGCTACCCTGCTGAAAAGTCTGTGGCCCTTATGCTAAATTGTTGCAAAAAAAAAAAGTCATTGTAAGTTATCAGAACTTTGACCAGTTCTTTTTTTTTTTTAAGTCTTACCAGCAGTTTGAGTGTACCTCTGATTAAGAATAGTAAAGTTCATGCGCAATTTAAAACTGAAGATTTCAAGAACCAGATGGAAGCTGGGGTGCCACTGGGGCTGGGAGTGGACTGGATGAAGGGAAATACAGACTGAATGCATAATGGCAACAATCATTCTAACTCAGTAGTAGGCTAGAAACTATGGTGTTTTAAATGGAGTATTGTACTGCCTGTCATGATGACATTCAATTAAGTGATATCCTATGATTATTTCTCACCCTATGTGATTTAACAAAAACATTATTGAAATTAGGAAAAACCATTCTAAACACAAGCAAAAAGAATCTTTGATTGGAATTATAATGGTGTCTTTCAGAGGACTTTGACAGGTAAATTATGAGCATTTATAGCTAAACTTTGGAATATAATGTTAATTTGAAATAAGTTCAGACTATCTATGAGGATTTTATTTTTCCATATAGGTCTTAAACTATCATAATAGACATCTAGAAGAGGAGAAAGTTGCCCTTTAAAAGATGCTAATAATTTTAGGATTATTTATTGGGGGGGGTATCAATGGGGTTAAATGACTTGTCTAGTCACACAGTAAGTATCTGAGGACAGATTTGAACTCAGGTCTTCCTGACTTCAGGGTCATTGCTCGATCCACTGTGCCACTTATCTGTCACTGAGATGTTTTGAATAAAAGGTAGTAATATGCATAAAAGTTGTCCCTTGTTATAGTAAAGTATTGGGCTTTAGGCAGGAAGACCTGTATTCAAATCCCACCTCTGACACTATGCTTCCTACCTGTCTAACCATGGGCAAGTTGCTTGATTTCCATAGGCTTAGCAACTCTTCTGGCTTTAATTACTAAGTCATAGACAGACATCTTTTTTTGGTAGAAAACATCTCCTACCTTGACAAAATCACAGATTATTTTAATAACTACTTGGATAAAGCATTGGTCCTGGAGTGAGACAGACTCTCCTTCCTCATTTCAAATTAGACCTCAGATAATTGCTAGCTTTATGACCCTGGGCAAATCATCTGACCCTATTTGCCTCAGTTTCCTCATCTGTAAAATGAGCTGGAGAAGGAAATGGTAGACCACTCCCATATTTTTGCCAAGAAAACCCCAAACAGGGTCATGCAGATTCAGACATGACTGAATAACCAGGAGTCTAATAATTCTCAGTAAGGGTCAGAGTAGTCGTGATTCCCCCTTGGAACAGACTTTTTTCAAGTGGGCATTTCCCAGGAGTGTGCTTCACCCCAAACCTTTATGATCAGGGTATCAGGGAGCACAATATGCTTGACCCAGGGTTACCTTTGCTTGATCATGTTTTCTAAGTTCCTGATAAATTTAGCTATAAAGCATTGAAAATGACCTTCTATCCTGTTCACAAAAGAAGGGAGAAATTCTAAATTTCACATGTGAAAAAAGAGCAATGGGATAGAAAGTGAAAAGTGTGGGGTGTTGTCCCAGGTCTGTTCCTTATTACTTGCTTGTCCTTAAATAAACTGATTCTCAGTTTCCCTATCTGTGAAACTGATGTCATACCTGCTGATTGACTTCATAGGGTTGTTAAGAAGGTTAAGAGAATGGACATGGAAGTAACTGCAAATAGAAAGCTCTTTACAAAGGATTCTTAACCCTTTTTGTGTCCTGGACCCCTTTGGCAGACTGATGAAACCTATGGAGGCCTTCTCAGAATGGTGTCTATAAATGCATAAAATAAAAACATAAAGGATTACAAAGGAAACTAATAATGCTGAAATACCAACTACAAAAAAAAAAACTCCACAGGCTCTATGTTAAGAACCTCAGCTCTGTACAAAGGTAAGGTCTTATCTGCAATTATTTCATACAATGGAGTATAAGGAGTGTTTGGGGAGGACTAGAACCTCTGGTGTGAGGGCTTGCTGAGCCCTTCTCAAGGCTGTCCATCCACCTTTGGTATCTCCCTGTCACCCAACTCTCACTTGTGCCTCCAAGAAGCTGTAGTATTCACAACAGCTACACCCTGGTAATACTGTCTCAGCAGACAGGCTAACTATGTTGAGGGTAACCAACAGGTCCATCGGTGAATTAGAGGGATGTCTATTCCAAGCATGTGAAGACTTTCTTTAGCAGTGGAATAGGGGGATGAGAACCATTTTTTCCAACAGTTGTGGAGGTGGCTGAAGCAGGTGCTGTAGAGTGCTTAGAGCTTGGTCAGACATCAAGATTCCAAGGTCATCCGCTGCATCTTGGGCCGTTGTAAGGTATCCTGATTTTTTTCTTGCCACTAGACTTTGATGACTCTAAAAGACAGAGTGAGGCTGCTGACTTTGTGCCACTCCCTCACTTAAATTCAACTCACTTGAAAGTCAAGACATCACTCCATGATGTCATTGAACCTCTCAGAAAACAAAGGATGACCAACAACATAGTAAATGCTAAATAGATTTTGAAGGAATGAATATTGTAGAAGTCTGATGACAGAAGAAGCCACAATGAAAAAAACCCCAGGACCTTTCAATATTTCTTTTTGGTTTTTTGGAGGGAGGGAGGCAGGGCAATTAGGGTTAAGTGACTTGCCTATGGTCACACAGCTAGTAAGTATTAAGTGTTTGAGGTCGAATTTGAACTCAGGTCCTCCTAACTCCAGGGTTAGTGTTCTATTCACTGAGCTACCTAACCACCCCAATCCTCAAAATTTTTAAACATGGCATTATTATAATTAAATTACATAAAACTAATTAAAGCTTCACCTTCTAAAAAAAACCAGCCTTTCTCTGTAGTGCATAATGCCTTCCCTTCCCAAATAAAACCTGCATTTTTATTGTTGTTGTTAGTCATTTTGGTCATTTCTGACTGTGACCTTTTGGGGGGTTTTCTTTGTAGAGTTATTTGAGTGGTTTGCCCTTTACTTCTCCAGCTCATTTTACAGATGAGGAAATTGAGGCAAACAGGGTTCAGTGATTTGCCCAGGGTCACATAACTAGTAATTTCTGAACTTTCTGACTCCAGGTCCAGTGTTTTTTTACTTCCCTAGCTGCCCTTATATATGTATATATGTGTGTGCACACACATACATATTGTTTGATATATGGGTATATGTATACACATATACATATATATGTACATGCACACACACATGCAATCTAAAAGGGTTCACATTAAGGCCACTGAATTTTATACTTTTGCTGTCCATTACCATTTCCTGTAAAAGCTAAGATATTGTTCTATTCACTGCAAGTAGTGATATTTCATTATTTATGGCATCTTTAAATATAAAGTTATTTCCCTGGTTAGTTTAACTATGCATATTTATTTTACTTTTACTATTGCCTTTCCTGAGATAATAGCCACCACCCATGCTTTTTTCCATTTTTTTAGATATAATTATTCTCTAACCCCTCATTTTAATTCTATATGAATCTTTTTAAGTTTATTTCTTGTAATTTTTTTATTCTGCTACATAAACCCTACTCTCATTTTCCCTTTTCCAGCTGATTTTCCTTTAGAATTTAATGTATTTCTATGCCAAGTTTCTTGTGTGGGGGTGGGGAGAGGGAAGGGACATGGACTCCAGTAAGTATGTGGGTTCAATCCTTCTTTTCCTGGTTCAGATAAGAGAGGTTAATGTGATAACTACTCCCCATTTCCTCCTCCATTATAGTACTATGGAAATCAGCTTAGGGAGTGAAAAAAACTCTGGAAACTTGAATGAGAAAATATAGGGTCAAATGCCAGTTGTAGTATTTTTTACCTGGATGACTTTGGGCAAATAACTTCCTCAAAACTCAGTTTTCTCAGCTGTATAAATGGGATGATCATGCTTCAACTATCTACCTCACAGGGTTATGATGAGAAAAGTACTTTATAAATATAAAAAACTCTACATAAATGTGAACTAATAATGCCATTGATATGATGTAGCCTGAGTCAGCTTCCCTCTTGAACTCATAAATATTTGGGCTGACCACTGCAAATACAACTGTATTCAGAGGGGCATTTTGCTATTGACTCTAAATGAGATTCTTTACTGGCATAAGAATGATCAGAATGAGCCAATACTGTGATGTAAACTGATTTGAGTTCCCTGACCTTCCTCTGATTGAACAATCCAATCCAATCAGCATTTATCCAACACCTACTATGTGACAGGCATTTTGCTAAGTGATCAGGATATATTTTTAAAAATTATAATTTTATTTTTTCCTCCAATTACTTGTAAAAACAATTTTAACATTCTCTTTTTAAAATTTTTACATTTTTAAAATTTAAAAAATTCAAATTATCTCCCTCCTCTGGCCCCCTCATTGAGAAGGCAAGGAATTTAATATAGGTTATACACATGCAGTGATACAAAACATATTTTCATGTTAGTCGTGTTGTGAAAGAAAACACAGACCAAAAAAAAAGCCTTAAGAGAAATAAAGAAAGTAAAGAAAAAAATATGCTTCAATCTGCCTTCAGACTCCATCAGTTCTTTCTCTGGAGACAGCATGTTCATCACAAATTGGGGATACAATTAAAATAGAGAGACCATCCCTGCCCTCAAGGTGCTTACAATCTCATGGAGACAGACAACACAGAAAATGAAGGAGTAAAGTGGGAAGGGAGGGTAGGGACATCAGGGCATCCATGGAGTTGAAACCGGATGGAGCAGTAGACGCAGAGCAGAGCAAGTCCAAAAGTCCAGCTTCTGCTCTCTACAAAGGAAGACAATGGGAGGAGCTTGGTATTCTACCATCAACCAGTACAGTTTTGGTAGTAACCTGGTCTAGCCTGAACATCTGAAATAATCAAAAAATATTGTAGAAAATAAGTTTCTTGTGTTCTGCTGAGCCTTTTATAAAGAAATACATGCCAAACTGCTACAGGTAAAATAATAAAAATTCTAAAATAAATAAAAAAACTGCTCCTTCAATTTTTGTGACATATGAAGTGAAGTACTCACATTGGCTAGGACCTTTTTTTTAGGCTCATAGGTTAGGTGATTTAGCGCTAGAAGGAAACTTAGAGATTTTTTAGACAACCTCTCTCATTTGATAGGTGAGGAAACTGAGACCCCCCAAAGGTTAAGGGATTTGTTAAGGATGATACAGGAAGTAAGTGACCAAAGTGAGATCTGAAATTAAGTATATTGAAGTTGATCATTGCACAATGTTGCTGTTACTGTATACAATGTTCTCATGGTTCTGCTCACTTCATTTAGCATCATATCATGTAAGTCTTTCCAGGTTTTTCTGAAATATGCCTGCTCATCGTTTCTTACAGCACAATAGTATTCCATTATATTCATATTCCACAACTTATTCAGCTATTCCGCAGTTGATGGGCATCCCCTTAATTTCCAATTATTTGCCACCACAAAAAAAGGGCTTCTATAAATACTTTTCCCTATATGGGTCCTTTCCCCTTTTTTATGATCTTTTTGGGATACAGCCCTAGAAGTGGTATTGCTGAGTCAAAGGGTATAAAATTATTTACAGCCCTTTGGGCATAGTTTCAAATTGTTCTCCACAATGGTTGGATCAGTTTATAACTCTGCCAACAATGCATTATTAGTGTTCCAATTTTCCCTCTTACAACCTGTGGGACCCTGGGTTTAACTTCACCCTGTTTGCCTCAGTTTTCTCATGTGTAAAAATGGGCTGGAAGAGGAAATGGTGAACCACTCCAGTATCTTTGCCAAGAAAATCCCAAATGGTGTCATGAAAACTTAGGCATGATTGAAAAATGACTAAATCACTCACTGAACATCCTTGAGGGATACAAATAATTCTTGAGAGAAAATATAAGCTCTTTGAGAGTAAGGATTGTTTCATTCTTTGTCTTTGTATTTCCCACCTCCTTCCTTATACCTCCAATAGAACCTGGCATATGGTAGACCCTTAACAAATGTTTGTTGATGGACTGATTACAGAGGAGGCCATTCATCAGATATTAGCCACATACTCTCCCCTTTAGAGCAAGAGACTCCACTCTGCTAAGACAGCCGATAAATGACACTGAGGGTGCTGGCCCTTTGTCAGCTGTTGTCTGATTAACTTGACAAGATTCAGGTGGCGTCGAATGACTGCAAAATTCTCTGTACTCAATATCATTTCTATACCAGTGTCTGGGAATGGGTGAAGATGATTTCAGCTTTTGCAACAAGCTACATGCTTCCATTTTGTGGTGGCCTGGAATGTAAACTAACTATGGAGAAGTTAAACCAACTAAAAACAAACACTACCTCATCTGTGGCTGGCAGATTTTTTTTCTTTTAACTTATTGGAAGTGTCCTTGGCTTTTGCTGTCTAACTGTACTATTATGGGGTACACCGGATGCCCTTTAAGTGATGAATAGGACCTTGGCATGCTGCCTTCATGACCAATAGCTCTCCCACCCAATTTATGTAGTTTTTGCCCTGCTGTTATAGAGAGCTTCAGAGAAAAAAAAATACATACAGGACTAAAGCACATTGAATGATAATTTAGAAGAGCCTAACCCCTTAACCTGGCCACATGAGAGTCATCTCTTCCCATAACAAAGGGCTTTTGTGGGGTTGGGTTTGTTTAGTACTGGGGCTATCGTGGGTGAAGTATCCTCCCCATAGGACCAAAAATTTAAAGCTTAAAATGTATTGCAGAGATCATCTAACTTTACCCCCATTAGAAAGTAATGCTCTAATGCTCTTGTCCTTCTGCTTGTATTTATAGTCGAAATGCTTAGTACAGTGTCTGGTATATAGCAGGTTCTTAATAAATGTTTGTTTTTTGTTGTTTTTTTTTTGAGGGCAGTTGGGGTTAAGTGACTTGCCCAAGGTCACACGGCTAGTTTTTTGTGTTGAGTGTCTGAGGCCGGATTTGAACTCAGGTACTCCTGACTCCAGGGCCGGTGCTCTATTCACTGCGCCACCTAGCCGCCACCTAGCCGCCCCCTTAATAAATGTTTGATCTCTCCTTCCTTTCACCTATTTGAAATGGAATATCCTCTTTAGACCACTAAGTGCCGCTGGAGATGATACAGAACCCTGAACTGGAGTCAGAAAGACTTGAATTTAAATCCAGCCTTAGACTCTTGTTAGCTGCCTGCCTCAGTTTCCTCAAATGTAAAATGGAGATAACACCTATCATATAGGGTGGTTGTGCGGATCAGATGTGATAATATTTGTAAAGTGCTAACACAGTACCTCATTAATAATATGTGCTTAAATATTTGTTGACTTGTTTCCTTTATTTTATATATCAGAAAACTGAAGCCAAGAAAGAAGTAATTTGTCCAGGGTCATATAAGTAGCAAATGGTAGATCTGAGATTAGAACCCAGATTTCTGGATCCAAATCCACGACCCTTTTTGCTTATACCACATTGCTCCTTAGCAACAGTAATGCAATATAATGTTAGGTCTTTGGGCCTTGGCAAAAAAAAAAAAATCTAAGAAGAGCATGGTCAGGGTGGAAAACTCTGGATAAAAGTGACCTTAGTGACCTGTGAACTTAAGAAATTCTTGAAGTTCCTTTTTTTCATGGTCACACCTTTCTGTAGCACTGTTTCCCTCCACATTTTGAGAGTTCATTTGTGTCTCCCACCACCACTTGACGCCATAAATTCTGTTTTTATTCGTTTGAATTTGCATTTCTCCATTTTATTTATTTTGTTAATTTATTTTACTTAAATATGCAATAAGAAAAGAAAAAAACAATATAAACTTAAATACTAAAACTTATTACAAAATAAGAAAAAAAGCATTGCCATATGCACAGCAGAACATAAGAGAAAATTCAAAATATACAGCAACAAATTTCCATTTCAAGAAAGCCTCAGGACAGCTAGGTGGTGCAGTGAATAGAGTACCAGCCCTGGAGTCAAGGGGACCTGAGTTCAAATTTGGCCTCAGACACTTAACACTTACTAACTGTGTGACCTTGGGCAAGTCACTTAACTCCAATTACCCTGCCTTCCCCCTCCGCAAGAAAAATCGTTAAAAAAAAAAAGAAAGCCTATGTAATAAATATTATACATTGTCTTCAGAGATGTCCATTTTTTTCTTTGCTTCCTTGTAAGTTCTTATTTACTCTCTGCTGTGTACTTTTTACTTTGTTCTTTTTTGCCCCCTTCCTTCCTACCCCCCAAGAAGGCTATAATTAAGCACAAATATGTGTGTGTAATATATGTGTCTATATATGTGTGCACACATATACACATACTATATACCTACACACTTATGTATATGTATATATAGGACCGTGCACACAAACAATACATATGTATACATACATATACTTACACATCTATAATCATACTTTTATATACACATATACATTCATATGCATCTATGTAATACTATACTCTGCTTGTCTGTACTATGTTTCTCTGAGGGTGGATAACCTTTTCCTTGATAAATTCAAGTCTTTCCATATTTTTCTAAGTCTACCGACTTATCATTTCCTATACCACAGCAATATTTCAACCTTATAATGCCTAGTTATTTTAAATAGTCTAGCATTTCTCCAGTTTACCAAACCCATGGTTGTATAGCAGGCTGGTGTTTTTTTATACCAAGATAACATGCCAGCTGGGCCCTAGAGGAGGAGATGGTAATCACCAAAAAATACTCTGCTACATTCTCCCGCTTCCCCACATCCAGCAGGTTCTGAGATGAAATGAAATGCTGATAAACCACAGGATCATTACTCAGTCCAAATGGTATGTCCCTAGACTCAAATTATCTCTGATAGGCCTTAAAAGTCATCTTCTATTCATTCCCTTCCTAAATCTGAATAAGGTTATAGGTCCCCTGCAGATCCAAGCTAGTGAATGGGACTGCCTGGTGGAGTCACTCCAAAAGGTCAGGGATAAGTGGTAGGAAGGCCAGTTAGTGATCTTATATTGTAATGACAGAGAGGGCTTGGATGGCAGAGCTTTAGCTCCCTAATTCTTTCCCACATAGGGGTCCCAGGAGGGTAGTTAAAGAGAGTGGCAAATCCAGCTGTAGATTTCTTTTCAGAAATTCTTGGAGGGTTTTTTTTTCTTCCTATCTTAGAATTGGTCAGGGGACAAATGCAACTGGAGGGTGTCCTGGTCTTGAGGATGTCCTGGATTTTTCAGTAGTGGGAAACTCAGAGTCAGAGAGTTTTGTCAAATAATCTCTTTCACTAAGCACAGGTATATAGGAACACTGATTTTCTCCTATCAAGATATGCTTAGTGACACAAAGAAAAAGTTTAAATGGAAGCCCCAAGGCTGGTACTGAGGACCCTTTCAGGCCCATATCTAGTTTCAGGTCAATCTTTCCATCAGGGAGTTGGCTCAAGCTGCTCTGTGTTTGTATTATAGTATGCTGGCCTCTGATAAAGGGACTGAAGTGTTGTACTGCCTTTTTTTGGTCATGTCCCACTCCTTGTAATCCCATTTCAGGTTTTCTTGGCAAAGATACTGGAGTTCTTTGCCACTTCCTTCTCCAGTTAATTTTACAGATGAGGAATTTGAGGCAAACAGCATTAAGTACCTTGCCCAGGGTCATACGTCTAGTAAGTATCTGAGGCAGGATTTGAATTCAAGAAGATGGGTCTTCCCTGACTCCATGTTGGGCAGTCTATAACTGCCCATAGAGAAACTGTAATATCTCAGACTAAAATAAACATACTATCTTAGGATAAGGGTAATATGGTGGTAGGAGGAGGCAAAATGTATTAATTCAATCTTATTGATGTTGAAATGTCCAGACTTTGGTGGAGTCTGAAGCAATTTACATAGTTTTCTCTCTCCTTAAATCTTTTTTGTGGGGGCAACTAGGTGGTGCAGTGAATAGAGCACTGGCGCTGGAGTCAGGAGGACCTGAGTTCAAATCCAACCTCAGACGCTTAATACTTAACAGCAAGTCACTTAACCCCAATTGCCCTAACTTCTCCTCTCCAAAAAGAAAAAAAAAATTTTGTATTTACCACCAGGTGACCTAGTGGATAAAGTGCTGGCTTTGAAGCCAAGGAAGACCTGAGTTCAAATCCTGCCTCAGATACTTACTAGTTACATGTTAACCTGTTTGCTTTAGATTCTTCAACTCTAAAATGGGAATAATAAGAGCCCCTACTTCCCAGGGTTGTGAGAATCAAATGAGACATATTTGTAAAGCATGGGGGGCGGAG
>CM053599.1:118488105-118505701 GCA_028646575.1 Pseudocheirus occidentalis | reverse complement strand
GGTACAGCCTGTATTGAATTGCTGCTCCTCCCATTAGGAGTGGGTGACAGGGGAGGAATTGCAAGAATCCAGTGTTTAAAGCTATACAATTAAATGCAACTGGGAAATAATACATACAGGGACAGGGACAAGGAGGAGCTCCCTGCCCTGCTAGAAAGCTAGAGAGGTGTTGGAGGAGGGCATAAAAGGGAACAGATTGTGGGAGGGGTCTTACAGTGGGATCACTGTTCTGGGCTGGGGGGTAGGGACAAAAAGGGGAGAAAATTTGTAACTCAAAATCTTGTGGAAATGAATGATGTAACCAAGAAAATAAATTAAAATTTTAAAAAAGATAGAAATTGTTAATATAGTTTTATCAGACCATAACACAATAAAAAATTATTATTGGTTCAAGAATCACAAACAAAAGACATAGGCCCAAATGGACATGTGATTAAATTCTAAAAAATTAATGACTCAGAGAATGAATCATAGAAAGAGTGAATAATTATATGGAAGAAAATCCTAATGATGGAATTACTTCCCAAAATTTCTGGGATGCAGCTAAAGCAGTCCTCTGGGGGAAGGGGGGACATATTCCTACAAACATACTTTATCCAAATGGGGGAAAAGATATCATTAATAAGCTAAATTTGCATTTAAAAATTAGAAATACAACAAATAAATCAATTTCAAATAAGTACAAAGTGATATTAAAAATCAGAGGAGAAATAAATTAGAAACGAAAAAACCATAGAAATGACAATTAAACTAAAATCTGGTTCTTTGAAAAGATTACTAAAATTGATAGACTTTTAACTAATAATTATATTAGTTTTAATTTTTTAAATTTTTTTTTAATTTTTTAATTAAATTTTTAAAAAAAAAATTTTAATTTTAAATTATTAAAAGAATGCATCTTGCAGTGTTTAGTAACTTTCTTGGCTCTGCTGACTTTATTCTGCTTCAGTTCATAGAAACTGTTTCATGCTTCTCCATATTCATCATACACATCATTTCTTATGGAACAATAATATTCCTTTGTATTCATGTACCACATTTTGTTTAACCATTGTACTACAATATGGTTAGTTATTCACCAATTGATGAACATTTACTTTGTTTCCAATTTTTGCTATCACAAAAAATGCAGCTTTTTATGTTTGTATATATGGGGTATTTATTCTTGTTGGAAACTTCCTTGGCATATATGCCTAGTAATGAGATTTCTGGTTCAAAAGATATGGACATTTTAGTCACTTTATTTGAATAATTCCAAATTCCTTTCAAAAAGTACACAATTTCACAGTTCCATGACAATGTATTAGTGATAGAGTCCTAACAGAACTGCTCCCCAGCCCAGCATTATAACTTCATTATAGGCCTGGCCCCACTGAACGGCAGGCCCACTGTGCCTACCTAGCACCTTCCCCTTGCCCCCTTGCTAAAGTCTTAACTTCTTCATTTGTGCCTCACTTCTCACTAGAACAACAGGCGTGTCCCTGAACTCTTAGTTCCCACAGAAACAGCAGGTGTGTCCATGTGACGGGATCCCAGCAATTGCCTCTACCTAGTCACTGCTCCCAGACCCATTCCCACAGAAACAGATAATCACAATCACACCATTCATCTAGCCCAAGATATGACCAAATATCTAATTATCTATCTTGATGAGACAGGACCACAATAGCTAGCCAATTTCAGGGCATCGTGACCAGAATGTTAAACCACCAAATCATAGATGAGACTCTTCCTGCATTACCTAATCCCTTAACACACCTCTCCTGCCTCTTTTTAAATCTATGATTTTTGTTATATAATTGCATCTTGACTCCATAAAAATCAATCTGGTTTTCTCTGAAGTTGCTGGTTCCTTTTGGAACTTAGCCTGATTCATGAGAGGCATCAATCTCAATAAATGCCTATACTTGGATAGAGGTGGTCTAACTGAATTCTTTGAGAGGGTTGCACCACAACACATCACAAAACCCCAACAGTTTTTTGGGTAGTCAGAGACCCCACCACAACATTAGTGTCCCTATCTTTCTACAACCTTGACTACTGTTGATTTTTGTCAGGTTTTCAATTTTTAAATTTGAGTTAAAACCTTAGGGTTATTTATATTTGAATATATACCATATATGCATCTGTGTGTATGAATATAAATATATGTATATATTATATGTGTATGTATGCATATGTATGTATATATGATGTATATTCTCAGTAGAAGGCAAGCTCACAGAAAAAAATTCATTTATATATGCCTTTGTATCTTCACCATCTAACATAGTCCTTATACATCATAGACACTCAATAAAATCTTTCTGAACAGATAAATGAATGCCCATGGCCATCTAGGCTAAATGGAACACTTCCTTGTTTCATGCAAAAAGAATGACCAGGACAGACAAGAGAATGTGTGCACACTTCAGCTCAATGAATCATAGGAGGCCCTTTCTCAAGTGTGTGACTGAGTTGTTTATTGAGTACTAGACAAAGGGATGACATAAATTGAAAAATAAACATATATTTCATATATGGGTAAATATGTATTTGTCCAAATGGGTGCATAATGATGTGTAGGGTGTCTAGGAAAAGCCATATAACTGTGGGATGGCAATTTATTTTTCTTTTCCCAAGACCATGGTTAATAGGGAATGTCTGCTTACCCAGGCAACAAGTTTTAAGAGGGCCAATTTGCTATGAAAGCTGAGAAGGGTTTGAGAAAACAGAGCTTGCTTTGCTCATGCATGGTTCTCCTCTTCTTCTAAAACTTATTTCTCAGATCCTGCTATTGGCTTATTTTCCACATTCTGTTTATATGCAAAGGAAAAAAATGTACATAGAGCTAAACTCTGTTTCAAGTATGGATATACTAGATTCACTTCTAAAAATTGTCATTCATCTAAGAAAGGTAGAAAAGGGTGATAATGCCATAGAATTATGAGTAAGTCAACAAAGTCAAGTCAACAAATATTTACTAATTATCAGCGATGTTCCAGACACTGTGCTCAACACTGGGAATATAAAAAGGCAGGGAAAAAACCAGCCTCTTCTTTCTAGGAGCTCATAGTGTAAAGTGATTAGTTTACTTAAAAAGAAACTCCAAACTGAGTTTGATAAAAGAAAAGTTCCTGAAATCTATTTACTTTAAAATCCTTTTGAAATGAAAGAATCCCAAGTATACTCCCCCACTGTCCTTCTCAGGAAGCAAACTAGAGCAGAATAAGACTATCCTCTATTAAAAAAACATTTGTAAAGGATTATGATTATTGTTTAATAGGTAGACTGAATGTAGGTTCTATGGATCATCAAACTTCCATGATTATTGTTGAGATGCATGCAGATGAGTTCTGACATGCTCCCTTAAAAACTCTCCCTCTCAATTTGCTACTATGTTATAAAGAATAAAAATAAAATGCATTACATATCATTTCTACAGCATCAACTCTAGATTCCACCACCAAAATAAAAGATTCAGATTAAATGGAAAGATCTTCAAATTCGGAGTGGGAAAGAGGGACCCAAGTGGAAAGGTATTATGGTTTAGTACAGAGGTGGGGAAACTGCAGCCTTGAGGCCAATGTGGCCTTCATAGAACTTCACCGAACAAAATCACCTTAATAAAAGGATTTGTTCTGTAAAACTTGGACTCAGTCAAAAAAAATGCACCCAAGGTCCTTTAGTGAAAGAAGCCACTGTTAATCTAGACCCCAAGACATCTGAACCATAATCCTTGTCCAGTCCCTAGCTATCAGGAGTCCTTTGGAATTGTCTTGGATCATTATATTGCTGAGAAGAGTGAAGTCATTCACAAGCGATCATTACACAATATCGCAGACACTGAATACACTGTGCTCCTGGTTCTGTTATATTAATTCATATAAGTCTTAAGAGGTTTATATGAATTCTTCCTGCTCATCATTTTTCAGCAATATTCCACTATAATCACATACCACACTTTGTTCAGTCATTTCCCAATTGATGGGCATCCCCTCAAGTTCCAATACTTTTCTGCCACAAAAAGAGCTGCCATAAATATTTTTGCACATGTAGGTCCTTCTTCCCTCTTTTCTTATCTCTTTAGGAAAGAGACCTAATAGTGGCATAGCTGGGTCAAAGAGTATGCACATTTTTATAGCTCTTTGGACATAGTTCCAAATTACTCTCCAAAATGATTGAATCAGTTCACAACTCCACCAACAGTACGTCAGTGTCCAAATTTTTCCACATCCCCTACAACATTTATTATTTTTCTTTTCTGTCATATTAGCCAATCTGACAAGTGATGGTACCTCAGAGTTGTTTTAATTTGTATTTCTATAATCCGTAGTGATTTAGAGCATTTTTTTCAGATGACTATAGATAACTTTGATATTTTCACCTAAAATATTCATAGACTTTGATCATTTACCTATTGGGGAATGATTTGCAATTTTATAAATTTGATCAATTTTCCATATATATGAGAAATAAGGCTTTATCAGAGACACTTGCCGTCAAAATTGTTTCCCAGATTTCAGTTTACTTCTAATATTGGGTGCATAGGTGGATTAAATCTTTAATGGAGGCCAGATTAAACAACTGAAACATATAAAATAAATAACTGTTAATAGCTTTTAGTTTATTTTTTTATCAACTCTAAGCTATTCTTTTTTTTTGAGGGGGGAAGGCAAGGCAATTGGGGTTAAGTGACTTGCCCAAGGTCACATAGCTAGTAATTGTGTCAGATGTCTGAGTTTGTATTTGAACTCAGGTCCTCCTGATTCCAAGGCTGGTGCACTGCAACACCTAGCTGCCCCTCTTAGATATTCTTAGGCAACTAGGTGGTGTAATGGATAAAGAATCAATCCTATAGCCAGGAGGACTTGAGTTCAAATTTAGCCTCAAACACTTACTATCTGTGTGACTCTGAGCAAGTCACTTATTCTTGTTTCCCTCAAATCGTTATCTATAATGTGAGCTGGAGAAAGAAATTGCAAATTATTCCAGTGTCTTTGATGATAAAACCCCAAATGGGGTCATAGAGAGTCAGACATGACCAAAGCAACTCAACAACAACAAAAGTTATTCTTAATCTCTTTATTTTCTCTTCTTTAAAGCCTACAGATGGTGAGCAAAACAGCTTTATTAAAAGGTCTGACATTTTGTTTGAACTCCTTCTCAAAACCTCTGGCTCTTTCACAGTTTTGGAAATCACTTCCAGATAATACCTTTCCAACTTCCTCCAATCATGAAAGAAATATTCCTCTTCCTGACCAAGCCCTCCTCCAAAAATGGAGTGCATGGAGACTCAATGCACACACACACACACACACACACACACACACAAACACATCTAATGTTACTAACAATGGCTTTTAGTTGACATAGGAGAGCTTGCATTTAGTTTGTGCTGCCCAAATTTAACTCTAACACTAATTCTTTGAATTACAGGACTGAATGTTTAATAGAACAAAATAAATTCTGAATAGAGTTTTCATTTGTTTTCTCACACTTTGGTAGGGTGTAAGATGCATATTTGCCAGAGTACAGATGGAAGAAATCCTCCATTCACACCTACCTGCTCCTGGAGTTTCAACTGAAATCAAATTTATAACCAGTTGAGAGAACCAATGTAATAAAATTAAAGCACAGGAAAACTATCATAGTAGGATTTTGTTAGTGACCTTAGGAGACTTCAGGGACTGTCTTACTGAGGTCTGGGAAATCAAAGAACAGTGACAAAATTCATATTCAGTTGATCTAATTATAGTATCTTGAAAACATTATATATCATTATTAATTAGATTATACAATACATAATTCTATAAACTAATTATGTTAATTAGATTATATTGTATTAATTAGATTGTATATGTTATGATATATGTAATAGTATTATACATTGTACTAATAATTAGATTATATAATGCACTATTATATAACCTGATTATATTATATATTATCTAATAATATTATATAAAAATCTTAGTGAATAAATTAACACAGGAAGAGCACAAGAAGACATTTGCGTTCTACTTCATTGCCACCTATCTGCCTGATTCAGGGAAATAAAGTTGCCTATAAAACTTCTCCTAGAAAGTTGGTTCTATCCAGACAGAGCCTAACCACTGCATGACCTACAGATGTTAAGGCTGTAATAGACAAAAGGAGTTGGTATCCATTACATATTTGACAACTCCATATGAGAATACTTAGAATCAGAAGTTTACTTGTGAATATTTAATGAAAAAAATTGTATACAAAACACACTTTGAACTTTAATCTGGATTACTAACATTTGTTCCATCACTTTCTTAAGACTAGACAAACAACAAAATAATAAATGAAGCTCCGATTTATAGGTTTGCCACTTTCCAAGGTGTAAAAGGATCACACTGAAAATTTAACAATTGGATTCTTTTAGATATTTCAAGCTACTCCAGGATAGCCCTGCTTTGAATGCACTAGTCAAGAATAGGCCAGATAAAGCTAAACACAAGATTGGCAGGATTCCTTTGGAGTGAAGGAATATATTTATGACTAGTCATTCTGCTTATCCCTCTTTTTTCCCTGTGGATGAAAAATCCTGGCTTAAACAGGCTTTATCAAGGATTAAAATAAGAAAAACAACAATAGCAAAAATAATAACAACTATGGACCAGACATAGTGTTAAGCACTTTAATAGTAGCATCTCATTTGATCCCATAATGGTAATGGGAATTTGAAGATCTTCCCTGACCCTTAATAAACCTAAGGGAATTTTAAGACCTTCCCTGCTTTGAAGATATACTCTGCCCCCTAATAGGTTAAATGTAATAACATGGAGCCTGTGGTAGAAGGAGATTGCAGAAGGGTGAAGCAGAGCCCACAGGAAACTGGGAGTCAGAGCAGCTAGACTGGAGGGAGGAGAGGATACATCCTAGAGAGACAGTTAGACCTGTGAGTAAACATTGGTTTGTGGGAAGGCTAAAGGATGCTATGGCTCTCTGTGCTGTTGTGGCTTTTTAACTTCTTTGCTACTATGATGGAATCAGCTTACTGGTTTGCAGATTTGCTTTTCTGGTGTCTGAATAAATGTTTTGCTTCTTTTTTCTATACAGAGAGTCTGTTATATTTCGTGATTGAGCACTATGCAGGCATCTTTATAGTGAGTATTGGCACTGTGAATATTGCATTGGTGCTACAGATCCTCCAAACAATTCTGGTATATAGATCTATTATTATCCCCATTTTACAGATGAGAAAACTGAGTTAAACAGTGTTTAAGTGATTTCCCCTAGGTCTTATATCTAGCAAGTATCTGAGGCTGGATTTCAATTCAAGTCTTCTTGATGTTATAGGTGGTGCAGTGAATAGAGTGTCGGGCCCAAAGTCAGGAAGATTCATCTTCAGTGAATTGAAATTCAGTCTCAGGCATTTATTAGCTATGTGACCCTGGGCAAGTCACCTGTCTTTTTAGAACTCAGTTTCCTCATTATAAAATGAGCCAGAGAAGGAAATGGCAAACCATTCCAGTATCTTTGCCAAGAAAAGCCCAAATGGCATCATGAAGAGCTTGACTCAACTAAACAATAACAATAATGACAACTACTTGACTTTTGGTGGTCTATCCATTGGGCCACCTGGCTAACCCTTAAAAAAGAAAAAAAAAGAGAGCTAAACTTTACATTTCCCATTCTCCCACCAAGAAACAAAACTTTCAACAGTAAAGTTCCCTTCCATTGTTAGCCAGTTGTCAAACTAGTGAGCAAAAGTACCTCATTAACATCATCTGAAAGAGTACCTAAAATAAAACCCTAACTACTAGCAATGTGCAAGAAAAATGATCTGTATCTTCAAAGCAGTTTGTAATGAAAAATTATACATACAAGTAAAAAAGTACAAGAATGTCTCTATAGAAATACAACAAATACAAAAAGTCCCAAGCATAGCTCCTGAATTTGTCATTCTCTTTCCACCATCTCCACTAGGGAACTGGACTGTTATGGCTCTAGGTGTACTATTAGAATCAATGGTTAATACATTTGTTTCCATGGAAGAAACTGGAAGCATAGATGTTAATTTACATGGCTACATCATCTCAGATATCCAGAGAGCATATAAGAAGTAAATGGAGTGATTTTAATAAACAGTCCCAGTGACAATTACCCAATTTTGACATTTCCTGAAAACTGACATGTCACATATTAGCACAATTCCATATTTATGAGTAATGACTGTGAATAATGAATTGATGGAATGAGAAGCTGTTTACTTCTAACATACTGGTGGAAATAAAGACCCCCTCCAAACTGGTCATGTTCAGGATGAGGTTAGCACCCTCTAGCATAGTTCATTGAGTTGATCCTGTCTTTTTTAATCATTTTATATCTTGGAAAAATCTGTGACATCTCTCATCAAATTCGACCTTAGAGAAGAAAAAAGAATGCACAATAATTTTCAAAACCTAATCATTCAATCTAATTCAGAGTAATAAATTTTTCTCTCATTGGAGTTGATTTTAATAGCTACTTTTTCTTATTATCAACTTATCACATTTCTAGAGTATTTACAATGTGCCAGGCCCCAAGGTAAGGAATGAGAAAGAAGGAGACAGGAAAGGAAGGGGAAAAGAATAAGTATTTATATAGAACCAGTATTTGCCAGATACTGTGCTAAGTGCTTTTTACAAATATTATCTCATTTGATTTGATAGATAAATTAATGATATAAAGTACTTTTCAACCATGCTACCAACTGAAATAAAAAAGGACCAACTCTAAGACAAGATGAGCACAAAGATAAGCAAAACCAACCCTCAGTAATATTTCTTCTCTTCACACAGAGCACTTACTGTATATATTACTCATTTGGTACTTAATTATTTATTATTATTTAGTACCTACTTTTGTGTTTTTCTTCTCCCCCCATCTAGATTGTATGTGTCTTGAGGTCAATAACTATATCTTATACTCCTTACATCCTCCCACAGTGTTGAGTACATAATAGTCATTCACAGTATTCATTTATTAGTAAATTATCTTTGGGGCTAGGGGAGCAAAGTAATGGCTTACCCCTTTAACTCACAGGGAATCACTGCCTTTAGTAAAATGTATGTTTTCCATTAACATTAAAAATAATTTTAAAATGATATAACATTAGGGTTAAATTTCTTCCACAAGACCGATAGATTTTATATAACTTCAAATTTTATAAATAATTCGTAAGTGTATAGTTGATATTATTTGACATTGTTGCAGTTTAAAAGCTGCACTCTCAAAAATGGCACTGAGAGGTAGGTAAGGATGTTCTTAAAAATAAATATAAGGAGGGGCGGCTAGGTGGCGCAGTGAATAGAGCACCAGCCCTGGAGTCAGGAGGACCAGAGTTCAAATCTGGCCTCAGACACTTAACACAAAAACTAGATGTGTGACCTTGGGCAAGTCACTTAACCCCAACTGCCCTCCAAAAAAAAAAGCAAAAATAAATAAATATAAGGAAACTACAAATTAACATTAGTAAGAAACACAAAAGATACATTTCGTTTCTCAGACCTTTATTAATCACAAAGATAGTTTTACCACTATAGAATATTTTGGTCACGTCTATACAATGGAAAGTAAATGTTGAGACTTTCCTCTCTTTTTAATTTAATATCTTATATTTCTCCAATTACAAGTTAAAAACAACTTTAACATCTGATTTTATATCTTTGATTTCAAATTCTTTCCCTTCTTCCCTCATTACCCACCCCTACTGGGAAGATATGCAATTCAATATAGGTTGTACATGTGTAGTTACACAAAACATTTCCATAATGGATATATTGTGAAAGTCCGATTATATTTCCCTCCATCCTATCCCACCTCCCACTTATACTATATTCTACTTTGACCCTGCCCCTTTTGAAAAGTGTGTGCTTCTAACTATCCTCTCCCCCAATCTGCCCTCCCTTCCATTATCCTCCCTCTTATTCCCTTCCCCTCGATTTCCTGTAGGATAAGATACCCAATGTAGTGTGTATGTTATTCCCTCCTTAAGCTGAATTCAAAATAGAAATTGAAAGAATTCACCAACTGCCTCTGGAAAAAGATCCCCAAAAGAAAAGTCCTAGGAATATTATAGCCAAATTCCAGAGTTCCCAGATGAAGGACAAAATATTGCAAGCAGCCAGGAAGAAACAATTTGCATGTTGTGAAAACACAATCAAGATAACACAAGATCTAGCAGCTTCTATACTAAGGGATCAAAGGGCTTGGAATATGGTATTCTGGAGGTCAAAGGAGCTAGGATTAAAACCAAGAATCATCTATCCAGCAAAATTGAGTATAATGTTTCACAGGATAATATGGTCATTCAATGAAATAGAAGACTTTCAAGCATTCTTGATGAAAAAAGCAGAGCTGAATAGAAAATTTGACATTTCAAATACAAGAAGCAAGAGAAGCATGAGAAGGTAAACAGGAAAAAGAAATCATAAGGAACTTATCAAAGTTGAACAATTTACATTTCTACATAGCAAAACAATAATTTTAACTCGTGAGACTTTTCTTAGTATGAGGATAGTTGAAGGGAATATAAATGTATATGTGTGTGTATACATATATGTCTATATATGTCTATATAGAAGGGTATATGTGTGTATGAATACATATGTGAGTGTGTATATATATATATATGTGTACAGGTACATATAGAGGACACAGGATCAATTGAATAAGAAGGATAATATTTAAAAAAATAAAATTAAGAGGTGAGAGAAGGATAGGGAGAGACAGAATAGGATAAATTATCTCATATAAAAGAGGCATGGGGAAACTGTTACAATAGAGGGGAAGAACAGAAAGACAAAAGGGAATGGGATAACCTTACTCTCATTGCATTTGGCTTAAGGAGGGAATAACATACACACTAAATTGGGTATCTTACTCTACAGGTAAATAGAGGGGAAGAGGATAAGAGGGAAGATGATAGAAGGGAGGGCAGATTGGGGGGGAAGGTAGTTAGAAGCATACACTTTTTAAACGGGATAGGGTCAAAGTTGAAAATAGAACAAGTTGGGAGGTGACATAGGATGGAGAGAAATATAGTCAGTCTTTCGCATTATATCCACTATGGAAATGTTTTGCATAACTACACACGTACCACCTATACTGAACTGCTTATCTTCCCAGTAAGGGTGGGGGGTGAGGGAAGACAGGAAAGAATCTGAATTCAAAATTTTAAAATCAAATATTGTAGAATGTTCTGTCGCAAGCTTCAGGATTTTTGTGCACCTGTTTTCAGAGAGAAATCTGGGGATGTTATGAGGTTCTTCTGAGGTTGTAAAATCTAGAGATAGGTGTGTCCCAATCTCCTGACCTTTGCTCTGGTCCATGAGTCACCATGAGCACTCTTTTTCACCCTGGAACTATAACCAGGATCCCAGGTACCCTTCATCTGTAAGCTCTGGTGTGCTATTGCTACTCCTCACCCTATGAGTGAGGACCCAGATCCAAGTATGCAATGCAACAGAGTCCTGCCCCTCAAACAGCTGCCCTCAAAGGGATGCCTATACTCTCCTTTTGACCAGGTGTCTGACCTCCTTTCTGTCTATGAACACCTCACTGATTCAGTTGACCTCAAGGCCTACTGCTGATTTGCTGCGTCTGGTTTGCAGGGTTAGCCTGTGCTGGACTGCACTCTACTTTCCCCTTGGTGCAACAAATCTTTCCTGTCAACTAAGTTGCCTTGGGCTATTAAGTTGTTTCATCCCATCCTTTTGTGAGTTCTGCCACAACAGAATTTGTTTTTGGACAGCATTTAAAGTTATTTGGAAAAGTTTGGGAGAAGCTCAGGTGACTCCCTGCCTTTTCTCTGCCATCTTGGTTCACTGCCATTGTGAAACATTTCCTTTAAAATCTATCAGTCAGTCACATTTATTTCTTCATAGTCAATTACCCTAATTTCCATAGAAAAATATTCAAGCTTAATACTTTCAAGACAAAGAACTGGGAGAATCAATTACATTTTTCCCATTTTACTCGGATGTATCATATATTTTAGCACTATATTCAGGGCCTAACCTTCACTCAAAGTGGATTCATGGTCTTCTAGAACTTTGCACTATACAGTGAAGGCTGTGGCAGAGGAGGAACCATACTAGAGAGTTAGAGCTAGAGAGTTGCTGATTGCAGGTCACTTAGAAGAAGTTCCCTTCCTCCAGAAAAGCAGAGATGCACATCAAAACAGAGGAGAGAGCTTTGGCTTCAATGGAATTCTATCAGCCTCAGTCTTTATCTTTAATCGAAATATTCAAGATTGGTAAATTTATGATAGACTCAAAGTCCCTTTGCCTAACTCTGTAAAACCATATAGCCTCCATAATCTGTGGGCTGTCTGGAGACAAGCTATTGGTCTTAGTAGAGCCAGACTTCTAGGGATTATTCTATTTACAATTTCCTTTCCCAGACCAGACCAAGATGGAGATTAAGACAAACTAAAATACTTGGGATTTTCTCCTATTCTTCAATCAATCCACAAGCATATATAAATCACCTAGTATGTACCAGTCATTGTGTTAAGTATTAGCTATACAAATGCAAAAAAAGACAATCTTTGTTCATAAGAAGCTTAAATTTTCCTGAGGGAGACACTACACATAGGAGGGAGTTTTGATCTAGTCAGTAACAGGTCTAAGCACTTTGAAAATGGAGCCCCATAATAAATTTTTCCATAGCAATGGTAGCAATCATTTGAATATTATTTCCAGATTGAGATCCTTTTGAAGATATATATTCATCAATTGTTTAGGTATCTCAATCCTGGTTAGATCAATTAAAGGTGGGTGTAACTGAGTCTGTTCCTTGATATGCAAATCCTGAATACTTAATTTTCTATAGAACTTGGAAACAAATAAACAGTGCCATTTAATTGTTGACCTTCAAGTATGATCACTTGAGTGGCTTAATGGGGTAATCTCCTGTAATGGTAAGGGAATTTAAAGATCTTTCCTGCCCCTTAATGGGCCTCACTGGGAATACAACAAGCTTGCTTAGGGTAGGCTTGTTTTTCAGGAAAGTTCACCTTTTGTTACTTTGTAATGAGGCAGTGGTTCATGAAGCTTGTGATGTCCTCTGACCCTGAAGAAGGCTATATATATACTCCCCAAGGTGAGGTTTTGCTTTGGGGCTCACTTAAGGGGAAGAGTTGTGTGATTTGGCCAGCTGAGACACTGGGCAGTTGTTGAGCCCCCTCTCCCCCGCCAGCTTTGAAAACCTAGATGTTGGGGCTACTCTCTCTGGTAACTAATACTGTATGTATGTAATGGTCAGACAGCTAGAAGTCCTGTCTGTTGGTCTGTTGCATTGTGTTATTTTCTCTGTCTATAATTTTTGTTTGCTTGTAATTTCTGTTTGTATTTTCTGAAGTTCAGGTTGCTGACTTTTTCCCCTGAGCTAAGTGATTTTATATGTGTGTGTTTATGTACATGTGTATAAATACATACATATGTGTGTGTTTGATTAAAGTAATCAAACTTTTTTGAGTTTCTTTCCTTTAGAAAAGCAGATCAAAGAATCTGTGCTAGCAGCCATCCTGAATATGCTAGGGTACTTGGTGTTACATCTCCATTCTGGGAAAGCTAATGAATAAGTCAATGAACTACAGATCTTCTATGTGTTGCTCTGAAGTTTCTTTTATTGATAGTTCCATTCTAAAATCAGTGCCCTGTTAATGGAGAAAGGGAGAAGAATGTTACTTAAAATGATAATCAAGTCCATAGATCTAGAATTGGAATGAACTACTGGGGGCAACTAATCAAGCTTCCTTATTTAGACATAAAGAAACTGAAGCCCAGAGACACAGAAGGACTTGCCCACAGTCGCCCAGAGATTCTCTGTGAGGCTGAATTTGAACATAAATCTTAAAATGCAAGAGTTAGGCCCTTTTCCATTGTCCCATACACCCTCCCAAAGATATAAATGCTTCCTTTTCCTAAGCCCACATTCCTGTTCCCAGTTCTTCTCTCTTGGGAGCTGCTATAAGGCTCTCAACCTCCCTAATGTTGTGACCCTTTAATACTCATATGGGGTGTATCTGCATGTGGACAGGCCTGCCTGGATACAGAGGAACTGTGTCTCAGTTCCTAAGACCATAGGAAATATATGTTTTCCGATGGTCTTAGGCCACCCCTATGAAAGGGTTGTTTGACCCCCAAAGGAGTCGCAATCCACAGGTTGAGAACCACAGCAAGTTTAGCAGGAAATAGTTTGCTTTCATTCCATTTTGTAAACCAGTGCTTTAAAAAACATGGGGATGAGATATCCAGGGCCTTTCATTTTAACTCTGACAGCTGAAATTATTTAGTTGTGAATAAGACTTAATTGTAACTAAAATTTAATGATAAATCAGAGAGAGGCAGCTAGATGGTACAGCGAACAGAGCACCAGCCCTGGAGTCAGGAGGACCTGAGTTCAAATCCGGCCTCAGACATCTAACACTTACTAGCTGTGTGACCTTAGGCAAGTCACTTAACCCCATTGCCCTGCCCTCCCCCCTACAAAAATTAAAAAATAATAAAACTATTAATAAATAAATAAATTGGTCAGAGAGATGAGTTGGATTTCAAATTGTATTATATCACTATCACACTTTCACCACTAAGAATAATATTTATTTATTTGTTTGTTTGTTTGTTTTAGTATGATAGCCTCACAAATTTGATCTGATTGGAAATCATTTCTTCCAAAGTCTTAAACTATTTCTGGAGAGATTATGTGATAAAGAAATACTTATGAATATGCTTCAATTTTAAAAAGGGGATGGAAAGAAGAAATGAAGAAGAAGATGCTTCCTACCTTAATTCTATGCTTCCTTAGTTCAGGTAGTGAAGTCATACAGTGGATAGAGTTCTAAAGCAGATAAGAGTGTCACAATGGATAGAGTTGTGGGCCTGGAGTGAGGAAAATCTTAGTTCAAATCTAGCCTTGAATCCTTACTCCATATCTAACCTCAATTGAGCAAGTCACTTAATGTCCATTTGCCTCAGTTATTTCATCTGCAATTTGGGGATAATAATGGCACTTCCCTCTTAGCATTGTTATGAGGACTAAATGAGGTGATAATTGTAAAGCACTTAGCACAGTGCCTGGGACATGGTATATTATTATTATTATTATTATTATTATTATTATTATTATTATTATTATTATCATTATCATCATCATCATCATCATCATCATCAATTATTTTTAACCTAGAGCCAAGAAAACCTGAATTCAAATCTGACACTAGTTTTTCCTTAACTGTGTTACCCTAAGCAAGTTGCTTACCTCCTGTTTGGTTTAGTTTCCTTATCGGAAATATGTAGATAATAGTAGCACCTATTTTTTAGGGTTGTTGTAAGTGTAAGAATTAGAAAAGATGTATATAGTACTTTGCAAAGCTAAAAGTAGTATATAAATGCTAGCTATTATTAGCCTGGAACGTAGAAATTAGAACTTTGGAAACTTGTAATCTACATAGTACTTGATATCATAAGTCATTATTCAAATGTCTTTTTGATCGAATGCAAGTAGTTACTATAACTATACATCTTTATCTATTGAAAAATAAACATCATAAGATGATTCTTTCCTCCTTGTGCTTAAAGTCTTATGTCTAGTTTCTGTATCACGCAAGTTCTCACCAAGTACTAGACGGTGGCAATCATTTAGTCTATGGCATCTACTTTATGATATTGTTTATATTAAATTGACTAAAATCAATATAAAAAGCTAACCCTATTATATGAAAGGGGTTCTAATACAGTGTTGAACCAATTAATTTTCTGACACCTGCAAGAGACATTTTAAACAGTCATGAAAAATAGTGGTTTAGTGATTCTTTCCAGAAATGTATAGCGTAGGACTTAAATTGCTAAGGATTTTTCCTCCCATATTTTTACTGTGAGAAGTCATTATTGCTATAGCATGCAATGTTTATTAAGTATTCTCATGTTTCACATGAAAGGCACTATGGCATAGTGGATTGAGGGCTAGGCCTGAAGTCAAAAAGACCTAGGGTGAAATCCCACCTCTCACAATCTTGAACTACATCAGGGGTGGAGAACCTGCAGCCTCAAAGCCATGTGTGGTCCTCTAGGTCCTCAAGTGTGGCCCTTTGATTGTAACCAAGGTCCAAAGAATAAATGCCATTAATAAAAGGGTTTTTTCTGTATAACTTGGACTCAGTCAAAAGGCTGCACTTAAGGACCTAGAGGGCCATAAGCTCCCTACCCCTGATTATGCGACATGTCACCTCCCCAAGCCTCCATGGTGACAATAACACTGAACACCAACCACACTTAGTTTTTATGAGGTTGAAATAAAATAATGTATGAAAAATGTTTTGCAAAATTAAAAGTACTCTATAAATGCTGGTTGTCATACAAATCCAGCTTCAAGGTTCTATTTAACAAGCAATGTGACATGGTAGACAAAGAACTGACTATAGAACCAAGATAATGTGGGTTTGAGCATTGTCTTTGACCAGACCTGCATCACCTGTGGCCTGCCGGCCACTCACACAGCCTACAGGCTCTTTGGGGCATGCCAAAGGATTTCCTCTACATACAAAGAATGTTTCCCTATGCATTTTACTCAGGCCTCTAGAAAACCTTTAGCATGCCACAAGCACTGGTCAGCAGGCCACAATTTGTGCAGGCCTTCCTTTGACACACACTGACTATGTGACATTTAGCAAGTTACTTAAACTCAGTGCTCTGGGCAACTCTCTGAGACTCTATTTTTCAGAAAAGGTATCAATCTGCATTAGAAGGAGCTTCCTCATTCTCCTATTTCCTTTAGAAATGAAATTATAGGCCCAGTCCCTAACATGGATATGATTCTCTGTGTAGCTATAAGGGAGAATCAGCTTTAAAAAAGTGTATCACTATAAAGACTGACTGTAGGAACTCTTTAGCGTAAGGCTGCCTTTTAAATGGTGAGATGCTGAGTTATTCATTTTTCTTGTTGTATACTTTGTCTTTAAGAAAAACAAAGAAAAATTCAATTAGTTCGATTCTGCAACCTATAGATCAGAAAGTATAGCATATATTTATGCTGAGCCTTCTTTTATGCATATATACAGAAAGTTAAGGCACAGTGATACTCAACAAAAGTTTAGAAGTGGGGGCGGAGCCAAGACGGTGGCTTAGAAGCAGCACAGCACCACAGCTCCCACACAAACACGCTAAAAAAACAACTCATAAAATGGGACTCTGAACAGATTTTCAAGCTCCAAAACCCTCCAAAAGACAGAAAGCACATCTGTTGCTAGAGGCCGCACAGCAGGTGGGGCTCTTCACAGCAGTCTGGGAGCCGCGGCCGAAACCCCGGCAGGGTCAGGCCCTGGGGCATCGAGCGGGGAGCCACGTCTATAGGAGAGCAGATCGGCTGCACTGGAGGCACAGTTACCACATTTATCAGGCCAGAAGAAAAAAAGGCTAAGAGAAAGGTCAGTGGATTTTGCTGACTGGGGAGGAGAAGAGCAGGTCCAGCCAAACTGCTCCCAGGGCAAGGAAGCAATGGGAGGCAGCTATAGCACCAGGAACAGAGCACCAGAGGCCTCCACTGGGCTGCTTCAGAGCCCTCTGCCTGCAGATAGCAGGGGGGCTGAGGCAATCCATCA
>CM053599.1:118470346-118487605 GCA_028646575.1 Pseudocheirus occidentalis | reverse complement strand
GAAAATATGGTCATTCAATGAGGTGGAGGACTTTCAAGCATTCTTGCTGAAAAAAACAGAACTGAATAGAAAATTTGACATTCAAACACAAGAAGCACGAGAAGGTAAAACATAGGAAAGAAATCATAAGGAACTTATCAAAGTTGAACTATTTACATATCAATATGGAAAAAATGATAATAGAAAAGACCAGAGCTGAACAGAAAATTTGTCTTTTAAATACAAGACTCAAGGGAAGCATGAAAAGGTGAACAGTAAAGAGAAATCATAAGGGACTTATTGAAGTTGAACTGTTTACATTGCTACATGGTAAGATGATTATTTTAAACTCACAAGACTTTTCTCATTATTAGGGTAGTTAGAAGGAATGTATACATACATACATACATACATACATACATACATACATACATATATATATAGGCACAAGTTGATTTGAATATGAAAGGATGATATCTAAAAAAGTAAAGTTATGTGATGAGAGAAGAATGTACTGGGAGAAGGATAAATGGAGAGATAGAGTAGGGTGAATCATCTCATATAAAAGAGACAAGGAGACAAGAAAGAGCTTTTACATTTGAGCAGAACTGGGAGGAGGTGAAAGGGAATGAGTGAACCTTACTCTCATTGGATTTGACTTAAGGAGGGAAGAACATACACACTCATTTGGGTATTTTACTCTATTGGAAAGGAGAGAGGAAGGGGATAAGGGGGGATGATAGAAGGGAGGACAAATTCAGGGAGGGATAATCAGAAAACACTTTTGAGGAGGGACATAGTGAAAAGAGAATAGAATAAATGGGGGGATAGAATGGAGGAAAAATATAGTCTTTCACAACATGACCATTATGGAAGTGTTTTGCATGATTATACATATATAACCTATTTGCCTCCTCAATGACGGTGGATGAGGAGGGAGGAGGGGAGAGAATTTGGAACTCAAAGTTCTAAAAAAAATGTTAAAAATTGTTTTTACATGCAACTAAGAAATAAGATATACAGGCAATGGGGTACAGAAAGCTCTCTTGCCCTACAGGGAAATATAAGGGAAGGGGATAAAAGAAGGAGTGTTGGATAGAAGGGAAGGCAGACTGGGGGGAAGGGATAATCAGAATGCTCACCATCTTGGGGTGGGGGATGGGAGAGATGATGAGAAAATCTGGAACTTGGGGAGGCTAGGTGGCACAGTGGATAGAGCACCAGTTCTGGAGTCAGGAAGACCTGAGTTCAAATCTGGCCTCAGACACTTGACATACTTACTAGTTGTGTGACATTGGGCAAGTCACTTATCCTCAATTGCCCCTCCAAAAAGCAAAAAAAAAATCAAAATAATATAAAAATACACTACTTTTTATTAAGTAGAATTAAGGTCATAAGATCATAGGTTTATAACTGGAATAAACATTAGGGACTTCAAATTCAATCCCTTAATTTTACAGATGAGGAAACTGTGACACAGAGAGATTAAGTAATTTGTCCAGGGCCACAAACTAATGTCTGAGCTGGTATTTGAATATACCTTACACCAAGTCCAATACCCTATGTGTGTCCAGTGTTAGAGAGTAATGAATAGTAAGGAGGAATTAGTATTCCTTTATAATCTGTCTACCATTTGAATTAGCTATTGCTTCTGACTGCTTGAAATACATAGGAAGTAAATTATTTTGCAAAGTAAAAAGTTATAATTTATTTCTTTTATAAATTCATATTACCATGTTGAGCATTTTAAATGAATTAGATTTTTAAAATGATATTATGACATCATATTGTGAGGGATAATTTATAATGAAGTTTCCCCATTCTGAAAAATCAAATCTAGAATGTCTTCCAGTATTCACTAGGCCTAGGTTTAGGTCACCTGACCTTCAAGCAATCTGGGGCTTACAGCAATGGAGACCCTCCCCCAGAGCTAGGTCAGCAGAAGATAAGCCAAATAAGGTTAAGACTGCTTTCATTGGACACCCACATGTTTCCAGGTCCTTTGTCTCAGAGAGATTCCCACTCTTAGGTTGTGGGTCAGCCCCCCTACCAATAAGAGTGAAGGCCAGTTGGGGGGTTGGGTTTACTAAACACTGGCTTCTACCTGTTGCTCTCTCCCTGCTACCATGTGGGTGGCAGGGGTAGAGTCCTTTCTCATGAGAAAGAATAAAGGCCTTTTCTGACTTTAGATTCAGACTCTGAACTCTTTCAACTCACACAATATCATTTTAGAGTTAGAAGGAATTCTAGAATTCATCTAGTATTATTTTCCTGAAGAAAGTAAACAAGTCCAAGGTCACATTACTGGCATGAATAAAATATACATGCATAATTAATATACATATACACATTTAAGCACCTGCTATGTGGTAGGAACCCTAAATACCCACACAGATACACAGTGTATATATACACACAGAATGATATACACATACACTTACAAATGTACGTGTATATATCTGTGTCTCAGTCTGTGTTGAAGAAGAAAATGGCAACCCACTCCAGTATCTTTACCAAGAAAGTCCAAAATGGAGTCAAAGAATCAGAAACAAGTGAAATCACTGGACAACAATATATGTGTATGCATGTTCATATATGTGTGTATATGTGCATATAATAGTCACATATGTACACATATAATACAAATACTATGTTGTGTTTGTATATACATATATACACACACACTTTCTGTTATTTCCTTTAGAATAAATTATTTTCATGACGCAGCTTAACATCCTTAAAAGAAAGTTTACTGTACAAAACACTCCATCTCCTGTCTCCCATTTTTATACAGGCTATCCCACTTATTAGAATCCCATTCTCCCTCTGTTATAGGTCAGGTATCACCTACCAAGACACCAAAAAGCAGTACCAGGCAATGGGAATACAAAGACAAAAAGGAAACAGATCCTATCCTCAAGGAGATTCCATTTTAACATGGGAGAGGACAACATAAATAAGTCTAGGATCTTTCTGGGCTCCCTTTTCAACTCAACATGCCTTTGAAAGAGTGGGTATCAACTTAAGGTAAAATGGTAGTAAGGCACACAAGTAGCCAAGGTAACTCATGCTTCCCATAGAGGTTTCTATATCCTTTCTTTACTCATGGAATCCTCAAGCTTCTCTCCCCGCGCCCCCCACCCCCACCCCAAATATAGTCTCTCTCCTGGGAAGGTCATTCTGCTGACCTCCCAGGATCCCTTCTCTGTAATTTGATTTGCAGCTGTGGGACTAGTTCTCTCTTTAGTTTCAAATTGGCTCTCTTCTTTGCTGCCAGAGGTTCTTTGAAGCTAGTGGCTTGCTTCTCAAGTAACTCCACTGAATTCTCTCTCTCTTTCTCTCTCTCTCTCTCTCTCTCTCTCTCTCTCTCTCTCTTCCTTCCTCCCCACCCCCACTCCCATTCTCATCTCCCCATCATAAATGGAGTCATGCTCTACAAAACTGCTCCCAGCCTTTATTGACTAAAGATAGGTTTTTTTTAAAGGTTTCTAGGAGTACAACTAATCTACAGTCAACAGTCAACTGCTTCACTAATTTCATCAAGAAAACCCTTATAAATTAACACCTCATCATATTGGTTAACTATCCCTCACTTTCTGTAATTACATCACCTTCCAACCATCCATTTATACTTAGTTTAACACCTAATCACTTGTGTGATTGTGTGATCTAGAAAAAATCAATTGGTCAAAGACAAACTCTCTCCCATATATATATACATATAGACCAAGAAATCTTTATGAAGTTGGTAAATGAATACTCACTACAGGAAGTTTTTCCTTATCCCTTAAAAGTAGTGCCTCCCAAATTATTTTATATTTACTGCCTATGTTTTGTAGTTTTTGTGTATGTGTAATATGTACACATTTTGTATATGCATATTATTTATATGCATTTATTTTGTATATAAATGTATTATAAATATATGTAATATGTATACATACATATGTATGTATATACATCTATGTGTACATTCACATATGTGTGCATATTTGTCCACCTCTAGATATATAGGTGGAGAGGTAGATACAGAAATAGAGATAGATAGAGATATCACCTTGGTATAGAAAGACTTGGGTTCAAGCCCATTTCTGGTAGTGTGAGATGAGTCATTTAACCTCTCAGTGCTCTAGGAAAGTCTTTAAGACTATGAGTTGTAGAAAAGGTGCCAACCAATAATCAAGGAGTTTCCTTTCCCAGAAGCTCTCTACATCAGTGTAATTGCATGTCCAATACCACCCCTAAATTATTACAGAAAATATATACTGTCATGACTGCATATTGTGAATACTTTTTATTTAGGGCAACCTGGCAGAGTGGATAGAATGGTAGACTTCCAGTAAGGATGATCTGAATTTGAAACTTCACTCTGGTATTCACTAGCTCTGAGATCATAGCAAAACACAACCTGTATGTGCTTCCCTCAAATCCCAGGACTTATCTAATAGGCTATAGGTGGAGGGAATCCTCAACATTGATGATTCACTTTTTGAATGTCATTTCTACATGCATGTTGCATGTCCTCTGTAGAATCTAAGTTCCTTGAGGACAGGGACTATTTCTGTTTTGTGTTTCTATCTCCAGTATTTCACATAGTGCCTAGCACATAGCAAATACTGAATAATTTTTGTTCTTTCCTTCCTTCCTTCCTTCCTTCCTTCCTTCCTTCCTTCCTTCCTTCCTGACCCTGAACAAGTAACTTAGTCTCTATTTGCCTCAATTTCTTCAACTATAAAACACTGATGATAATAATATCACCTGCCTCACAGAGTTAATGTTAGGATCAAATGATATAATACTTGTAAAGCACTTAGCATGCCTTAGGGTCTGTTATATAAGAAGAGCTATATCAATGCTTATTCCTTCCTCCCCTTTCCCCCTTTACATTCTTTTCTGGGTATCCACAGAACCTAACTCAGCACTTTGCATATAATAGGCACTCAATAAATACTTTTGGTTTCAGTTGTTGATAACTCAAACTCAGTCTTCTCCTAGAGATGTTAAATTAGCCAGACTCTCCTCTGGGTTATTGAGCACTAAACAATAAACAGTGGATCAATTTTTTTCAAAGAAACACCTTCCCAGTTTTCCTTAATGTCATTAGACAGTGTGAATCCATGCATTCCATCTGTATAGAATGGTAAACAGAAAGGAAGTGCTTTTGAACATCCTACCAATGATGTAAGAAAATCAATAATTTGTAAGGAAAAGCTCCAGCAATATATATTGTTTGAACTACTTATTGTGATGTCAAATTCACTTTATCATCAGCAAACAGACATACTCCAAGATGAATATTGAGAGAAGCATCCTTTTTACTGTTAGCATTTAAAAAGCCTAAAGTTGTATAGATTTTTATAATCAAGTAAGTCTTGATAATTCAGTAACAAGCCATTTATTTAACCCTAAGACCCTTGGTGCCTTAGGTCATCAACTTTTCCCACCATATTTGATAGGTTCTATCAAAATCTTGTTTGAACATTAGAAAGAACATTTTTCTTCCTTTAATTGGCATTCCTCATGTATTTGTCTCATTTAAAAAACATTTTTACTCTAGATACCTTAGTGAATATCTCTCAATATATCAGTTATAGATTCACTGTCTCTACACTACCTGTAAGCAACTTTTGGAGTCATCTAGTCTATTGGTGTGGAATTCAAATAGAAAGGGAGACCACCATATAAGGATCCCTACAGGCTTCCTGGTGTCTTAGAAAACAAATATTAACATTACTCACGTTCCACTGCATTTATTTTTTTCCTTAAATAAATTCCAATTACATTTTAATCTGGTTCCTGCTTAACTCAGGAATGATGCGAGCCACATGCACCTTCTTTTCTAGTTCAATTCACTTATTGTATGGATATAAAAAACTGAGGTCCAGTGAGGCAAAATGCCTTGCTCAAATTCACCAAACTCCTTAGTGGAGAGACAGGACTAGAATTTAGGTCTCCTAGTTCCTAATTCATTATTCTTCCTTTTGTACTTCATTGTGTGTCTAAGACCTAACTGGTATGTAACTTCAAGCAAGCCTTTCCCCATAGGGTCTGCTTGGGACTCCAGGTATACAGAACTGACTGGTAGGTTCTCTCCTGCTGCTGTGCCTGGTAGTCCTCCTTCCTCCTTACTTGTCAAGATATACTGCTTCTCTTCTACAGCTTCTTTTTTGGACGCTACCTTTGAGCATATGTGTTCTGGAAAGTATACTCCAATAGACAGCCTCTCAATCAATTGACAAGCATCTATCAAGTGCCTACTATATGTTAGATTCTTTAGATTTAAATCCAAGAGTAAAACAGTGTATATACCCTCAAGGAAACTGCATTCTAGGTAGACACCAAATACATTTGCAGATACATATGAAATACATGAAAAGCAGCTATGCTTTTTAGAGAAGGTACTGGCATCTGGGAAGAACAGAAAAGGCCTCATGCAGATGATGGGTCTTGAGCTAGGTCTCAAAAAACCCTAGGAATTCCAGGAAGCAGAATGAGGAGAGCATTTCAGACATGTATTGCAACCTGTACAAAAGCACAGAGATGGGTGATGGAATGTCTTTAGCAGGAAGGACAAGAAAGTCACTATGGCCGGATTGTAAAATGCAGAAATGAAAGTAAATGTGTAGGAAGACTTGAAAGGTGGGATGGAACAAGGTTATGAAGATACGTAAATACCAAGAAGAGGGGTTTCTATTTGATCCTAGAAATAATGGAAAGATATGCATATACAACACATAGCTTTGTAATTTTGGAAACTCATTTTGATAATGGCGTGGAGGATGGATAGGATTAAGGAGAGATTTGAGGCAGGGAAATCAACAAGAAGGTAATTTTAACAGTCCAAGCTAGATGGACTCAACAAGCATTGTGGCTGTATGAGTGGAGGGGGGTAGGCATATGTGAGAAATATTTTGGAGATTTGGCAACTGATAAGAGACATCAAAGTTGTGAACATGGAGGACTGGAAAGTTAGTTCTACCTTCGATAGAAATCTGGCAAGACATTTCATCTGTTTAGTCCTATTTCTCTCCTTTTAAAATGAAGAGCTTGGACCAGATATCTCTAAATTCTCCCTGTGGCTCTGAATCCTCTGATCCTATCAACTAATATGTCAATCAAATTGCATTCTATATTTAAACATTTTTTACTTTATTTTTTTTACTTTTAAAAACAAATGCAATATATTATAATTAAACTGATAATAAGGTCATATTCAGTAACTAAACTTTTTTTTAAAAATCATCTTTTCTTTTAAGTAAGTTTTGAAATAAAGTCAAACTTAAAAATAAAATTAAAAAGGAGCGTCAAAACTTTTGATAATTTTTTTTTTCCTAAAGGCTCCCTTCCTAACCATGGAACTTCAAACAGTCTTCTGCCTGAGTGTGAAGGGCTAAAGAAAAAATTATAGATTTACTGAGGGCTGCTGAGTCCTTGAGTAACTGCATTGCATGCATTTAAATGGAAGGGGGAAACCAAAGAGAAGAATTTCGATAATAAATACAATGAACTTTTATAGTCTTCTCAGGTTTCAGGCAATTACATTCTGGGTTATAAAATCATCCTGTTATTTAATAAATGCTACTTAACATGTAGAAAAAATGCCTAGCAAAAGGTATTCCTACTTTTGTTTGCTATTGAAGGCCACAACAACCCCTAACATTTACTCCCTATCTTGCTAGCGAATATAGCTTATTTGTACGACTGGAGTAAAATTATTCTGTGGAACTCTCAGCAGTGAACTGTGTAGAAAAGAACACTTTATACATAGGTATTGTTGGGGTTTTTTTTTCAGTCACACAAGTATATAGACATAAAAACAAACCAGTTATTATCCAGAGGATCCTCTCTAAATAGGAAAGTAATACATGTTCTTATGCTTTATCAAAATTTGGTTTAAAGAGTCTTTTAGGCCACTTATACTCAGGACTATTGAGTCTAATGAGTTAAACAGAATAAACAAATTTTTGCCTTAATGGAAACAAATTCAGCATCCTTTCCCAGTGTTTTTAAACTTACTAAGGTTCCCAGATGCCTAGAAGTTTCAAAAGTACCTTGAATGAGTTCAGTGTTTTCTGATTCTGATTAAGTCAAAGGTAACTTAACAGTTTGGGTAAGTAGGTGGTACAGTGGATAGAGTACTGGAATTGGAGTCAGGACGCCTCATCTTCCTGAGTTCAAGTCTGGCCTCAGACACTTACAAGCTACGTGAACCTCGGCAAGTCACTTAACCCTGTTTGCCTCAGCTTCCTTGTCAGTAAAATGAACTAGAGAAGGAAATGGCAAAACACTTGAGTATCTCTGCCAAGGAAACCCTAAATGGGGTCATGAAAAGTCAGATGCAACTGAAATGGCTAAACAAAAATAAATAAGCTTAACATATCAGTTCCTTATAGGAAGAAAACCATTATGATATCATAAACAGAGTACTAATTTTGAAGTCAAAGGACCTAGGGTAAATCTGAGGTTCTGACCTTACTAGAAGCTGTGTAATATTAAGAAAGTCATTTAACCTCTTGTGATCTTAAATGACATATCTGTCCAATGAGAGTCATATTTTGGAATTGATTCTCTCTACAATCCCCTGCCATGAGCTACTGAGACAGTAGAAGTCCAACATGAATGTGGTACATCTCTTCCAATGAATATAATCAGTTATTTCAGTATTTTTTGTTTTTTTTTCCTTCTTGTTCATGTATGCCCGTGAGGTTTTTGCATATTATGGAACTGCCTTCATGGAGAAAATTAAAACTGTCCCATACCTGATATTCATATTATAACCAAGTATCTTATTTTTCACATTTGGGGAAATCCTAGACATGAACCACATCTAAGCTTGATTTGAGGAACATTCCTGAAGAAATTCAGGTTGCCGCAGAGTCAGAGAGAACCTGTCCCCCACATAAAAGTACCCGTGATGAACTCAGAGAGTCCCTTGTAAGTGGTCCTCAGGGCCACAGAAAACAATAATAACAGTTGGTATTTATATGGCACTTGAGTGTTTGCAAAGCACTTTAAATGTATTGCACCATTTGAGCCTGAGTTAGAGGATGTCTGTCACAAGTATGTGAAAGTTTCCCCTGGTGGATCGGATAGATGACAACAATTAGTTCCAACAGTCATGAAGGCAGCTGAAGCAGGACCTGTGGAACACTTAGAGCTTGGGCAGACATTGAAGATGCCAAGGTCATCCGCTGCATCCTGGGCCATGGTCAGTCATCCTCACCTTTGTCTACCCACTGGACTTAGATGACTCTAGAGGAGAAAATGAGGCTGACCACTTCATACGGCTTTGACTCACTTATATCAATTCACAGGCAAGTCAAGACAACACCCTGTGTTGTCATGGGTCCTCTTCACAGCAGGATAAATAGCAACAGCATTTGAGGCTGACAATAATCTTTTTTTTTAATTGACTTTTCTGTTTACTTTTAGTTTACAAGATTCAGTTCCAGAATCACTTGAGTTTCAGATTTTCTCCCCTTCCTTCCCTCCACCCCCCCCCCCATGGTGGCATACAACCATGTAAAGGATCTGCAAACTCTTTCACATTGTGCAATAGTTTGGTTGTATAGAAGCATTGTAACCTATGGAGTGAAGAATGGGAAAAAAAGAAACAAAACCAAACATAGAGAAGAACAACAGCATGTATTGCTTCAGTCTCCATTTGAACTCTGGTCTTTCTAGATCTTTCTCTGAATGTAGACATCTCTTTCCATCTTGAGACTTGTAGAGTTAATGATCTTTTGAGGAAGGTACTATAGTTATTATTTCATTTTTTTCAAATTAGGAAACAAGGGCTCAGAATGACTTATACTGTCACAAGACTAGTAAGAACTTAGGTCTTTCTGACTCCAAGACTAGCATTCTACCTGCCTATTTATCTACTAAGTTGCCCTTCTACAAAGACTTGTAATAGATATTGTTCAAAAGAATGAATTACAGGCCCTAAAGGTGATTCTAAAAGAGCTCCAAAATGTTTGGAGTAATAGCAGCACCAATGAAAGGAGGGTATACTTCAGGGGTGGGGAACCTGTGTCTGAAGGCCACATGTGGGCTTTGTACAGGCTTTTGACTGAGTTTAAATTTTACAGAACAAATCCTTTTATTAAGGAGACTTGTTCTGTGAAGTGTGGATTTAGTCAAAGGGCCACCCTTGAGGACCTAGAAGGGCACATTTGACAGCAGGTTCCCTGACCCTAGTATAGCCTCTGATGGTGCTTTAAGAAAGGCAACATTCATTTGCTTGGCTAACACTGAGGATATATGTATGTGTAGTAAAGACTGTGTTACAAATCATGAGTTATTAAATAGGTGCATACCAAACTAATGAGTCTGATACCCCTGGCATAGAAAACAACTGTATTAAACCTCAAAGGTGGGGGGGGGGGGGAAAGAATGTTTTCTTCTTAAAGAATCCGCTAGTCCAGCAATTCTCAACCTATGGGTTGCAACCCCTTTGGGGTTGAAAGACCCTTTCACAGTGGTCACAGGGCTCGCCTAAAACCATGGGGAAAACACGTATTTCCCCATGGTCTTAGGAACCTTTTCTATCTGTCTCCAGGTGGGTTTGCCCACATGCAGATATGCCCACATACAACAATTAAAGGGTCATGGCATTAGGAAGGTTGAGAGCCACTGCTCTAGTCATTTTTATATTCCAAGAGAACTTATGAAGTATCCTGGAGGTGGGAAAATATGTTGACTTTCATTGCCTATGAAGGTAAAGTATCGAGAATTCTATCAAGTGAGGCCAACCTTTCACTCTGTTAAATGCCGAGTCCTCAAGCCATTGTTAATTACCTAGGTAAGTCAGAGCTTATAGGACTGCAGGTATTGTCAGTCTCAAGCACAGGCCTACACCAGACACTTTCATGAAACACTTAGATTTCTCTGTGCTTCTGAGAGCTAGGACTACCACAGCAGCCTGGGAAATTCATTAACATTCACCACGTCCCCAGTCTCATTATCTCCCCCAGATGTTTCTGCGACTGTCCCTTTAAAGAATCTCTCTATATTTTATTTACATTTGTTCAGCAATATTGATGCTTAATGAATAAATGCAGTACCACTGTCAGTACTGGAGACTAATTAAATCTATGTATGAGCCTAAGAACCTGATTGAAAAATTTGCAGTAACTAAACTGGGTTTAAATAAACACTTTAGTGTAGTGCTTTAATTACACTTTAGTTTGTAATGTAATTTTTGGCTGTTTAAACTATGATTGAGGCTGAGCTAATTACAAATGATTTTCTACTCTGTAATTAATAATAACAAAATTGTAATTAGACAGCTGCTGTAGATCAGGGCGACAGTTTGTGTATGCTGGCTCCTGATGATCAGTCTGGCAGATACTCAAGAATCACACTTGAGGATTGGGACAGGCCCTTGTATCTTGTGGGGTCCATTTTACAAGGAAAACTGGCCTGGCTTTCTATGTACATTCCTAAATCCTCTGTGAAGTCAGAAGGAAAGACACCATTGCTACTCCACCTACATTACATGTTATGGCTCTTGAAGAGTGGTGGGGCTTGTTTTCATACTCATGCAGAGATAGATTTCAGATTAAAAAGCCCTTGGGGAATCTTCACTTTGGAAAAGAGAGCAGTGGGGTAGTTCTTCTGTGTCTTTTTTTCTGGTAGTTTCAATAATCTCTCTTTCGGTTGCCAAAAGTCAATGCAAAGCTATTCAAATAAATCTGTGGTTTTGTCAATTAGGATGGGCCCTTCCCATCCATGCCTGCCTGTCCAATAAGATTCCTGTAGGAGAAAGGAAGGGAATGAGCATTTATTAAGTGCCTACTATGTGCTAGGCACTGTGCCAAGCACTTTACAAATATTATCTGTGTAATCCTCACAACAGCCCTAGGAGATAGTTGCTACTATTATCATGCCCATTTACAGTTGAGGAGACTGAAACAGAGAGCAATTAAATGATTTGTAGAAGCCACAGAACTATTAAGTGTCTGAGGCTGGATTTGAACTTAGCTCTTGCTGACTCTGGATCTAGTGCTCTATTCACTATATCGGTTAGCTATCATATGTATATAACATATACATGTATTCTCCCATAAGTTGTCTATAGAGGGTCCAACCAATGTGATGGAGCCTTACCTCATCTTTTTTCATCATATCATGAAGACACCAATACAGTTCTTGGTGCCTCCCTGTCAATCTTTGCCCTCATCATGTGACCAAGCTGCTTCTTTTAGTTTCACATGACATAATTTATTCTTTTCTTCCATCTTTCTTGTGTGTTATATTATGTTGAGATAATACCTTTCATTTCATATATGCTAGGCAATCCATATGTTTGCCATCTCTCCTCTCGTCACTGTTCAGTCATTTTCTGTTGTGTCCAACTCTTTGTGACCTCATCTGGGGTTCTCTTGGCAAAGATACTGGAATGGTTTGCCTTTTGCTTCTACAACTCATTTCGCAGATGAGGAAACTGAGGCAAACAGGGGTTAAGTGACTTGCCCAGGGTCACATAGCTAGTAAGTGTCTGAGACCAGATTTGAACTCAGGAAGATGAATCTTCCTGCCTCCAGGTTCAGCACTCTATGCACTATGCCACTGCTCTTGCCACTATTCAACCTCTATTTATTTTTTGATCATTCATTTCTTTGATATGATCCCTTATGCCACCTTGTGAGCATGCATCATCCTGGGAAACATGATGCATCCTATTTATGCACACCATGCATCCCTCCATTGGCCTTTGTATTTCCCAAAACTTTGTTTCCCTGGAGATTGTGGTCTGAGACTTGCAGTCATATCACATTGCCAGGAAAACATCTGTGGTGAAAAGAGAGATCTTTGTGCCAGTGAATAGCTTTGCCTCATTAAGAGCACTGAATAATTTCCCAACTCCAATTCAGCCTGTTCTCTTTCTCATATCTGATTTCAGCCTCAGCTCATTTCTGAGCTATCTTAAATGTATGTGCTCAACTAGCCCCAACCAACTCAGTGGACTTACAATTCATGACCTAGTAACAAAACCTAGAATAAAGTTAATAGCATGTCAGGTGGGTCATCTCTGAAGGATCTAGGCATGAACATGGACAAGGTTTGGAATATTTTCTCCATTGGTGCAAATGGAAACCCAATCTGCACATTCACTGAATTATAGCAGCATGTAAGTTAAAGTTTATAACATCTAGAAGAGACTTTGAGTCCAACAATCCAATTTTATATAATAGAAAAATGAAGCCTAGGGAGTTTAAGTAGCTTGCTCAAAGTTACACATGTAATACTGGCAGAGATGAAAGAAGAATCCATGTCTTCAGACTTTTTGCCCAGTGTTTTGTTTTCTTTTGTTTATACCTTTTGCAACTACAACCGCCAACATGATGAGAGTTATAATATGTGGCATAAAAATCAAAACATTAGATACAAGATCCACAAGGAGTTTGTGTTATTATTGCCAAGGAAGACAACCATGCCCATGTAAGCATTCTCTGTTAGTGACTCTAACAGAGAAAGAACATCTATACTAAGTTGAATGAGCCAGAGATCTGAGACAGAACGGAATCATTTACATTCTAAAGTATTTAACACAAGAGGAAATGAGAAAATGGAATTTTTTATCAGACCTTATGTAAAGTAGAAAAGTTTGAAAGAATTAGACAATAAAACATCACAACCGTCTGATGAATTTATAGATCCTTGGAGAAAAGGCCATATAAGTTTCAATGCAGGGCTAGATACAATGAAATTCTAATCATCCTGAAAATCTACTAGATAACACAGAGTTGTTGGAAAGAAAATTCCATTCAATCTGTCTAAACATATTGGAGTTTGGTCTAACAAATTCTGCTCTTAATTTTCAGGTACATCTTGACCCCAGATAAAGAGGTTACTAAGTAAAACTCCAAAAGACCATTTTTTGAAGTCTGCTCAGTTGGAAGGAATCTCAATTATAACACAGTGACATGACATGATTTCTGAGGTCCATGTTAATAATAATATTGTGTTTTAATTTGTTCTCGATATTTCTTATAATTTATTATTTATTCTCAGTATCAATTTTTAAAATTTTGAGTATCAAATTTTCTACAAGTAGCCACTTACCCTCCTTTGGAGAAGTCAAGAAATGTATCAGTTATGCATGTGAAATCATGCAAAACATATTTCCATATTAGCAATGTTGCAAGAAAAATAAAGGAAGTGAAAATACATACTTCAATCAACACTCAGTTCATTAGTTCCCTCTCTGGAGGTACAAAATATTTTTCATCATGAGTCCTTTAAAATTATCCTGAATCATTGTATCACAGGAGTTAAGTCACTTTCACAGTTGATCATCATTACAATATTGCTATTACTGCATACAAAGTTCTATTGGTTCTATTCACTTCATTTTTCATCAATTCACATAAATCTTCTCAGGTTTTTCTGAAACAATCCACCTCTTCATTTCTTATTATACAATAGTATTCCATCACAATAACATACCACAACTTGTCTGATCATTTCCCGATTGATGGGCATCTCCACTTCTTTGAAATTGGGGTGCTAATGAATTGTTGGTGGAGTTGTGAACTAATCTAACCATTCTCAAGAGTAATTTGGAACTGTGCCCAAAGGGCTATAAAGCTGTGCATACTCTTTGATCTAGCAATACCACTGCTAAGTCTATATCTCAAAGCTAGTAAAAAAGGTGGTGGGGAGAAGGACTTATTTGTACAGACATACTTATAGCAGCTTTTTTGTGATGGCTAAGAATTGGAAATTGAGGGGATGCCCATTGATCGGGGAATGATTAACAAGTTGTAGTATATTATTGCAATGGAATAAATGTTATTGTGTTATAAGAAATGACAAGCAGGATTATTTCAGAAAAACCAGGTAATACATACATGAACTAATGCAAAGTAAAGTGAGCAGAACCAGGAGTACATTGTACATAGTAACAGGAATATTGTTTGATGAAGAATTGTGAACAACTTAGCTATTCTCAGTTATACGATGATCCAAGACAATCCCAAAGGACATGGTGGAGTATGCTACCTGCTTCTAAAAGAACTAATATTGACTGAATACAGACTGAAGAATGTTATTTCCTTCCTTCCATCCTTCTTTCTTTCTTTCCTTCCTTCCTTCTTTCATACTTTGTTTCATTTGAGTTTTCTTGTACAAAATAACTAATGGAAATATTTTACATAATTCCATATATATAACCTATATTGGGTTGCTTATTGTCTCAGGGGAAGGGAGGAGATGGAAAAAGGGAAAGAGAGAATTTGGAACTCAAAACTAAAAAAAAAAGTTAAAAATTGTTTCAGCATTTAATTGAAGGAAAATAAAATATTATTTTTTTAAATTTGCAATTCTTGGTCACCACAAAGGTACTATAAATATTTTTGTACATATATCTCCTTTTTCCCTTTGATCTCTTTGGTATATAATCCTAGTTGTGGTATTGCTGGGTCAAAGGGTATGCACAATTTAATAGTAATTTGGGAATAGTTCCAAATTGTTCTCCAGAATGGTTGGACCACTTCACAACTCTATCAATAATACATTAGTGCCTCTATTTTTCCTATGTCCCCTCCAACATTTGTCATTTTCCTTTTCTGTCATGGTAGCCAATCTGGTAGGTATGAGGTAGTACTTTAGAATTTTTGAAATTTGCCTCTCTCTCTAATCAATAGTGGCTTAGAACATTTTTTTCATCTGATTATTGGTAGCTTTGATTTCTTCTGAAAACTGCATGTTCATATCCTTTGATTATTTATCAGTTGGGGAATGGCTCTTTTTTTTGTAAATTTGATGCAATTCTCTATATATTTGCAAAATGAGCTATGTAAATGAGAAATTAATTCAATAAATTTGTTGTAAAAATTTTAAATATTCATTTTTATGGAACCTTTCAGCAACATGTAGTTTCCCTCAGACTGATCAGAGTAACTGCCTCAAAGACAACCTGCTAAAATGCATTCTAGTCTGGCCCCATCCTAGCATTGCAAACCTCTCCTTCCAACCTCCTAAGTTGTTTTGGGCTAGAAAAAAATGTCCCAACTTGATCTTTTGTTGGCTATGCTGCTGAAGAATTTGATTTGCTGAGTTATTTTAAAGTTGTTTACAGGGGAATGTCAGGTGAGTTTGGCTCTACTCCACCATTTTAGTTCAACACACACACACACACACACACACACACACTGTTGCATTTCAGACCTATCCTGGTTCACTCTGTTTTAGGAAGCCTAGTTCCCCTTCTCCCACCCTTCCCCACACTCCCTACACCACTGCCAACTTCCAGGAGCTCACTACATCGAGGCTGCACATACTGCACACACCTGATTGATTTAGGCCAGTAAGGTCAGAAATCTTAAGCTCAAGAGACACCTCAGCTTCAGTTTCTCTGATAACAGGCATTACAGAAATTTGCCACCATGCCCAGCAGAGCCAAAGGTTTTCCTTGGATAGTTCAGTAGGGGCTGCAAAGTGAGAGGTCCCAGAAGGGCAAGTTACTGATATCTTTCACCCTGTTTTGCTTTTTTTTTTTGATTTTTTATTTGGAGGGCAGTTGGGGGTTAAGTGACTTGCCCAAGGTCACATGGCTAGTTTTTGTGTTAAGTGTCTGAGGCCAGATTTGAACTCAGGTCCTCCTGACTCCAGGGCTGGTGCTCTATTCACTGCGCCACCTAGCCACCCCCTTTCACCCTGTTTTGGGTAACTGGAAAGTAAAGCAAGTGATTACAACTACCCAAGATGAATTAAGGTCATCAAATAGTGGACAGAGGACTAGTACTTGTAGCAACTATTGGCTATGAGTGTGGTAACATGAAATGAAGGGCAGTGGTTGAAATCAATGTGCATTCTTCTGGTTCATATTTTGGTATGAGAAAAGCCAGCAAGAAAAGCAGGAGTCTGTGGCATCATGGGGCTTGAAATATAGCACGTCTCCCTGTAGGGTCATCATGGTGTGTGTGTGTGTGTGTGTGTGTGTGTGTGTGTGTGTGTGTGTGTGTGTGTGTGTGCGTGTGTGGTTTCATGTCTTGGTAGCTAGTACTCATTAAACCATTATGGAAGGACAGATGATAAGAGTTATAAGATCTGCATATCTAAATCCTGTCTGGATATTTCTTTCTTTCTGAGGGTGAATACCTGGTTGTGGGGAAGCAGTAAATGGGAACATATCATACAACAAAGTTCATTAAACCAAACAATCATCTTGTTTTATGAATTATTCTGTTAAAGCAAAGATTCTTACCTTAGAGTTCATGATCAATTTTTAATATGTTGATAACTATATTTCAATATAATTGGGATTTTTTT
>CM053599.1:118450659-118469846 GCA_028646575.1 Pseudocheirus occidentalis | reverse complement strand
ATATTTCTTTCTTTCTGAGGGTGAATACCTGGTTGTGGGGAAGCAGTAAATGGGAACATATCATACAACAAAGTTCATTAAACCAAACAATCATCTTGTTTTATGAATTATTCTGTTAAAGCAAAGATTCTTACCTTAGAGTTCATGATCAATTTTTAATATGTTGATAACTATATTTCAATATAATTGGGATTTTTTTTTTGGTAATCCTATGTATTATATACAATTAGAAAAAGTATTCTAAGAAAGGGTCCATAGATTTCACCATGCTACCAAAAGTTTACAACACACACACATACACACACACACACACACACAATTTAAAACCTTTGCCTTAAATGAAAGAAAATAATAATGTTCGAACTGGAAAGGACTAAAAATTATTTAATCCACCCTCCTCTCCCCATTTTACAGATGAAAAAACTAAGGAACTCAGAGGTCATTTTGTATACATACAGCTTATTGGTAACCAAACCAGGTCAGTCTAGCTTGGTTTAAAATCAAAGAGAAACTTCTTTAAAATTTCCCCATTAATTCCCCATATCTTACAAATGATTATGATAATTGATTTTACCCAATTAGTTTAAAAAATGCTTTTCCCTTGAAGGCTGCTCCCTACTCTAAATGGTGGCAAGCACAAAAGCACCTACTATAGAGAAAAATAAGTCACATATGCATCAAACCAATCAACTGACAAATATTTCCCAGCACCCACTCTGAGCAAACTACTAAGAGATCCAGGAAGACAAGACAAAGTCCTTCGCCCCAAACATTTATTAGAATGGTAAGGAAGACACAGAAAGCAATTGCAAATAAAGCAAGAAAGAAGGTTTGTAAAATTTTAGAGAAGGGAGGGGCCTGAGATCATATCTTGTCCCACTTCCTAATTTGTTGTGTTCATCCTTCCTTCTTCAGGAGGACCATGACATCAGGGAAATGATGATATGCAGTTGACTTGGATTTAAGTGAGGCAGGGCTGTGCAATGTCACTAGCCTCACTTTCACCTTCAGAGCCATCTGGGTCCAGTGGTCAGATATTCATCAGGACATTTCCTAATTATAAAGATAAAGTAATACCAAATTTTATGATATAGACTATAAATATTACAGGATCTGAAAGAAAAGGGAAGTCAATGAATACTATAGGGAAGACTTCAGTAAGTGAGATTTGAATTGGGACTTAGGACTTGGGGGAGGATTTGAATAGGTGAGAAGAAAGGAGGGCATTACTGACAAGGAGTATAACCTGAGCCAGGCTCCAAAATTGGAATGAGCATGACAGTCGCTGCTTTCTGAGGCAGGAGAGAGTAGGAGGAAATAAGATTGGAGAGGTAAGGGGCGGGGGTGGACCTAGAATGTGGAAGGCTTTGAAAATCAATTTAGACTTTTTGTGTAAGGAAGTAGAGAGCCACTGAAGGATTTTTAGCATAAAAGTAATATGATGAAAATAATGTTTTAGTCTGATAATAGGAAAGATTAAAGAAAGGGAGAAATTAAAGTCAGGCACACCAACTAAGGTTTATTGTAGCGATCTAGGTATAAATTAACAGTAATTGAAATAGTGAAAGAGACAGAGACAGAGAGAGACAGAGAGACAGAGACAGACAGAGACAGACAGAGACAGAGACAGACAGACAGAGACAGAGACAGACAGGCAGAGACAGAGACAGATAGACAGACAGACAGAGAAGCTATAGAACAGTCATGGAGCCTTTCTAGGTAATCAACCAGAAATAAACAAATGAATTCTCAGGACCATCTATTGGATGGCATACACTAATGGAAAATGGACTTTCAGTATGCATAGTTTGCTTAATGTGGAGCCTGCTATGTCCCCTACCACATGAGTAGGGGTAGTCCACTATGAAGGTTTATCTATTTCTAAGACTGGTGTGACCAAGCTAGTAACTCTCTTTTCCATCATCTTTTTGGCTGTGCTCTTAACTACTACAATCAGCATGGATGCCATGAATTGAGCAGGTAAGAGGGATAAGGGACTTGCCCTTTCCCTTCTCTCCCATTTTTGCTATTCACCATTCTCCCATACAAATGCACCTGGTGATATTTATATCTGCTTTGTGTCATTTGCCTTTAATTTCAGACACCAGGGGTAATCCCCACTGGACTAGGAGCTTAAGCCATGGTGACCTTGAAGCAGTTAGTGTGGTGCAGCAACCAGCCACCTCATCACAGAAACCCTGAGAAGCCAGGAGTGCCAAAAAATGACTCAAAACTCGAAGATCTGCAGACCAACAAAGATTGAAAAAAAACTGGAGCTGTCCCTCTCTCTCCAATTCTGCCCCTCCCCTCATGCAGTCAGGGTATTCATCACCATCAGTAAGGAGAGAGACATACACCAATAGGCTTTGGAAAGGTGGTTACAGTAAGTAATCCAGCAGAGAGAAACCATTTTATAGAGGGCATTACTTCTAGAGGAACTACTGTGACCAATAAGAGTCATTTCCAGAGCTCAAATACCCCCATCACCAGCTAAAGATATATATATAAAGAGACCACTCACAGTTACCAATGACTTTGCTACATTTTTAATTAGACACTATTTTTTAAAAGACCCAAATCCTGAGCATTAGCAACGATCAAAGTTTTTGTACAAAGATGCAATAATAAATCACCAACACGAGTAATAAATGTGACATAAGTGCTAAGTGATAATTGTTTAAGCAGCTTGAATAAAATTCTTTGCTAATGTCTCATGAACAAACTCTAAACTGAAATCTGTTTGTCCTTCAACATGTAATACTTGTGTTGTTTCATATCAATTTTTGAATTTCATTTCATCATTTTGAATTATTTTTCTTGTTTCCGTTATTCTGTAGTTTATGCCCCTAAAATGTAATACTTAAAATTATTTTCCAAATGCTTTTACTTTTTTGCATGCATACATATATGCATATGTGCATGTGTGTATACATATACATTTTCCCATCTTTAGAAATAGGTCAGAAGATTCTTCCTTATATTTGCCAGTATCATTAATGATGTTTTTTTTAAATTGCTCTTTTTATATATCATCTTCATTCTCAACACTTTCATATCTCATACATGAAGGGAATAGATGTAGATAGTATAAGTACTGTGGTTAAAGTGCTACCAAATCATAAAACTTGCCTGTAGAATATATATTTCAGCAAGACTTCAAAGTTAGCGTAAAGATAAGAAGTAAAGCCTCTTTCTACTATCTGGAAGGGGGTAGGAAGGATGTAAGCAACATCCTCCTCCTCATGACAAAAGATTTCATTTGTTTTGCACAGGCCACCCAAATAGAAACTTGAAGGTTTTTACAATAGTCAAGCTGTTACATATGAGAAGTGTTTCTCAGAATACAGATTCTTAGCCAGGATCCATTACATTAAAGGTGATGATTTCGAGAACAAACTGCTTTAGGAAGTGTCCCTGACAGCTGTGCAAGACCCAGGCTGCATGCCAGTCTATAGCCCTTAGTGAGTGTATAGGTAGTTTCTGTTCCCTTTGGGACCTTCAAAGATGGACTATGAAACAGCAGAAGGGACAGATTCTGAATTCTGCCCTCTTGCCATTGCTACGTAGAGTTCTTCCCTATTTTAGGGCAGTCTTAGCTGCCTTCCCCTTAAGGGAGTTCCAGAATGACAATCATCTTCTTTATTGTGATCAGGATCATTATTATGTGGGTGATCTTCAGGTGCTGACTCTATGTTGCAACTTGTACATCCTTGTTAAAGCCTCATGCCCTAATTCTCTACCCCTCCCGTACTGGTCACCTGAGTCCCTGCAACCCTCCTATTATAGCAGGTAGTTATGATAAATTATCTTGTCAGGACTCTAGCAATTCTCTGGGGGCATGATGGCAGATTGCCCAGTCTTTCTACTATTTGAAATGAGAAGGTTCTTCCTTGTTCTGCTGTGTGTTTTTCCTACGCATGAGGTTTCATTGCAGGAATCTATCCCCCTGGCTGGAATACCTGACAATAAATTCAAATGTAGTACTATTTGTTGTTTGTCCTACTCAAAACTCTTCTGAGCTGTGGCCAATAGCTGAATGGTAGATTTCCTTTAAAGGATATCTCAGCTGAGAGATTCAGTGGTTGTGAATCTCCATATTTTCACCACCTTTTGCAACTCTAAAATATACAGTAGATAAAAAGAGAGACATAACTCTTACTGAAACATTAGTAGATCAAGATCAAAGTCCATGAAACATAATCAGTAGCATCTGGGGTACTATGCTCTTCCATGTGGGACCTCTAGAATAGCTACTCCAGGTTCAAGGCACTGTCTGTGGGTCTACATTCAATTAGTACTATAACACACAATCCCCCATTGATGTTTTTCCTTATTTGCCAATCAAGACTCAATTAGCTAAAAAACAAAAGTATTTAATTGAAAAGTATGAAGCCAGATGGTTCCAGAGGAGAAAGTGAGACTGGTGACTTTGCACAACCCTCCCTCACTTAAATTCAATTCACTTTCATTTCATGACAGCACCTCCCTGATGTTATGCTCCTCTTTGAGAACAAAGGAGAAACAGCAACCTCTGTGAATGGAGAAGTTGCCCACTAGGGACCAAACTTCCAGGTGACAACATAGGGCAGGCTTCCTTCCTTCCTTCCTTCCTTCCTTCCTTCCTTTCTCTCTCCACAGAGAGTATCATATCCTTACCCGATGATGCTCTGGCCAAAAGGAATATAAATTTTAATCTCTGAAACATTTTTGTTTTGATTTTTTCTCTTAAATGCCAGCCTTAACCCCAAATCACTCTAGTCCCAGACCAAGCCCTACTTGGTCACTATTTGGGCCCTGAATGGCTCAGAATGAATGTCAATAACAATTGTTTTGGTTTTGGCCAGAAATCCAGATCTTCCCCTCTAGGATCTATTTTATTTTCTTTAAGAGGCCGTTCTTTGTCTCATTTTTTATAAAGCCTTAATCACTTAATGGGCACTGCCTCAGTCAAACCCATTAAAAATCTTAGCTTGAAAAGGCCAAGATCTCCTCTGAATCCTGGGCCATCTCCAGTTGTCCTCATCCATGTGTGGCCACTGGACCCAGATGGCTCCAGAGAAGAAAGTGAGGCTGGAAACTTTTCACAGCCTTCCCTTCACTTAAATTCAATTCACTTGTATGTCATGGCATCATATCCCTGACGTCATGGTCCTCTTTGAGAATGAAGAACAAACATCAATAGTAGGAAAAGTAACAATAAAAGATTCCTCCATATACGTGGGCACATTTTCCCACAAATGCATACGTTAAAGTTCTGGGTCACATAAACAGGAAGATAGTGGATTAGTTGCTTTCTCTAAATCACACCATTCCTCCCAATCTCACAAAAAGAGCAAATGTACAAGAAGTAGAGTAATTATAGATAAATCAACAGGATAAGAAGTTGGATTCCCTGACAAGATAATAGCCATTATGAACACCAGAGAATTCTAAAGGGCTGACTCAGTACCCCACACCCACTAGCTACCACATACCACTAGAAGAAACCAAAGCAAATTTATAGGTTTATGTAGGGAATCACCACTCTAGGGTGATTCCCTACATAAACCTACCACTATACTTACTCTATATGAACACTTTCTCATCCTTTATCTCTCAAAATGAAGTCATTGTCAAGATAGTACAACTGCTGAAAACTAGCGGATGATTTGCATGTGATGGAATTAATGGGTGAATAAAATATACATATTAATTTTTAAATGAAACTAAGACTTAGGAAAGTTTAGTGATTTGCCCAAGGGGATTTTAGAAATAAATCTCCAATGTGGGGTTTTAATCCAGATCCCCCCACCTCCTATGTTGCAACAACATAGTGACAAGATAGTAATTGGTAGGTAACATACTTTATGGGAATAGACAGCTGACCCATTGACCCAAAACCATATATTCCATATATTTCCAAGAATTAGAATATCCAAATAGAATTTCTGAAGAATCAACATGGTAATAAAGTCCTTTGAGTTCCTCAGAAATTATTATTTTGGAAATACCAAGTAGTAATAGGGTAAAAACCCTACAATTGAAACCTAATTATTATGTATACATTTTTTTAGCTTTTTCTCTTGCTCTGTTGCACTATTGTCACTTTGGAGAGTGGGAGGTGGATCAGATGTGTGATTTCTACAATGCAGAGAAAACTGAGTATGAAAATTTCCTGTCTTGGTGGAGACCACCACCTTCCCTCTCCTATAACTTACAGTCTTACAAAGTAGCCAGGTTTACTAAAAGATTATATGAGTTCCCCTTAGTCACATATCTAGTATGAAGTCTGAAGTAGGGCTTGAGCCCAACACTCTAATATTATATCTATCTAAACATGTCTGATTAATTTGTGGCACACATAACTTATTTTTTATATTAAAACAACCCCAGGAAAGGAGCTTTGTCATTTTCAGAAAAAAAGGTACAGAAACTATTGGAATAAATATACAACAAGAATGAAAAAACATTGAATTTAGAGTATACTTCATCTAAGGTCCTGCCATGCAGTATAACCCTCCCAGTGATCCAGGGAATTTGGAGGTGATTATGCTAAAGCACAAGGATGAGATGATCTCTAGGGTCCCTTCTAAGACAAATATTCTGTGACCCTAAAAGAGAGACAAAAATGCTCTATTTCGGGGGCTCACAACAAACTGCAATATTTTGAATTTTTAGCTTTAAATTGTGGATTCAATGAAGGAGAACATAAATTCTAAGATATTATGTACCTTGTCTAGGTGATTCTACTTATCCAGCCCCTATGACTGTGGCATGTAAAATGAACAATTGTTGACTCAAGGATTTTGTAAGTATTTCCTTGCTGGCTCACGAAACTGTGCTTCGTGTCTCTTGATGAGTATGTGTATTGTGCTTAGGCACTGAGCAATTCTCTTAAGACTTAATATATTTGGAGAATTTATTGTGGAAATACTAGACAATCAAGAATACATAAAGAGTGTACACAGATTGAAGGGTTCCAGGCTAGCAGCCATGGGGAGATATAAAATCAAACAACCAATAAAGAAAAAGGCAGTTTCTATGCATAATCATTGAATAAATGATAAAAAGCATTTATTAAGAGTCTACTATATTCCGGGCACTGTGCTATGTGCTAAGAATACAAACATATACAAAGGTACAAAGATAAAGGCCTGCCCTCAAGAAGCTTACATTCTATTAGGAAGAGATTATACATACATACATATACACGGAGACACATATACATACACACACATACACACTAGATATATATAAACTCTCTATACATGCACATGCATACATATATGTACATAATACACCTATAATACATATAACTATACATACTATATATAAACTTTCATGTATGCATACATATATGTCCACACATACATATACTATATGTGTGTGCATATATACATAAATTCTCTCTCTTTCTCTCTCTCTCTCTCTCTCTCTCTCTCTCTCTCTCTCTCTCTCTCTCAGTTTGTGTGTACATATATATGCAGCTAGGTGGTAAAGCTAGAACTCAGGCCTGGAGTCAGGAAGACCTGAGTTAAAATTGATCTCAGGTACTTACTAGCTTTGTGACCCTATGCAAGTAATTCAATCCTATTTCCTTCAGCTCTTCTCTATAAAATGGAGAAACATTGGAGAAGGTAATGGGAAACCACTGTAGTATCTTTTCCAAAAACACCCCATGGAATTTATAAGACTGTGTGAATGAACAACAAATACATACACATACACGCATTGCATATTCATTGTCTGTGCTTTACACATGTGTCTATGTACATATATATTTGTGTGTATACACATACATACACACATATGGAAGGGGTGCTGAGAACAATGTTTTGGTATGGGAAGTTACAGGGATTGAAAGCAGAACATAGTGCAGTCAATTGTCATGCCCTTTTCCATAGAAAGGGTGGCATTGACTTCATTACTGTTAGCCAAAGAGATGAAAAAAAGGAGGGATTAGAATATGTAAATGATGTCAAGATTCCCAATTAATCCTTGATTTCCTTGTGATTGGCTAGGTAGGATGGGAAGTACGATTTAGAGTTGGTTAGATATAGTAGGGGCAGCTAGGTGGTACAGCCAATAGAGCACCAGCCCTGGAGTCAGGAGGACCCAAGTTCCAATCTGGCCTCAGTCACTTAATGCAAAAACTAGCTGTGTGACCTTGGGCAAGTCACTTAACCCCCAATTGCCCTGCAAAAAAAAAGCAAAAAAAAAAAGATATAGTAATGGGTGGGGCATGGCCCAGAGAATGATTCCACGAGGTGCAGAAAAGAGGTAGCAACTAGGCAGATGGAAAAATGCTGTAGTTTCCCAATTAGATGACTAGATTTTTAAAAATTAATATTTTATGAGAGCATATTGTCAACATGTTTTTACAATGTATAAATAGGCAGAGCAATATAAGATAATTTGAAGGGGCTAATAGCACCAATCAACAAAGGAATCAGGAAAGACCCTGTGGAGAAAATGGCACCTGACCCTAAAGAAATTAAATCTTCTAAGAGGCAGAAAAGAGAAGAGAGTATATTCCAGGCATGGAGAATAACCTTAACAAAATTGTAAAGATGGGCAATGAAATGTTGAGTTCAGGGGTTGGGTAATAGATTGATTAGCCTAAAGTGTAAAGAACATGAAAGGAAGAAGGATCATCCCTATCAGAGACTGGAACAAAGGGGGAGAGAATGAGAGTAGGACAATACAGAGGTATTTGGGGGCAAGAGATGAGGATCATGAGATAGGTAACCTCAAGTGTCTTAGTAAAGTGGGAGACAAGGCCTCTCTCTTGCAGAAAGGGATGATGGAAAAGCAGGTTTAATTAGGATATCCATTATGGGAATGACATGAAGAATCAATCAGAGAAGAAAAAAAATACCATGATGCAGCAGTGAGAGGTCAGCTGAGATAAGAAAATATGATTTTGAAAAAGATCATGTCAATATATTGCGTGACTTATTCCAGTGGTGTTCAACAGCATGTGAGGAAGTAATGAAGCAGGCCATGGGGTCGGTTGTTCTCTCTTCACGGCTGAGTGTGATATGTTGAGGTTTGATTGAAAAATGAGCTGAAAGCATGTTAATTAGGGTTGTCCTCCAGGAATATTGGCTTTGGGTGGTCTCAGAAGGAAGCACTAATATTCCTCTTTCCCTGAGGAAAAAGAAGATGCAATAGAAGATGATGCTGGTATAGCTGCAGAGGAAGAATGGTATGAGTAGAGGTGCAAATAGAGGGGCAGTCAAGAGTTGTGCTAAAGGAATGACAAGGGACTTATTAATTAACAGTCAGTGGCCAAGAGATGGAGCTATGAAAGATGTTCCAGCTATGATGAAGTACTCTTTCCATTTTGGAGGGTGAGTTTTCCCCTGTCTGCTGACAGAAGAGTGTTTAGTAGATTGAATATATCATGTAAATAGAAGCTTTGAGGCAGCCAGTGACTCAGTGGATAGAGCATTAAGCCTGCAGTCAGGAAGACCTGAGTTCAAATCCAGTCTCAGATGTTTTCTAGCTCTGTGACCCAAGGCAAGTCATTTACCCTCTGAATGTCTGACAAAAGAATTTACTGGAGAAGAAAATGGCAAAGCACTCCAGTATCTTTGCCAAGAAAACCCCACAGAGCCATGAAGAGCCAGACACAATTGATCTGACCAACAACAATAACAAATGGGAACTAAAAGTATCCTATTAATTGATTTCCTCCTGAACACCCCTCATTTTTTTTGTTTACCTTGCTAATTTCTCTCAACTAAAACACTTCACAAAAACTCACATAATTTTACTACATAAGACTTCTGATTATATTGTCAAAAAAACTGGATAGGGGCTCAATTATATATATTTATATAATTGTGATGACCCAAAACACTCTACACTGAACCTGAGCTAGTAAGAGTTTCCAGAGACAAAAGTAATCCCCATTATATTTTAAGAGAGAGTACAGAAATCATAACTTAGAATCTTCCATCAAAAGCAGTAGTCAATATTCACATTACCACATTTTATATCATAGCCCAATTCTTTCTGTGGTCACTTTGCTCAGAATGTTGACAGACCAATTATTTCACTCTGGTACCAAGTATGACTTGCACTCTTGAATCAAGTCACATGTATCATAAATTTAAGCCACTTATCACAAAGGGAAAAGAGAAAAGGATTAACACTGATTTGTCTTGTCTAGGGGAGCATTCAATCTTAGTTTGCTAATCTGTAAAACAATAGCTTTGGACTGAATGATTTCTGAGATTCTTTTGATTCTTAATTCTTTAGAAGTCTATATTTATAGCAGATATTATTGTGCTAGAAAAGAATTGGAAACCAAAGGAATTTCTAGCAACTGGAAAATGGATGAACAAGTTATGATATATGAATCTGATGGAATACTACTGTGCTCTAAGAAATGATGAAATAAAATGGTTTAAAATGTTCTGAGAAAACTTCTATGAACTGATGCAAAGTGAGAACCAGAACAATGTAAACAGTAACTCCAATCAACATAATGACCAACCACATTTTCAAAGGAATCATGATGAAACATACCACTAGATAAGAGAGGTGATAGATTCAGAATACAAATAGAAGCATATTTCCTTCTATTGCTTTTCTTCCTTCTTCCTATCCTCCCCCTTATTCTTTCCTTCCTCCCTCCGTCCCTCCCTTCCTTCCTACCTTCCTTCCTTCCTTCCTTCCTTCCTTTCTTCCACCCTCCCTCCCTCCCTTCCTTTCTTCCACCCTCCCTCCCTCCCTTCCTTCCTTCCTCCCTCCCTCCTCTCCTTCCTTCCTTCCTTCCTTCCTTCCTTCCTTCCTTTCTTCCTTCCTTCCTTCATTCCTCCCTTTTTCTTCTTTCATTCCTCCCTTCTGTCCTTTCTTTCATCTTTCCTTCTTTCCTTTTTTTTTAGATATGGCTAATGTGGGAATTTATTTTGCATGACTATACATATTTATAATGGATTTTGTTTTCCTTACCTTCTCTATGAGTGGTAAGGATGAGGAAAGGAGAGAATTTGAAACTGAAGATAAAATAAAAACTAAATTTAATATAAAAAGAAATTAATAAATATAAAATCACCACCATTCAAAGAGCAGGAGGATAAAAAGCTTAGCAGAAATTAAGTTTGAACTACACCTGATCTGAAAGCACCTACTCACATCATTTTACAAAGAATTATATATGCCATCTAGTTACAATTAATGACCTAAGAAACCATGTAAACATACTTCTGAATAAGATTTAAAGGGAAAAATTCCATTTGTTCTACTATATCATTTACTATAACTTAGTTATATAAGGCTAGAGAAAGACTATTCATGATAATGCACCTAAACAACAACTACTAACCAGTAATATGGAAATATGTCCCAATGGTGCTATTACTGTAATTATTTACTGGCCATTTGGAGCCCATTTGGTGTTGTAGAAAACATAGGAAAACAAGCAGTGGTTTCCCCAGGGATATGTAATAAGAGGCAAAGTTAATTTGGTTATTGGCAATCATACTGCTATGAAAGTGCAGCCTCCATTCCATTCTAATCAAACTAGAGATACAAAGGAGAGAATAAAGGGATCATATGGAGTCATGTCTATCCGCTACCTTATCCTGTAAAATTTTTTATACATCGGGTTTTTTTTTAAATATTCATTTACAAAGCATTACCTATGAATGTAGAATATCATAAACTATTTCTTAGTAATTGTCTTTTACGTTCTGCCAGACATGTAATTTTCTAATTATAATTTGGTCTTTATTTAAAATATGTTATCTGTAGCCTAATTCCTGTTATAGCCATGGTTAGTTTCCATTTTTCTTTTGGAACTTGTTCATTCATTCTCAATTTAATAGATTATTGGATTACAGCTGCAGGACTTTCTTCACATTTACCTTCTCATCACTGATGAGCACATTTAAACAAAAATTCCCTTAAAACCCTTTCTCAACCAGTTCTAAGGGATTCACTTCCTTCTCCCCTAAAGACAACTGGGAGAAGGGCCTATTCCCCAGAGTATGTTTTCTGGTCTTTGCCCAGCTTTTGAATTGGTGGCTTATTATATTTTGCTGGTGAAATATTCTTTCATTTTGAGCTCATCTTTTCCCTGATGGCCCAATTATTGCTTCTGGGTAATGACCCAGTCAGATCTTATTTACAAAAAAATCTCTGTACTAAATAGCTCACAGTTATGACTTTTTGACCCCCAATAAACCACACAGGACATCAGTATTACCATACAAAGTGAGCTTCCTCTATCAGGATTAGGTTCCAACTGAAAAGAAAGTTTCCCAGTGTCCACTGGGAGATTCAATAATTTTCAGGGCCTAATATCCCCACAGAAATAACAATCTATTTAAATCTTCATTTTCTTAACTGTCATTCATTTAAATAATGAGATAATCATGATGCTTGACCACACAATTGCCCCTGTTGCCTATTTTGAGCTCTGGTTCTTTTCCAGGTTAAAATAAACCAGCCCATAAACCATTATCACTGAATAGCATCTTAGAGATCATCTGATCTGAGATCTTCATTTTGCAACTGAGGAAACAAAAAAAAAAGGTAGAAGTGACCTGTCCAAAGTTAAAAGACAAGTCATTAGTAGACCTTGAGCCAATGGCATTAGGTTACCAGTTCAATGATGTTGTCCACTACACCAAATGGCTTTCAGCATTCTGTCTTCAACTGTTTCTGTCACTATGGTTATATTTACTATTGTCTTCTTTTATTCTTTCCAGACCCAAAGTAGCCACTACAGGTTGGTTTGCTTGTTCCTTTCTATCTCTCACTGAAGAGGAAAATTCTAAGTAGTTTAGAATGCATGAGGAATGTAGTACTTAAACTTTGCCTGCTATTCATGGGAAAATCTAGTATACTAGTCATAGCAGAGTATCCAGAAAAATTATTTAAGATGAAGTACTTTTATTTATGTTTTTTTCTTCTTTTTCAAATTCCTTTTTTTCTATACCTCTATGAGGAAAGTCATAACCCATATGGCCCTAAACTCCTAAACTATAAAAATAATGGTTGATATAAGATGGCCTCTAATGCTCCTTCCATCTCTAAATCTATAACCACTGAATCCTATTTGGTTTTCATCCATTTATTCTCCCTTCCTTATTTCCATAACTAGTTCTCCCTAGACTACAAATGCATACCATGGGGACAAGGTCTTTCCCCCAAAGAATGGCCAAATAACCTAAAAGATCAATGAAACCAATAATAATCAAAATAATCAAAGAGAATTGTATCTTCCAACCTCTGACCAAATTATAATTTCCTCACAAATCAAATTCTAGGATATATATCTAAAGTTTTTCACAAGACAGAAATTGGTCTAAAAGCAGGAATGGGGAACCTATGGTCTTGAGGTGAAATGTGACCCTCTAGGTCCTCAAGTATATCCAAGCTTCACAGAAAAATCCCTTCAATAAAAAGATTTATTTCCTAAAACTTGAACTCAGTCAAAAGGTCGCACACAAGGACCTTTCTAGGGCATATGCGGCCTCAAGGCTAGAGGTTCCCCATCCCTGCATGACTAGAACCATAATTGAATAGAAAGGGAACTGAGAGAGCTTCAGAACTGAGTCATGAGATAGAGCCAATGTGGATCACTCAATTCCCCCAATTCTCTCAGATAATATATATCAAAAACATTATACTGTGTGACCTTGAGCAAGTCACTTAACTATAATTGCCCTGCTTTCCCCCCTCCAAAAAAAAATTACAGACCTTAAAGCATGATACAAATGTTAACAATTATGATTGCCCTCATAACAACCTATGATATAAATGGTCTAAGTATTATCACACCCCTTTTACAGATGAATTACTGGAAGCTAAGAAAGTTTAAATAATTTATCAATGATAACCGAGCTAGTGAGTATTAGAGGACCAGAGTCTTTAAACTCCAAATCCAGAATTATTTTCTCTTATATCACACAGCCTTATTTGTACATACTTCATTACTTTACCAGAATATAGGCCTATTGGTGTTACAGACTATAATATTTCATTTCAGGAACTCCATAGTCCAGAAAGTGATGTGCATACACATGTAAGTGATTATATAGACATGTATATGTGTGTGTATATATATATATATATAAGGATGCATGAATATATACACAAAGCTATATACACATTTATATAATATGCACACTATATATATATATCATAGCATACACATCATATGTCACATAGGCATATCATATAATTTATTGTATATATTATGACATATTATATATCATATATATTATGTATATGTTATGAATATCCATCTAGATATATGTGGATATTAATCAGTTATATGTATAAATAAATAAAATCATAATGCATATATAGATATATGCTTATAAGTACCCATATATGTATATACACACATATACTGTATATACATACATATATATGTACTATATGTATACATACATACATATATGTGTATATATGTGTGTGTATACACATACTTTTACATTATAATTTCTGACCCATATTTGTCAATATTTCTGGACCAAAGGTAATAACCCCTATTACCTGACCTGTTGGATTCTTCTTGATTGGTTTGATCTGCCTCTTATTTTTCCCTTCTTGTAGTCCTTGTATTTCCCTTTCTCTTGATCCTACTTACCAATTGTTGTCTTCCAGTCTTCTCTGCTCCTCTGAGGTCTGGCCTCTTGTCTGAAAGAAAGTAAGTTCTACTACTGATTAGGAAATGCCAATCAAAACAACTCTTAGGTACCATATCTCACCAGTCAGATTGGCTAATATGATAAAACAGGAAAATGATTAATGCTGGAGAAGATGTGGGAAAATTGGGACATTAATGTATTGTTGGCGGAGTTGTGAACTGATCCAACCATTCTGGAGAGCAATTTGGAATTATGCCCAAAGGGCTATAAAAAGTGCATACCCTTTGTCCCAGCAATGCCGCTTTGAGGGCTATATTCCAAAGAGGTCATACAAGTGGAAGGAGGGTCCACATGTATAAAAATATTTATAGCAGATTTTTTTGTGGTGGCAAATGTAATGTCATGTATGAGCAGCTTTCCATAAGAATGCTACTGTGAACAGCTTTTAAGGTTCTGATTGCACAGTATAGTGAACATTCTATTTATTCTATAACAATCATTTAGTATCCCTTAGGAGGTTTGCCTCCTTACTCAGTCATTCAGTCATCTCAAAATATAATAGTTAGTCTTCTACTTGCGGGACAACTAGGTTAACTTAATAAGTCACTTATATAGCAATTAGTTACTAAGTATCATTAATCACTAAATACAATCATTAGAAAATACATAAACCTTCCACCTCTAGGTCTCTGGTAAGCTTAAATTTCATCACAGCATTCAATATCCAAGGAGAGATCTTTTCTTCATCTTGACCCAAAACAAGTTCTCAGCAATCTCTGTTCCTGGGGAGACAAAGTTTAACAAAGCCACAATATTCATTGCCAGTGTCCTCATTGATTCGTTCTCTGCCTACAGAATAGTCTCAGGACCACTGAAAACATCAGCAAGACCCTCTTTCAGGATTTCTGTACACATACAACAAGAAAATCCTTCTTCAGGGCTTCTGAGACAACAGCAAGGTTCCAGGACCTCTGCAACAACAGTACTGTTGTTGTACTTGAAGAACTGTCCTTCACCGGCAGATGAGTCTGGCAAAACAACACCAAAACAGGCAGGCAGAATATTGGCACCACAGCCATGCTTCAGTCCACTGGCAGTTTGGCTGATCTTAGGACTCAGAAGAAATCTCAGCTGGCTCCCAGAAATCAAAATCACTCTTCCCAGGTTTTCAAAATCAAAATCCTTTTCTCCAGTCTAGGTGGGGCTTTCCTCTTCAGCCTTCCTGGCATCAACTTCAGCCTTCATGATATTCTGGTCTCAAGAAAATTCTCAATGTGCCTCTCTGGAGCTTTTCTTATACACACACATAGACATTGGCTTCCTGTTTCAGCCAACCCCTTCCTGTTACATCAGCAACAACAGAAAGAGTTCACACCTTCAGTTTCTTTCACAGAGGTCTGATTAGTTACTAAGGGCCAAATATATGCTAATTTGACATAACAAAAAGGCATATTCAAATTTAAATTAATTACCATTACAACAAATAATTAGAAATCAAGTGGATGTCCTTCAATTAGGGAATGGCTAAACAAGTTGTGGTAAAGGAATGTAATATAATACTTTTGTGCTATAAGAAATGAGGAACAGACAGACTTCATAATAAACTAGAGACTTATATAAACTGATTCTGAGTGAGGAGAGCAGAACCAGGAGAACACAGTACACAATTACAGACACATTGTATCTGTAATAACTGACTTTGATAGACTGGGCTCTTTTCAGCAATATGAGGTTATAAGACAACTCCAAAAGACTCATAATGGAAAAGACTATCCACATCCAGAGAAAGAACTATGGAGTCCAAATACAGAGTGAAGCAAACTACTCGTTCTCACTCTCTTTCTGTTTTGTCTCTTCTTTCTCGTTGTTCATTTTATTGGTTATAATTCTTCTTTTCAGCCCAACAAATGTTTGATGTGAAGGTATATGTGGAGCCTTCGTCAGATTGCATGCCACCATGGTGGGGGAGGAGAGGAATGAGGAGAGAATTTGGAACTCAAAAGCTTGTGGAACTGAATGTTGTAAACTAGAAGCAAATAAATTAAAAATAAAGTAACTAATGTTCAAATCTAAAAAAGAAAGAAAGAAAGAAAATATATGCCAGTACTATCCAAAAAACAAGAGCATATGTGCCCCCAGTTCTGCTTAGCCTGCACTGATCCAAAATGACTGCTTCCCAGAGGGCCCTAAACTAAGGCTAATGAAGAATGAATCAAATGGCCAGACTAAACTCCAGGTTTTTAGGAGAGGCTGTATTCAAGTTAAAGCATTCCATCGGCACATTGAAATTGAAGTACTTTCAAATGTCATTTCACCAACTTTAAGAATAATAACCTGGGAGGCTCACTTTTTCTATAAGACTTCAAGATCTTCCAGATATTTATCTCCTTTGGCACTTACCAGTCCAATCAGTCCTCCACATGGATACCTAAATGATCTTACGAATGCATAGGTCTAACCACACCATTGTTTACTAAATAAAATACAAACTTCTCAGCCTGGAATTCAAAACCTTCCACAATGTCTCCAACCTACCCTCTCAGGCTTATCCTACTACTTAGCTCTATCTACTCTGTTTTCTAACCCAATTGAGCTATTTTTCATTCTCCCAATATTGTCCTCCCCTTTCTTGCCTCTGAATTCCTTTAGATGTACAATTTCTGTGCATGAAATAAAATCTACTGTGTATTTCTTGTTTGCCTTTCAAAATTCTTTCCTGGGGGTGGAGCCAAGATGGCAGCATGGAAGCAGCAAAGTTTCGCAGCTCCCACAAAGCCACCCTAAATACCCATAAAATATGACTCTAAACAAATTTTAGGGCTCCCAAACTCACCAATATACAGAAAACACATCTCTTGCTAAAGGCAACTTGACAGGAGGGGCTCATCGCAGTAGGTTGGGAGCTGAGGCCAGCCAAATCCAAAACCGAAACCATGGCCAGGCCCCACGGCAGTCAGGAGGAGCCAAGCCACAGCATGAGTGTACCTGAGATAGATCTCCACATCTATCAAGCCAGGAAAAAAAAAGGATAAGAGAAAGGTCAGTGAAAGTCAAGCTTTCAAGCTAAATTTGGGGAAGGAAAAGCAGTTTGGCCAATCTGCCCCCAGGGCAAGAAAGCAATGGGAAAGCATCAGGATCAGCTGCAACCAGCAACTGCCCCCACTGGGCTTCTTCAGAGCTCCGGGCCTGCCAATTTCAGGGGGGTTGAGACAATTGATCAGGACCAAGGGCTCTTGCATTAAGCGGCCTGGATCTGGATTGTTGTCTTGGGTGGTGGTCCTGGGGTGCGTTTTCAGCAAGCCAAAGCTTGTGGGGGCTGCAGCACCCCCCATTAGCTCCGGCAGCTGTGAAAATCCCAGCAATTTGGGACAGAGCTTTCCTCCCTGGAAGCAGAGTTCCACAGACCTAAAAAAAAATATTGACTGGCCAACATGAGGAAAAGGAAGCAAAATAAGAACAGCAATAAAACTCTAGAATCCTTTTTTGTGGACAAAAAGGATTAAAGCATGGAACAGGAGGAAGACAACAGTCAGAACTCCCACACCAAATGCTTCCAAGACACTCAAAGATTGCCCAGAAGCTATAAATCAACTGAAAAGGGACTTTGAAAAACAAATAAGAGAACTGGAGAAAAAATTGGGAAGAGAAATGAGAATGATGCAAGAAAATTCATGAAAAGAGAGTTAACAACCTGACTGAAGAAAACAACACTTTAAAAAATAGATTAACTCAAATGGCAAAAGAGGTCCTGAAAGCTAATGAGGAGAACACCTTAAAAAGTCGAATTTTCCAGATAGAAAAAGAATCTCAAAAGCATTCTGAAGAGAAGAATTCCTTCAGAATTAGAGTGGAGCAAGTAGAAGTTAATGACTTTATGAGAAACCAAGATACTATTAAATAGCTACAAACAAATGATAAAATAGAAAGCAATGTGAAATATCTCCTTGAAAAAACCACTGACCTGGAAAATAGATCCAGGAGAGACAATTTGAAAATTATTGGTCTACCTGAAAGCCATGATCCAAAAAAGAACTTGGAAAGCATCCTTCAAGAAATTCTCAAGGGAAATTGCCCCAATGTTTTAGATTCAGAGGGCAAAAGAGAACTTGAAAGAATTCACTGATCACCTCTTGGAAAAAATCCCCAAAAGAAAACTCCTAGAAATGTTATTGCCAGGTTCCAGAAGCCCCAATCAAAGGAGAAAATATTACAGTCTGCCAAGAGAAAACAATTTGAATACTGTGGAAACACTGTTAGGATAACCCAGGATCTGGCAGCTTCTACACAGAGGTATCGAAGGGCCTGGAATATTATATTTTGAAGATCAAGGGAGCTGGGATTAAAACCAAGAATCACCTACCCAGCAAAATTTAGTATATTGTTTCAGGGGAAAATATGGTCAATAAATGAGGTGGAGGACTTTCAAGCATTCTTGCTGAAAAAACCAGAACTGAACAGAAAATTTGACAATGAAACACAAGAAGCATGATAAGGTAAACATGGGAAAGAAATCATAAGGAACTTATCAAAGTTGAACTGTTTACATGCCAATATGGAAAAAACAATAATAGTAACTTATGAAACTTTTCTTAGCAT
>CM053599.1:118415234-118450159 GCA_028646575.1 Pseudocheirus occidentalis | reverse complement strand
GGGTGGGGGATGGGGAGGAAGGGGAGAAAAATCTATAACCAAAGTGAATATGGAACAGAATCTTGTAACCTAAAAGTGAGCAAACAAGTTAATTTTAAAAATAATAATAAAAAAATAAAATTTAAAAAAAGAAGCTCCTCATACTCTTTTGAGGGAGACAACACATATGCATGATTTTAGCTTCACATCAGCTGGATGGGTCCCATTGTACTTAGAGTGCAGCATAGCTGTGGCTACAGCACCTGCAGGAGCTTCTGCCCGACTTCATCTCCATAGGAAAGATGCACAGGTTGCTTGTCAGGACAATGGCTGAGAGTACTGGGCTAGAAGCATTGCAACTCCCAAGGTTCTTGGATTCAGACTCATGGGTTATCTCCACAAAGGTCTGAGGGTGTCCCCAGAGAGAAGAGTGGTTTGATTTGTCTGGCACATGCCACATGTTATTTCTCCCTTAGGATTCCCTAATATATGATCTAGGCTGGTTTAGCTGCTCTGTGTGCGGCAGGTTGATAGGCAGTTAGGATAGGGGAGGAATGATTGGCCCTTTCTCCATAAGTGTTGCTTCTCTACATGATGACTTACAAGGTTGGGCTGGAAGCAGAGCCAACTCTGTGGGTGGTGCTGCCAATCTCAGGGCTCTGTGACTCTGCCTTCAGATGACAGTTGGCAGTTGTTGCTGCTGCCGCCGAGGTGAACAAGGCCCATCACCACTTATAATCTCTTTTCTCTTTTGTTAGAGTTGAGCTGGAGGCAGGACTGGTGGTTTAGGGACACTGCTATTCCCAAGGCTCATGGACTCAGGGTCCTGGACTTTCTCCAACAGAGTCTATTACACAAGAACTTGTAGGTCATTGAGACAGCTGTTGTGAAGAAAAAGTGAGAGCTATTGCTGCTACTGCTGCTAGAGGAGGTTGAAAATGAATGAATCTCCAGAAGATGGAGTAAATTTAAGAGTCTAAGATCTGAGGTATTCTTTAAAGGGCACGTCTGACTGAGAGGTTGACTGTATTGTAGGTGGCAAAGTATTTGGTTACTGAACCACTTGAGGGTAAGATGACTCTCAGACTTATACTTCAGGGGTTATCATATCAGAGTTCCACCTGAGAATGGGATTTGAACTGTTCATCAGTGCTTATGCTCTATATACAAAGCCTATTCAGCTAATAAAGAAAAGTCCATCAGGTTTTGTCATCACTTGGGTGGATGTGGCTCCTTCCTGGAGTTGTTACCATTTTGTTGTTTGGTCACTCAGTCATGTCCAACTCTTTGTGACCCTGTGGACCATAGCACACCACTACTGTCCATGAGGTTTTCTTGGCAAGGATACTGAAATGGTTTGCCATTTCCTTTTCTAGTGGATTAAGGCAAACAGAAATTAAGTGACTTATCCAGGGTCACACAGCTAATAAGCATCTGAGGCCAGATTTGAATTCAGCCTGACTTCAGGCTGAGCACTTTATCCACTGAGCCACTGCAGTGCCTCTAAAGAATGGTCATTATGGGCATTGTCTGACTCAGAAACCTGCTTCTAGATAGAAGAACTTTTTATATGAGTTTTTCATACAGATATTATAATTTATATTTTTGTTGTCTTATGTGTATATGTAGGCTTCCTTACTAGTACCATTACTACTATTACCATTATTATTACTACTATTACCACCATTACTATGACTACTACTATTACTTTTACTACTACTACTACAACCAACATTGCTAGTACTACCACTACTACCATTATTATTATTACTATTAATTAATTGCTACTTCTAGCTGTCACTACTAAATACTGCTACTACCACTATCATTACTACTACTACCATTACTATTATTACTACTTTCCTTCCATTATTACCATTACTACTATTACCCCCACCATCCTTACTACTACTACTACTACCACTACCACTATCACTACCACTACTACTACTACTTCTACTTTTACTACCAGCATTAGTACCAATAGACAAGCATTGCTATTACTATCACTACTATAGCTACTACTATTGCCATTATTACTACTACCACTCCACTATTACTACTGCAAGTTTTACCATCATTACTATTACTACTACTACCATGATTAATACTACTACCATCACTACTACTATATTTACTGTTACTACTACAACTACAACCACTGTTACCACTACTACCATTGCTATTACATGTAGGATCATTCCTACCACTGCCAACACCACCATATTTATTTGAAATTAAAAGTTTACAAAGTGCTTTCCACACATAATCTCATGCGAGCCTGAAAATGTGTCGTTAGACTATGGTCTCTGAGGTGTCTTCCAGCCCTGAGATTCCAGGATTATCCTTTGTTCTATCTTTGCATCTCTAGTACCTAGCACAGTGTGCTGCACAATTGAACTGAACTGAATCAAACTGACTTTTTGTTGCTGTTTTCCTAATGGTTGTAGTAGAATCACATTCAGCAGGTGCAAACCTGCAAATAACAGTAAACCACATCTCTGCCCTGAAAACTTCAGTAGGAGACTGATGTATGAGCTGAATTCACACTGAAATTGTACTTTGTGTCTCAGCATTTTTCTCTGTTGCTTCACTGGTTTTATTGAGTTGCCTTGTACCAAATGTATAACGTAGCTTATTTTACGATGTTGCTTCTCTCCATGAGCCTCACCCATCATCACAGAAAACAAGATACTTGGTTTTTTTGAACTCATGGTTTTTCATAATAAGCTTTCATGGTGAATACAGTGCTCCTAATTATGTACTTCTAAACTCTCTAGATAATGCATGTTGGGGATACTAATGCTTTAAGCCTCCAAGCACTGTTTAAAAGAATCTCCATCTAAATGTTACATTCCTTGAATTCATAGATAGCATGTGCTGCAAGATACCACTCTTATAAATGGCAGATAACATTTGGCATTATATTACCAAATTGTTTTGTTTTGTTTGTTTGTTTTTTCTGGAATTGTTGAACCAATTCATAGCTCCAAGTTCATTAGTGTACCTTTTGTTCCACATCTCCAACAATTGCTATTTTCATCTTTTTTCATCTTTGAAAATCTATTGAGTAGAAAACAGAACCTTAGAACTTTGTTAATTTGCATTTTTCCAATTATTAGTGATTTGGAAAATTTTACATGGTTGTTAATGGTTTTAATTTCTTCCTTTAAGAACCGTGGATTCATATCACTTGACATATTTTTTTAAACTTGAAAAGAATTCGTAGTTTCTCATGTATCCTTTCTTATTCATGTTTGTGTGTTGAAATATTTCTATTTTTAATGATTTCTAAGTTTCAAATTTTTGGGGAAAAGAATATGATAAATGTTAAAGGAAACAATAAAGTTAAAAGGAATGGTCATCATCTTTATGTTTGCCAAAAATTCTGTCCTTCAGTCTAAAGCCAGCCAATGCCTCAATGACTGTATCAGTCAATTGCCATATTCTCATTTTCCAATCCTGTTCCTCATTTTCTCTGACTCTTTTTCCCAAAACACTCCATCCTCTCATTACTCACATGTGCTGACTTATCATATTACAATATAAGCTCCTTTTGAGTAAGGACTATCTTTCTAACTTGTATTTGTATCTTCTGTGCATAGCACAGTGCCTGACATATTCTTAGTGCTTCATAAATAGTTTTTCATTCATTTGTTCCTTTATTCTTTATTTTATTTATTCATAAACAATGCAAATTCTACTCTGATAAATTAATTGAATGTACAATTCCAACAAAATAAACAATAACAAATAATAATAGAGCACAATAATACAGCACATTTATATGGCTTACAAAGCATATCATATAACTAGATTCATTTGATGTCCATTGTGAGGATGATGCTATAAATATTCTCATTCTTATTTTGTAGATAATAAAACAGGCTCTTTGTGTTAAATGACTTCCCCAAGATCAGATAACTAATAAATGCTAATTCAAGAACTCAACCCAGATTTTCTGGTGCAAAATACAGCACCTTTTCTACTATACAACCTTATCTCTTCATCTATGGCATGTTGTAACACCAATGCAATATTCACAATGCACACAATCTCTATAAATATACCTGCATGGTGCTTGATTGCAAAATATTACAGACTTTCCATGTAGAAGACTGAAGCTAAACATTTATTCAGATGCCAGAAAACTGAATCCCAAAACCAATAGTAGCAAAGAAGTTAATAAGCCACAACAGCATAGACAGTCACATCATCCTTTAGCCTTCACACAAACCAAAACAAGACCAATATTTACTCACAAGCCTATCTGTCTCCTTTGGAAATGTCCTCTCCTCCCAACCTTCCAACTTGCTCTTACTCCCACTTTCCCATGAGCTCTGCTCTACCCTTTAGCAAACTCCTCCCACCATAAGCTTTGTGTGATTATATTCAGCCTATTACGGGAACAGACTTTATTTTCAAAGCAGGGAAGATCTTCAAATTCCCATTACCATTACACACATCTAAGACTACAGCATGCTTGCAAACATAGCATCTGTAAGAAATGCCATAAAAGCTAACACACATTTTTCTTACAGTTGTTAGAGACAGGAGAACCAACTATGTAAATTGAATGTTGCATATGTTGGTATATTTGGTCTATTTTAAAAAATTTTGTTTAACTACTTTTCTTTGTTACAAGGGATGGTTCCATTTGAAGATGACTGGGGGAGTACATCAGGAAATAACCATCAAAAATAAAACGCTTTGATAAAATGTTAATGCCATACAAGACATGGAAGTTATACACAACTAGGAAATAAAGGTACTTGATAATAAATTGAAAACGAGACACTATAATTAGATAGGTAATGTAGAATGCCCCCAAAATATTAAAGGAATTCACAGTACAGCTTAGTGGACTTTTGACAACAGATGTCTGCAAGCAGAGGAAGTCTTTAGGGGCTAGCTACATGGACTCATGGGAAATAGAGTTTAGTTCAGAAATAGAGATAACACAGTTTTCCAAAGTTGAGACTTCCTGTGCCCATAGAGGTCTATTTCCAGAGGCAATTACAATCCTACATGCTCAGAATTGAAAGAGACCACAGAAGCCCCCTAGTCCAAACTGTACAACTCTCCTTCTCCTACCTAAAGCATCTCATCTAACATGTCTTACAAATTAGCAATTTTCCTTCACACAAAGACCTCCAATAAGAGGAGCAAAAGCAAACCTCCCAAAACAGTTTAGTTCACTTTTGTATAGTTCTAATTATTAGGAAAGTGTTTTTCCCCCTTCTCTCCAACTTAAATTTCTTTCTTTCAACTTCTATCCATTACCTGTAGTTCTATTTTCTAAGGTGTTGGGTAGATCTTCTATGAATAGTTTATGTGAAAATTTGGATTGAGAACAGAATAGGATGGGAATGGATGGAGGAGTTGTCATCTTTTTCTAAAATCACAAATCTTTCAGAGTATAACTGAAGGTTAAATAATTACATCCTATGTATGCATTTATGTATTCTGGTACATATATTTGATGTGAAAATTAGTTTTGCTTAACTTTTTTTTTTGGTTTTTGCAGGGGGGAGGGCAGGGAAATTGGGGTTAAGTGACTTGCCCAAGGTCACAGGGCTAGTAAATGTTAAGTGTCTGAGGCCAGATTTGAAATCAGGTTCTGATGACTCCAGGGCTGGTGCTCTATTCACTGTGCCACCTAGCCTCCCCTTGCTTAACTTTTTTAGTTTTTCTTTATTACAAAGCAGGGATGATTGGGTAGGATTGGGGGAATGTTATATATCTGGAAATATCTATGACATAAAAAGAAACAAGAAACAATAAAACCTACAGAATGTGTGATGAATGCAGTTCTTTGCCTCAGGTCAGGTCTATGAATAAAGGTGAAAATCAGAGAGTTACGGTTTACAAGAGGATAAGATATCCCTCTCAGCCACCCCAAATGGGAGGAACTTGAATGTTTCAAGGTTAAAGTCTAGAATAAGGATTTTTAATCATGTTTTGTCCCAGATCCCTCTGGCAAACTGGTGAAAACTGCATACCTCATGTCAGAATAATATTTATTGATTCATTTATAATTAAAAGAAATGTCAAATTTCAGTTAGTGATTAGTAAAATAAAAATGTAATTTTTCCCCTTTCAAGCTCATGGACCACTGGAATCTATCTAAGGACTTCTATGGAGTCCACAGATCCCAGGTAAAGGTTAAGGTTAAGATTCCCAGGAAGGCTCATGGTCTACCTGAGTCATGAAAAACAGTTGTAGTCTTTGCAAGGCACAGGACATTGATGCACAAAGCACTGATCAAGGGAGTTTCAGCCTACAATATGGGGTAGTAAGAGAGGAGTGAAGAGATCACTCAAGATTATATCTCTTTGTGTAAGGAGGAACTAAGATCTAGATCCAGAGACCTAAGTCCTAATTCCTTCATCTGATGTCTGATCCTGCTGGAGGCTATAAACACAGTTGCAAAATACATTATATCTCCTAAATGCTTTTTCCTGCTCAAAGGACTTGTGGTCTTTCAGGATTAAATAATTTAAACGGTATCTTTCCTAGACCTACTATATTGTGAATAAGCCTTGGCACTATTTGAGGGTAGCCCAAGTTCAAGAGAAATATGTAAACTGCAGCAGCAGATGTTAAGTATTATTTACTCCTTTAATTTATTATATGCAGAAAAATAACAATACCAAACTCAGTATTGGGGTATACTTGTCTCTTTACATGGAAGAACAACTCTATTCTGCTAAGATTTTTTCAGTGGGGCTGAGTTCAATCAGCCTTTTCAGGGAGGAGGTTATATTTCTAGTACTTGGGGGCTCAGAGCTAATTCTTTTTTTTTTAATTTTATTGACTTGTTTGTTTACTTTTAGGTTACAAGATTCAGTTCCAGAGTCACTTGAGTTCAGATTTTTCTCCCCTTCCTCCCCACCCCCTACCCCCACCATGGTGGTATACAATCATGTATAGGATCTGCAAACTCCTTCACATTGTACAATAGTCTGGTTTTATAGGTGTTATAGCCAATGGAGTGAACAATGAGAAAGAGAAACAAAAGCCAAACATCGAAAAGAATGATAACATGCATTGCTTCAGTCTCCTTTTAAACTCTGATCTTTCTGGATCTTTCTCTCAATGTAGACATCTCCTTCCATCCTGAGACTTGTAGAGTTGTCTTTTAACTGTGCGATGCTGAGAAGTGTCCAGTTTTTCAAAACTGGTCGTCACACATATGATGTATTGGAGCTAATTCTGATTGCACAAATCCACACCAATTACATTCCCAGACTAAGAAGATTATAGTGACCATAAAGAGAGATGATACTAATGTAATATTCTCTGAGACCTTGGGATTCCTTGGAGTTCTCCTTCTCAATATAGTGGAATGCATAATTGCCAGAGTCAGTTGATTAAAACCTTTTTGTTGAGTAGGACAGGAGGGTGATTACTAACACTATCTAGTCATTTTAAAAGTATCAAAATCAGACAATATACCTTCTGCAGTTGTGGGTAACAAATACATTCTTAACCAAACAAGGTGTGGTACCCATTCTAACAGAAGTTCACAATTTCTTATACAAGTTTCTTTTTAAAAAAATACTGAAATGCTTGTATTTATTGATGATTGTTAATTTTACAAGAGAAAAGAAAAAAATAATGGATATAAGAAAACAACAATTACACAGATAATTAAACAGAAAACAATTGCAAGCAAATTTTAGGGAGAACAGTAACAATTTATGGGAAACTAGAAAGGCTTTATGTAAAAGGTTGTACTTGAGTTTTGAAGGATGCTAGTTATTCTAAGAGGATCAAATGAGAATGGAATGCATTTTAGGCATGAAAAGAATAGTGTATATCAAGAAAAAAGGCTCAGAGTTTCAGTGTTTTATATGGAGAACAGAAAGCTTTGCATGAAACATTGAAAGAGAAAGAGTGATATAAAATCAGTCTAGTAAGACAGGTGGGAGTCAGATTATGAAGGGTCATCAGAAGGAGTTTGTATTTTATCCTAAACTAATAGATAGTCCCTGAAGTTTTTTGAGGAAGGGAGTGACATGGTCTGTTCTATAGCTTAGGAATATCAATTTGGTAGCTGAATGAAGAATGGATTCAAATGGGAAGAGACTTGAGACTGAGAGTCTAATTAGGAGACTACTACAATAGTCCAGGTAAGATGCAATAAAGGCATGAACTAGTTTGGTGGCCATGTGAACAAAGAAAATGGAATAGATATGAAAGAAATGGGAAGGTAGAATTAATAAGACATGGCAAGTGATTAGATACGGGTATGAGGGAGAATGAGGAGTCAAGAATAATTTGAAGGCTTATAAACCCCCAGTTTACCAATAAAAATGTTATTCCCAAATGTCTCTAACAATTTGTTAGAGAAATACTGGTCTATGCCACTAAATTTTGCCCAAGGTAGTCAGAACCTTTGGAGGGAAAACAATAATAAACTGCCTGCGAATTGTAATCTAAAAGAAATAATGATTGATCATCTTTGAATCTCCAATAGTAAAGAGAAAATCAAAGTCTCAAAAATCATGGAGGACCTCAAGAGTGAGCATAAGTATTACAACAAGAGACCAACCACATATTCCAAGGGCCCTTGTTTAGAAAACAGACTGAGCACTTCACCCAGCCTAGAAACCTTACAACCGATTTTCAATTTTCTTTGGAGGCAAGGCACACATTGCATATATCACTATTGATTTTCTTTCCTCACTGATCCCCTGTAGAGTGTTGTCACTTCATAGTTGTTATAGCTCTCAGGGGAAACAAAAGCACAGGGTTTCTTCAGGTCCTGTGAATGCCTGAAAAGCTCCACCATTAAGCTTCGAGTTATCTTGGGGAAAAGAAAAAAAAAAGTGTATTTGAACACAGCTCAAAAAGTGGGCTTCAGGAATCACTCACAGTGATGTTAGGTATAAGCTATGGCTCCCTTACTGACATCCAGGTGTAATTGCAGAATATTCAATATCTTCCTCTTGGGAGATGGTTCAAGTTTTAGGACTAGAGACCATGAGTATTTGTTGAAGGAATTTAAAGGAATCATTACCATCAAATTTCCAACAATAATATTCTTCAACATGAAGACCTATGTCAGGCCTTGATTCCAAAGCAAGTCAATACATATTAAATGAATGTCAATTTATAAATTTGTTATTCAAGGAATAAAGTACCATACAAAAGATTTTTTTAAAAACCAAGAAAAATATTGAACGTAAAAAGGTATATTAAAAGAACCACTCTGGATTATTTTTCCTTCCCCAAAGAGATTTTCCTGTACTTTCATTTTTCATTGGATTCAGTTGCTAAGCTCCTCTAGCTACCAACCATTTACTCTCCTTTCTTTCATTTCAACAGGCATTTATTAAATATATATACTATGTACACAGTGGTAGGTCCTGCAGATATTGACAAAAATGAATCAGGACCAGTCCTCAAGGAGCTTCCATTCATTGTCAAACTGCCTAAGTGTTCTATACTTTTTGCCTTCATTTCCTTGTCACATTCCAATTTACTCACTCTTTAGGGCCCTACAATCTGGTTTTGGTCTCTGCCACTCAACCGAAGCTACCTTCTCTAAAGTCATCTCTGGGCTCATCTCTGTATCTTTTCTCAGGTCTCTTTCTTCATCACCTCTTTCTAGCATTCTTTTAACACTGTTAAATGCCTTATCCTTCTCCAACAATTGAATAATTTAAATTCAACATACATTTATTAAATACCTGCTATATACCTTGTGTTAAACAATAGGATCCAAAGACAAAAATGGTACAGTCTCGGCTTTCAAAGACTATGCATTCTACTGAGGGGATACAGCATAGAGACCAATAAATATAATACAAAGAAAGAAATAAAGAAGGAAGGAAGAGATGTAGTGCACTAGAAATAATTGAGGAAGAAGAAAACATTAAAATGGGCTCAGGAAATGCCACATGGAGAAAGTGGAATTTGAGCTGAGCTTTTATAGGAGTTAAACATAATGAAATTTAGTCATGAGAAATTACATTCCAGGGATATAAGGCACAGTCTGTGGAAGTGTTTCGTGTCAGAGGACATATATGTGCTGAGTTGAAAGAACATGTGATAATCCAGTCTTGCTAGAACATAGTGAATTTGGAAGGGATTAATGTAAAATAAAGTAAGGAAAGGATGGTGGTATCAGATTGTAGAAGGCTTTTAATCTCGAGCTAAAGAGTTGGCATTTTGTTCAAACTCACTTCACTTTCAGATCTACTCCTCATTCTCTGGATTTCTCCACCTCCTGCCCAACCGCCTTCTCACCCTGAATCTGCTTCTGTCCTGTAGACTTTCTTATGGTAATTGAATTGGGGTGTATGGAGTATGCACGGGAGACTAGCATCTCTGGCGTGGAAGCTTGCCAAGCCCTTCTCTGGACTACTCACCCACAAAGTTGTAGCATGCAAAGAAGCCATATGCAGGTAAAACTATCTCAGCAGAGAGGCTAAACTAGGTTAAGTGTAATCAATGGGCCTTAAACCTGTTGGTGAGTTAGGGGCATGTCTAACATGTGATGATTTGCTCTGGCCAAATGGGAGTATGGGAACAACTTGTTCCAACAGCAATGAAGGTAGCTAAAACAGGTGCTGTGGAAAGTTTAGAGTTTGGTCTGACATCAAAGATACCAAGGTCATCTGCTGCTTCCCAGGCCATAGCCAGTTGTCCTGATTTTTGTATTGGCATTAAACTTTTATGACTCTGGAAGAGAAAGGCTGCCAGTTTTGGGCAACTCTGCCTCACTTAAATGCAATTCACCAGTAAGTCAAGACATCATCCAGTAAGGTTACTTGTCTTCTTCGAAAATGAAGGACAGGGGCGGCTAGGTGGCGCAGTGAAGAGAGCACTAGCCCTGGAGTCAGGAGTACATGAGTTCAAATTCGGCCTCAGACACATAACACAAAAAACTAGCCATGTGATCTTGGGCAAGTCACTTAACCCCAACTGCCCTCCAACAAAACAAAACAAAACAAAACAAAAAGAAAATGAAGGACAAACAACAACAAAGTTCTTGAATCCCTGGCCTGAACCATTTAATCAGGCCCTCAGCACATCATTCTGTGCTCTCGTACTCACTCTTCAAATTCCTCCACTAGCTCACCAGTTTTCATTTGTCCTTCATTCTTGAAGAGGACCAATGGCATCAGGAAGGTGATGTTTTGACTTGCAAGTGAATTGAAGTGAAGTAGAGCTGGGCAAAGTCTTGCTATCTCCTCTAGAGCCATCTGGATCCAGTGGCAAGACAGATCAGGATGAGTGGAGATGACTCCCAGTAGCCTCATCCTAAAATAGACATCCTACATTTACAATTCCTTTTTCTTTATTGTCTTCCCTCATTACAGTGTAAATTCCTGAAGGGTAAGTATCTCTTTCATTTATATTTGTGTTCCCAGCACTTAGCATTTAACCCCTGCCTGCTCACTTAGAATAATAGGATCAAGAGAAGTTAAGGCTTAAAAGACACAGACTCTACTACTCTTCAATTTTAGGTGAATTGAGATAGAAGAAGAACGAGAAACTCTTACAGTGAAGAGAATGAAAAACTGGATGAAAAGTAACAGTAATAAACTATTCAAGCCTAAGTATGCATGCATGAGATATCTCTCATCTGGAAGAGCTTAGGAGTAAAACTAGTGGCAGAATGAAGCCATGAAGGAGCCTTTGGTAATACAATTGGGGTGATAGCTCTGGAAGGGGTTTATGAAGCTAAATTAGATCACACATCAGATCAGCAGCAGCAACCTAGCAGGAAAAGAATGATTTATGCTCTCTGGATACTTGATAACAGAACTTGGGAAAATGTGGAAATTGACAATAATGCCAAATTGACAAGAGAATGGAGAACCGCTATGGCATATGGTGACTACTTATTCAATATTGCAAAACAATCCACATTCATAAGAAGGTGGACAGATGTGAGCAAAAGCAGATGTAAGGAAGCATATCATAGAAGACCAAAGGAGTTGAATACTTATCTGCAAAATAAAACTCCTTGTAAAAAAGGAAAAAAACTGTTTTTAAACCTAAAAATACCTTACAAATCTAGATTTCTTTCATAGCTATTTAACCTGAGTCTCCTAACAACTTTATGAGAGGGGTGGAGAAGACATTAAGGGATATAAAGTGAGATAGCAGAAAATAAATGCTGAGTTCTAGTGTCAGACTTGATTCTTACTACTTGTTTGATCTTAGAAAAGTCTCATAAACTCTCTGGGCTTCAGGTTCTTCATTCATAAAATAGAAGATTGAACTAGATAACCTTTAAGGTCCCTTCCAGTTCTAATTTTATGATCCTCTTATTATACCCATTTTGCAGATAATAACACTGAGGTTCAGAGAAATTAAATTACATTATAAATACTAGATCTTGGGTGGTATCTCAGGACTTCTGAGTTCAAAAGTAATGTTTTTCTCACTACTCTGGGTTGTCTTTAATTTTTTGCTTTCGCGGGCATTTTAAGATCTTACATTAACCAGCACGTAAAGTTTGAAGTAGATGCCTGTGTCTGAAACCAAGCCCCAGTGTGTTACAACAAGGTGGTAGTGGTGCAGTGTGTGGGGGTAGGGTGCAGGGAATGTGTCAGAGGTTGAGGGAAAGAACTACAAGTACTGAATTGTGCTGAGGCTTCTTTTATATAAGGGCAGCTACATAGTGCAATGAATAAAATACTGGACCTAGAGTCAGGAAAACAAGATTCAATCCAGTTTCTGACTCTTATCAGCTGTGTGACCCTCAACAAGACACTTAATCTGCTTGCCTCAGTTTCCTCATTTGTAAAAATGAGAATAATAATAGCACTTACTTCTCAGGATAGTTGTGAAGATCAAATGAAAAATAAATTATAAATTTAAATAAAAATAAATTATAAATTATAAAGTTCTTAGCATAGTGCCTGACTGATAGTAAGTACATACAAATGTTAGCTATTATTATTATTATATTGGAAAACAATCATTTTCTGATATGTCTATATTGCCCCAAATTATCTTCCATTAATATGAATCAATTCTTACAGGTTGTCATCAAAGGCCTCAGTAATGGGATAATTATTAACTCATGTACTTATTCTTTAGTAGGAATAAGTTAGTAACACTGCAGTTCCAATTTCTTTATTGTTCTTGTACAGCATATAGCTATTGCCTTCCAGGAATAGGAAATACAACATGAAGGTGTAGTAGTAGTGGGATGGGGTGGGGGGAGAAGGAATAAGAGCTAACACTTAAGTGGCATTTTAATGGTTGGAAAGCACTTTATAAATATTATCTCCTTTTATTGTCATAACAATCCTGGGAAGTAGATGTTATTACTATCCCCATTTTAAAAATGAGGGCACTGAGACTGGGTCTCAGTGAGCCAGGGTCATACAACTACTAATTTTTCTAAGTCAGGATCTGAATTCAGGTCTTCCTGGTTTGAAGTCTAGTACTCTGCTTATTGGACCACCTGCCCAGCAGGGGAGGAGGTAGGACTGGTAATATTAAGAAGGGGGATGGAGATGAGAGGGCACCAGAAGCAAATTTAACCATATTTTATACATAATCACCACCTCCTGTTTTTTTAGTCCTAAAATTGATTTATAACTTTGTCATCACATAATCATCACATTGCATAATCCTGTCCACCACACCACTTAAAAGGTAAACAGAGCAGCAATGTATTCACTAGTGGCATATGGATATATATTCATCTTGTATGCAATGTGAACCACAAGCCTAGAATTCTTAGCTCATGCACAAGACTAGAGTTCTCAACTTATGCACAGTATTCAATTTTAACATACATTCATGGGTATTTCATGCATCCTAATATTGCACCAAAGACAGTTTAGTAACAAATGATTTTTAGGTAGTACCAGCATATTTTTTTTAAAGCTTCCTATGGGGGAAGGGGAGGAGTGGGGGGAGAAAATTTGAAACTCAAGGGATTGTGGAACTGAATCTTGTAAACTAAAAGTAAATAAATCAATTTGTTAAAAAAAGCTTCACATAGTGGTTGCACCCCACTTTTTTGCAAAAAAAGTATATGTAATGGTAATGGAATTTGGAGATGCCCCTGTATTGGCTTGGTTTTGGGGTTGAGTGTTAAAACCCAGAGCTTGAGAATCCCACGTGTGGGATGGACTTGTTGATGTGAAGAGGGAGGGCTGAACTGGGAGGAACCGTGAATTGGGAGAGAGGACCAAGATGAGCAGAGGCAAGAAGGATTTTTGGAGAGCAATATCCAGTATTGTGGAGCCTGAGTTGCTGAAAGACTGCTGAGGGCCCAATGTGTTGCCCAGCACTTTTGAGAACTGCTACCCGGAGTTGCCAAGGATTGAGGAAGCATGGCTGTGATGCCACTATTTTGTTTGTCTGTTTTGACATTGTTTGACCAGATTCACCTGCTGGTGAACGACAGTGCTACTGTTGTTGAGGTCCTAGAACCTTGCTGTTGGTTCAGAAGCCCTGAAGGAGGATTTTCTTGTGGTATGTTTACAGAAATCCTGAAAGAGGGCCTTGCTGATGTTTTCAGGGATTCTGGGACTGTTCTACAGGCAGAGAGTGACTTGACACTGGCTATGGCTTTGTTGAGCCTCATCTCCCTAGGAACTGAGATTGCTGAGGGCTTGCCTTGAGTGAAGATGAAAGAAGGGCCTTTCCTTGGGTCTTCAATGCTGAGATGGTACCTTATCCTGGTTGTAACTTAAGGGTGGATGGCCTTTCTTGCTCTCCTCCCCATTTTGAGAATGTGCTTGGTGTTAATGGATGGTATTGTAATTCAGCAGTGTCCAGGGTTGGGAAACCTTTGGCCTTTTTGTGCTCTGATTGACCAAATGAATGTACTTTGTTTATGATTGGAAACTATTCTCCATTTGAGAAGAGACTAAATGAATGCACTACCCTGGATTAGGCTACTTTGGTACTTTACAATTGCATTGAGAACTTACTTGCTAAATGAATGAGTTACACTGTATTTTGACTTTCTCTGTTCTGTGAATGTTTTGCAGAATAACTGTGGTTTGCTATGTTGGTAATCCAAACCTTGGAAGTTGCTTTTGGTTGGCATTACAGTATAAAATCTGTGACGATACAGTATGCACTCTATGTGTTTCTCTAGACCTGACCTGAGGTTCTGGATATGATTAATACCTCTGGAAAGGGCATAACATTGAGCAAAAAATTAATAATAACAACTAGTGTTGATAGAATGCTTTAAGCTTTGCAAGATGCTTTTACAAGTATAGTTCATCTTATCTTCACAGCAATCCTGAGAGATAGGTGCTATTAATTATCCCATTTTCCAGATGATAAAACTGAGGCAAAGAAGATAAAATGAATTGTTATTGGTCATATCATTAGTAAGCTGTCAAAGGCTAGATTTGAAGTCAGGTCTTCCTGCATTCCAGTTCCAACTCTCCATCTTGTTATGAACATAAAACTCTCATTGAAAAAATGCTCTAAATCATTATTAATTACAGAAATGCAAAACAAAACAACTCTGAGATCCCACATCACACTTATCACATTGGCTAATGTGACAAAATAGGAAAATTATAAATGCTTGAGAAGATGTGGGAAAATTGGAACACTAATGCTTTGTTGGTTGAGTTATGAACTGATCCAAGTATTCTGGAGAACAATTTGGGGTTATACCCAAAGGGGTATAAACACATGCATACCCTTTGACCCAGCAATACCACTTCTAGGACTATATCCCAAAGAGATCATAAAAATGGGAAAAGGGCCCACATGTACAAAAATATTTAAAGCAGTTAGTTTTGTGGTGACCAAGAATTGGAAATTGGGGGGAGGCTCATCACTTGGGGAATGGCTGAACAAGCTGTGGTATATGAATGTAATGGAATATTACCATGCTATAAGAAATGATGAGCAGGCAGACTTCAGAAAAACTGCAAAGATTTGAATGAACTTGATGCTGAGTGAAATGAGCAGAACCAGAAGAACATTGTCCACAGTATCATCCACAATATGCAATGACTAACTTTGATAATCAGACTTATTTCTTCTTAGCAGTGAAAGGATCCAAGACAACTCCAAAGGATTCATGATGGAAAATACTATCCACATCCAGAAAAAGAACTGGAATCTGAATGCAAATTGAAGCATATTATTTGCTCTCTCTCTGTCATTTGTTTCTTCTTTCTTGTGGATTCTCTCATTGTTTCAAATTCTTTTTTACTACATGACTAATTTGAAAATAGGATGAATATGAATGTATACATAGAGCCTATATCAAAGTACACACTTTTGAATGGGCAGAGGGGAGAAATGGGGAGAAAATTTGGAACTCAAAATCTTGTGGAAGTGAATGTTGAAAACTAAAAATAAGCACCAGCCCTGGAGTCAGGAGGACCTGAGTTCAAATACAGCCTCAGACATTTGACACACTTTCTAGCCATGTGACTTTGGGCAAGTCACTTAACCCTAACTGCTCTCCAAAAAGCAAAAAAAGAAAAGAAAGAAAACTAAAAATAAACAAGAAAATTTAAAAAGAATTCTCATTAATTTAAAAAGTCACATATTATTGCTTAATCAGCTCTAAAAGGATTTAGAATAGGTAAGTGGAAATACCTATAATAGGGATAAAAATTAAAGTGAAATTCAAGGGGAGAAATACAATTAATGGTGTCTGTTTTCTGCCCAGGAGATCTCTCATTATAATTCTTCCTATTTATAGTATAGATTATTCCAAATATTTTCCCCAGTGTTCCAGATAATACTCTCCCTCTGCCCAGCTTAAAAGACAGGGAAATTGAGGCATGAAGGAGTCTAAGGAATTATCCAGAGTAACAAAGATTGTTAGTAGCTGAGACAAGAAAAGAGTCAAAGTTTTTCCTTCCTGTTTTTGGTGTCCCTTTATCAACAGTGATGTTTTTATTATGTTATTGTAGTCTAGTCATAGTGAGAAAGATTTGGAGACTTTACACCATCAGATAATGGGGGAGCCCATCAAAAAATATAAATAGCAAAGCCCCCCAAATAGTAGGTGCTAAGTAAATGATTGTTAAATGGCTGTTGAAAGTGGAGTTTTTCCTTAAATGACATGGAGTCTTAAAACTTTGAGTATTAATGAGTTTCTCATCTTTCCCTTCAGCCACAAGTACGAAGATTTATTAGCTCACTAACTTGCAGTGTATTTTGTGAGCCAGAGTATTTAGGCAGTCAAAGGACACAGATGAAATAAATTAATGAATAGAAAAAAAATTGTTAAATGCTTATAATCTGCCAGGGGAAACAAATAGAAAAACAGCAATATAACAAGAGTCTCTGCACAGAAGGGGTTAACATCTTAATGTGCAGAGACAAAATGCATAAGAAAGTTTAGCCACAGGAAAAATGTAAAGGCCTTGAAGTTCTAGGGAGGCAGCAGCGGAGTGGTGGGTGAGATAATAGTTGCGAGGAATCTTTAGGTCAGGGAGTTAGGTCATGTGATGATATCTGAAGGACCTTGGAATAAAGAATAAAGAAGAATAAAGAACTCTTATAGTAAGGGTTGTACTTCATGACTCTTAACTCATCCAAGAAAATTGAACAGCCATGTCATTTTTCCTGATTGGCAACCAGAAAGGATTTGGGTAGGATTTGGATTCCTTTTAGGGGAGGAAGAAATGGAAGGGAGGGGGAAATTAATTTAGTCTCTTCTCACAACTCTTCTTGCTGATGGACACCCAGATGGATTCTAGGTGGACCAAGAATTGGTGGAGAATAATGAAAATACATTAGAGACTGTGTCTCCAATCTTGTCTAGTGACTAGTCTAACCCCCTTCATTTTCCAAATGAGGAAACTGAGGCCCAGGTAGGTTAAGTGACTTCCCCAAGAACATAGGAGAGGTAAACATTAGGGACAGGATTCTAGGACTCAGGTTTTCTGACTCCAAAGTCAGTGTTTTTCTGTGTCATAGAGTCTCTTATCCATACTACCTCTTATTTTACAGAAGGGAAAATGGAGTTCCATAGAGTTTGAGTAATTTTTTTCCCACTGTCACACAAATAGTGAGCATCACAACTGAGATTCTCTGACTTCCCAATTCTCTGACATCCAATTCAGCACTATTTCTTACTGGACTATGTTGAAAATGCCTGCCTCTTTGCAAGCACACTGTGTTGTAGCCTGGACCAATGGTAGTTTCCTACCTTCATCAGCTGAAGCAGCAGAACCCATGAAATGCTAAACTTTCAAACTCTTTCCATTTTCTGAAATAATCATCATCTTACCAGCCTACAGCAGAGGTGTCTGTATTGTTAGATGCTTTGAAAATCAGCACAATTCCTAAATAATACCAATCATAGGGCCTCTGGGATTTCATAATGTGTGATATGGGATATCAAGCTTCTGATGGTTCATAAAAGCACAAAACTGAGAAAAGAAATGCCTTCCTTTTTCATGCTAGTGATGAATCTGACTACTACAACAGTTTATTCTTCCCATCCTCTTTTCCTTTCTTCATTGAAGCCCTAAACTGTGACTTGTGGCATGGTGATGATCTTGGACTATCAAAGGGAATACCAACTGAGCAGAAACTAGCAGGTTCTAACAAACTGGACACGGTTTGAGAACAGGTTCAGTTATAAACTATGCCTGTTGTCAGATGGCCAGATTAGCAATGCTTAGGATTGATCTCAGGGCAATGGCTTTTTCTCTTATGGCAACACTAGAAGACCATCAGTTAAATGGTGGGGGTAGGGGGAAAAGAAAGAAAGAGGGAGAGAGAGAGAAAGAAGGAGAGAGAGAGAGAGAAAGAGAGAGAGAGAGAGAGAAAGAGAGAGAGATGATTGTGTATGTGTGTGTAAACTATATCTTTAGATAATTAATAGTTAATTATAGTCTCTATACATAGATACTCATACTCATGAATATATACTGAGTCCCCACAAAGTTATGGATATTCTAAATATCAAAGTATGTTTTCCCAATACTATTCTTCTGATCATCTGTAATGGTAATTAATTTAGCAGGTACTTAGCCCTTAGTAACTAAGAGCTAAGTATGTTTGTGAAAGAAACAGAAGGTGTCAACTCTGTCTCCTTTTGCTGACATAACAGGAAGGGGTTGGCTGAGACAGGAAGCCAATGTGTGTGTATATAAGAAGAGTTCCAGAGACAGAGAATCAGAATCTCCTGGTGGATGAAGCAGAATTGTTTCAGCATCTGGAAGCTGGGCTGCTACTGGACTTAGAACTGAATTGGAGTTTTCTATGAGACCAGAATCTGGTGAAGGCCAAAGTGGCCATTGCCTCCTAGAAGGCTGAAGTGGCTGCGGCTGCCTGAAAGACTGAGATTTCTTCTGGGTTTTAGAGCCAGCTGAACTGCTGGAGGACTGAAAAAGCATGACTGGGCTAAGACTTTATTTGTGGCTTGGTTGACCCTTGAGTTCCTGGTTACAGAAATTGTGAAAGTTTTGAGATGTGCTGGACCCTGTGAACTTCAGAATGTACCAGGAACTGCCCCGAGGACTGGACAAGGACCTGGAAACTGTCTGCCTCTGAGTCCAGGTGACTGTTTGGTGGATTCATGTAGGAGCTGGGACCATGGAAGAGGATCCAGGGAATCTGAGAGACTACCCAGAGTTGAAATGAAGAAAAGGCCTCTCCTTGGATATTGGACAAGTTTACTAGACACCGAGGGGTGGAGGGTTTGTGTAATTTTGTAATAATTGCACTTAGCGATTAATGATATGTAGTAATTATGAATCTGGATAAGTGACTGATTAAATTAACTTACGATTGCGCCATAAGTGGAAGATTGATTATTGTATTGTTAGATGACTAAATGATTAAGTACGGAAGGTTTCCCCCTTAGGGAAACCAGATGATTATTCTTTTCTTCTTTGTTCTAAATATGGTGACCACTTTGGTGAAAACTATGTGCCACTCTAATGCTAAGCTATTGTGAACACTATATTGTGATTTTATGTGATAAGATGTAATGTTGTGAATATTATATTGTGATTTGTTGTGAATATCTTGATTTGTAATGGAATAAATGGAGTGTTCACTCTACTGTGTAATCAGAACCTTCAAAGCTGTTCACAGTAGCATTCTTTTGGGAAGCTGCTCGTTCATGGTGTTACATTATCTCATCTACGGACATTAGTGTGAAATCAGTGTGGCATGATAGGAAGTATGCTTGATTGGCAGTCAGAAGACCTGGTTTTGAACCTTAGCCCAATCAGTTATCATTAGTGTAACCTTGAGCAAGCCACTTCTCAGTCTTCTATTTCTTTGTCTGCAAAAGGAGAATGCAGAATAAGACAATTCTTAAAGACCCTTGAACCCTAAATTCTATAACACAAAGGAGTCCATGAAAAAGCAAAATTACATTTTATTGCAAACCTTACCACCCCACCCCCAAGTTATTAACCCTGCCATTAACAATGCCTTATCTCTGAGAATAACTTTCATATGCTCTGGATATTTCTTATATGTAGGTAGCTACCTATAATCTTGTCTACCATATTAGGATTTGAACTATTTGAAGGGAGAGACCATATTTTTGCCTTTTATTGTGGGCTTACTGATTGGTGGCATTAGAACATTAGCACTTCAAAAGTCAAATTGTAGGTCTTTTGGAACTTCTAAAAAATTATAAATCCATTAGAAAATAATGATTAAACTCTGGAAATTTAAATGTTTATACACTTTAGAAAAAACTATTCAATCAAAGAGAAAGTCTCAAATACATACACATATACATACATATATTATATACATATAGGATTATATCTTCTTTACTAACTTTTCACTTCCTTAATAGACATCCTCTTTTCCCTTTCTTACAAATGTGTAAGTGGTTTCAAAAAGGGTTTTCTTTTTAAGCTCACCAAAACTGATCTCAAAATCTCTGATTCTTTTGAAACTCCAACTCTGGATTTGTTTTCCTCAGTGAAATTATGGAATTTTCTTTCTGATTGTTTATAAGATTTTAGTCACCTTAGCAGAACTTCACACCTGCCAGAACAAAGGGAGTTTTCTTTTTCTTTTTAGTAAAGTAAAACAACTTTCTTTACATGGATTTTTCACAACAACTACTCCTCTTCTCTCCCTGATCCAAGAAATAACAACAACAATATCCTCTAATCTGTTTTGACAACGGTTTGTGGTAAAAACAGACACAATTCATACCTTGTAGGTGGACTTATGAAACAGTCCAATCATTCTCAATAGCTATTTAGAATTATGCCCAGAATATCACTAAACAATGTACACTCTTTGAGTCAGCTCTACTACTACTTGGCCTATTGTCCTGCCCCCTGCAAAAAAAAAATTAAAGAGGAAAATGACAGATATATACAAAAACATTTGTAGTAGCTTTTCATGTAGTAGCCCCGATTTGGAAAGTAAGGGGGAAGTCTTTCTATTGGGGAATGGTTAAACAAATTATAATATCAAAATGTAATGGAATATAATAATTTCTTAAGAAATGACAAAATGGACAGTTTTAGAAGTACCCAGGAAGAGACTTCTATGAAATGAAGTACAATGAAATGAGCAGAATTAGGAGAGCAATTTATACAATGATAACCACATTTTAGAGAAAAACAGTTTTGAAAGACTTTAGATCTCTAATCAATGCAATGATAAACCACAAGCTCCAAAGAATGAAGATTAAACATACCATCATTTCCTGAAAGGTACTGAATTTAAAATGCAATAGGAGACACATTTTTGGATGCGGCCAACGTGGGAATTTATTTTACCACGCTATTCATGTATGTATTGATGAGTTTATTTTTCAAGGTTTTTAAAAAAATGCTCAGTGGGGAAGAAGATAACGTAAGGGACTGACAAATAAAAGAAAAACAAAAAGAAAAAATGAGGGAAATATCTCTCTGGAGAAGGGAGAGGGAAGCATATAGAAGGAAATTTCTGTAATGCAAAAATAAAACATATCAATAGAAATTTTGGAAAAGTGACAAAAATATTTGGGTGGAGGGAATCCATTGTCGTTGAGACAAAAATCTTTTTATACTTAATGCACCAAACTTGTAACAGGAGGAAAAAGATACATTGAAGAGTTTAATGTTCCTCTGGAGAACTTTAAAGGCGAACTAATGTTGTTCTCCATCTAAGATAGTTTTACTTGTACTGCCTACGGCCATGGGATAGAGATGATATACGATGGTATCTTGACACACTTGGATAACTCTTTTATAGATCATTAAACTGGGACCAGAAACACACACACACACACACACACACACACACACACGTGTGTGTCCCATAATTTGAAGGGGTCCATGCAAAGGGGATCCTAAAGAGGTCAGGCAAAGTTGGAATTTGGAATTTCCTTAATTTATTCTTTAATAGTAGTGTGTACTTTTAATACTAGGAGTCAACCTCCTAAAGAGGTCCTACCCTTTCTCCTTTGTGCTTCCTCCCTTCCAGAATCATACAATATTGAGATGTAGGGAACATAGACTTTTATAATCTCCTGTCTAACGTACCCTTCTCTCTCCAGTGGTTGGTTACCACCAGTGTTGAAAAACCTTCCTAGGCTGGACCGCTCTAATTCTTAGAAGGTAAGTCCTCATATTGGATTGACATATCTATTTCACCACAAACTGATGCTGGTTTTATTTTATGAAGCACTGAAGAACAAATCTATTGATACTTAAATATGCTTACCTTTAAAATGTATAATCCTTTGGCACCGAAGACAACAGGTTAAGATCTACCTCATTCTGTTACCACATAATCTTGATCTCCTTTGCTTGGTGTGATTACACTGGTAGGCCCTGTGTTTATTATTTTAATGTAAAGGGTGTGTGTGTGTGTGTGTGTGTGTGTGCACATGTGAATCTGTCCATGTAAGTTATATATGTCCATGTGGATCTATATAGATGTGACTAATAAGGAAGCATGAAAAGATATCCCTAGAGTCTCTAGGGGAGACTGTTTCTCATCAGAAGGAGAAGCAGGAAATTGGGGTTCAGAGGCTGGCCACAGAATTTTTCTCAGAGAAAATGTGTCAAGCTAGAATTATATCTGACCCCTTAAATATTGTCAGTCTATGGGGGACAATTTTTAGATTCAAACAGAGTTCCTGATTAGTCTCTCTTAATGGGGGAGGAATGCTCTAAGAATATATCTAAGGATTGTCTTCTTTCCCACCAAATGTCAGTTCTACAACAAAATGCACATAGCAGATAGCAAATAAACACATTTATTCAAGATGATAGTAAATAGAAATCTGAATAGTTTTACAAATGAGAATACACCAGAAAATACACAGAGTGGATGAATTCTTCCACTAGGAACAAGATATCTAAGTTCACTAATGAGAGAGAGAGAGAGAGAGAGAGAGAGAGAGAGAGAGAGAGAGAGAGAGAGAGAGAGAGAGAGAGAGAACCAAATCCCAAGGAGAAATACTACAAACTCACTAGTAAGCTGGAAGAAGGGACATGACTGAAGTGCCAGCTAGTCTACATGTCAGCTTCTTCTCAGTCTTTCTCTCCCATCAGGAATCTGAAAAGATTCTGCAACTGTGTATCTTTTCTCTCAAAGCTGGAAACCAGATGATCAGGATTTATTTTTTTTCTAATCTCTTGCCAACTCTGCCCTTCATACAGGCAAGTAGCATTAAATGTTCTGTCTCAATCAGTGAAGAAAGTCTTATGCAAATGGGCTTTGTGCCACAGGTTATATTAGTCTTCCAAGGTTTGGTTTTTATGTTTGTTTGGTTTGTTTTTGTTAGAAGGAACACCTAATCCCCAGACTCCTTGAGGGCAGGATACTGTTTTGGCTTTTTTTACTTATTTCCCCAGCACTTAGCAGAGTGCTTGGCAAATAGTAAGCACTTAATAAATTCATATCATTCATACATTGCTTCTGTAGTTCCTCAAAAAACTCTGAAAGAGGGTCTTTATACTTTTCTAAGTCTTGTTAACAGCCTTTTCTCTCTAAATGATCTTTTGTGATTTACCATTTTTTATTGAATGATTCTCTCACACCTCATTTCCTTCATTGTACATAATGCTATTTGACCATGTGTAACATAAATTCCCCTTGAAAAGCAAAAATAAAACCAGCAGGGAAAATTAATTTTATTTCCTAAGCAATGCTTTCACAACTGCTCACATGGCAAACACATCCAGGGGCTCCAGTATCCCTGGCACAATGGTAGGTCTGGGGCCATGTTCTGGTTTTGATCCTAAAAGAGAAACAAGAAAAATGGTCCATCTTGTTAAACACTCATTCAGATTTCTCTCCCAGGTTGATGGCCTTCCTATGACTGCTACATAAAGTGCCAATTGAAACCAGCCCCATCATAGAGACTCCTACAAAATATGAACAGTGCTAAATACTTTAAAGTGAATTGATTTCCAGCAAAAGTGTTTTAACCTCCTTTTAGGTCAAGAAATAGCAATTTTCCAAGCTTCACTGTAACCTGGGAATTAATCCTAAGAGGCGGGTGTGCACTGCACACTTCATTTGTTCCATGAAATTTATTGAAAATGCTTTTGCACAGGACTGCCCTTACAGCACTTTTCTCTCTCCCATCAGGCTGAGGTGTGGTTCTTGGGAGATGGAGCACCTTTTGTGCTTGTTCTCTCCCACTAGAGATGTGTAATCCTTTCCTCTCTTAAAAATTGGCTAGAAGATAGCCAGAAGGTGTCAAGCACTCTGGAAAGGAGTTTTAAGATCATCTAGTCCTATCTCATTTTGTAGATGAAGAACCTGAGCTTCTTCTGTACTGGAAGAAAGTACAATGATGTTTTTAAAAAGACATCAATAAAAACTCACTTAAATGAGTAAATGAATGAATGAATAGATAAATAAATAGTATCAGTGCCTTTGATTTTTTTTACACCATGCTCATTTCCCAATATGCCCAACTGTCCCTGAACTATCCCTTGTAAAACAAAACAAAACAAACAAAAAATAAGTTAAGAAAATCAACCAACACAACAATGGTAGCCAATAGCACATAAAACCTTCTGTCTCCATAGTCCCCCACCTGTCTACTTAGAGGAGGGAAATATATTGTATCGTCTATTCTCCAAGATCAAGACTGGTCACTGCAGTTCATCTGAGTTCTACCGATCTTTAATGTTAATTCCACTTAGAGCATTGTACATTGTAGTCATTGTGTCTCTTCTTCTGTTGGTTCTGCTTACTTTGTTCAGCTTCAGTTCACATAAGTCTTCCCATTGGAAAAGGGTGCTGGAATGTAGAGAACACAGTCAAGTTTCATGTGGTCATTTAGTAGCCAAACCAGGAATAAGACTCCATTCATCTAGCTCTATACTGTCCTATTTCTTCCTAACATTTTTGTGGAGGGGGGAAGGCAAGGCAATTGGTGCTAAGTGACTTGCCCGAGGTCACACAGCTGGTAAATGTATCAAATGTCTGAGGTCAGATTTGAACTCAGGTTCTTCTGACTCCAGGACCAGTGGTCTATTCACTGAGCCACCTAGCTGCCCCTGTTCCTCAATTCTAAAGAGAAAATATCATAGAGAATGAGATTCCTATATGGTAATCATCCAGAATATCCAAGAAGAACGAGTGCTAAATACACACACACACACACACACACACACACACACACACACAAGCACACCCTGAAAAATATCTAGTGATTCAGTTCAGCCACCTAGAAGTTTAATATTATTCACGTTTTTATTTAAACACTTAAGGAGCATTATTTCATCAGTGAAAGTACTCTTTTCCCTGATGCTTATTACAGCTGTTCTTTGACTAAGTAGATGGCATTCACAAGTTATCACGGATAACAACAGACAAAACTAAACAAAATCCACCAACTTATGATCATTCTTATAGTGACCATGGCCAAACTGGTCCTCAGACAATAAGATACACCATCTCCATCCTTAGTCTGATAATCATTTCAAGTGTGGAGTTTTTTGTTGTTGTTATTCTTTAGAACATGAATTTATTGTTAAAGTTACTTACAGAAATGTCTTTAAATAGTTCGAGAATGTGATGATTCTTTTCTATGCCATATCTTTTCATCTTGAATGACTTGCTCAGTTCTAACTTCTCCACTTCTTATATAAATCTTAAGCAATCATTTCATTTCTCTGTATCTCAGTTGCCTCTTCTTTAAAATCAGAGGGTTGAATTCTATGGTTACTTATAGTCTTAGATCTATAGTCTTATCACCTACCAGGGACTCTAGTCTCTTGGCATAGCTTTGAGAACCCAAGGCCATGTTATTATTTAACAAGGGACTCACTGGAAAAAAATGTACACATGACAAACTTTCAAGTTTAATCTCTATTATTAACATTTCTGCTATCACTTTCTTAAGTCTGGATATTTAAATAAATAGATAGATAGACAGACAGACAGACAGATAGATAGAAAGATAGATGTATAATCAGGTATAAAATTATATAGATTATATATATAATCATATATATCTATATCTATATATCAAACCTTAATTTGTAGAAATTACTGGTTTCCAAGGTATAAATGCTCAGACTGAAAACTTAACTGTGAGCTCTTGCAAGCTCTTTGTAGATAGCTCAAGCACACTGCTGGTCACACTAGTGCCACAAAGGGGCAAAAGACAAAAGCCAAGATGAACAGTTCAACAGGACTTTAACCCTGAATTTCTCTTACTCTATGGCAGGTTGGGGTACATAGTCCAACTTTTCTCTGTGCTCTATTTTTAAAATACAAAACAAAGTTCCTATCCAATCTTAGTTCATGCTGAATTATGACAATAATGTTTCAGAATCTTATTTTAATATTTTCAAAGTCATTTAATTTAAAAAAAAAATACTTTCTCTATTTGCTTTTCTTAGCGCTGAAATGTGTCCTTGATGGATTTTCAGCATTGAGACATGCAGGATGGATGCTGGTCAATCCCTCAATCTTTCCTACAGCACGTATCTTGGAATATGCTTCTCTCTCCCAGCTATATGAGATTTTTTTTTGCTATATGGGGATGCTTTCTATTTATCATTCACATTATACCTCACTTATGGGTCAAGGGAATCTTAACAAAGACATACAAGCTAGAAGAAATAATGAAAAATTATTTATTTGAGTAGATGAGTTAGATTTTCACTGAATTTCACCTCATTCTCCTTCATTCCTTTCTTTGTTTCTTCCTTATTTCCTCCCTTCCTTATCTTCATTTCTTTCTGCTTTTCATTCTCACTCTTATTTCTTTCAAAACTAACCCAGGGAGACTCAGGAAGCATCTTCTATCAGGATACCGTAGTTCTGAGCTCACATTAACTGGGTTCAGTCCTGAGGGATCCTGGCTTCTAAAAAGAGAGGTCAAATTCTTTTTCACACTCTCTGGATAATTACATACCCATACCACAGTAGAACTCTGGGGATAGTCCCTTAAATAAAGCTTAAGTTTGGCTCATTTCTAGGGCTCCCAAATATGGATTAGAAATATATTCAATGTATAGTATCAATCAGGTCTAGCATGGATATTTATTTTTCCTTCACACAAAAAGAATGTTTAATACACAAAAAGTTTACAAATGTGCATTGACAAAGACTTAAAACATGAAAGTGTAATTCCCAATTCCTATGATATCTTCTCAAGAGGTTGACAGCTAAAACCGTTAGAACTTAAAACACTTTGTAAAATTACCAAACAACCACTTCACCTTCATCTTTGTTGTTCATCGAATGAGAAACTCCCTCAAGGTCCACATATTCTGGTAAGTCAGGACATGGCTTGTGTTCATTATATTGTCAGTGGTCATTTTTCTGAGTAGTGTTTGGTTGCAGAAAAAGTACTGCTTCCAGTATCAAAAACCCATAAGGAATTCACAAACTTCTGAATTCCAGAAGTAGCCACTCCCCCAAAGGTTTATCTCTTAAGATCACTGTTTAGTCATCTGTGCTCAAGGAAATAAACACAAAAAAGAACAGGCAGCCAGATAGATGGGCTATCCAGTCTCAATATCATCTAGACAAAGCAGGTGTACTTGCTGCCTTTGCTGCCAGTGTGAATGAAGGAGAGAAGCCACCTCTGAATCTAAGGAAAGACTCTTAGCCCAGTCACATATTCAAAAGTAAGAAGAAGAGAGGGATAAAGTAAGTTGATTCTCCTTTAAAGTCCACTTAGTGGGCAGCTCTTTCTGGTCCACTGGCCAATCTTCTGTAGTGGAGCATCCCATCTCCCTGCTGCTATCATGTAAATCAATGGATTATTGGGTCATCTCAAAGTCCTTCAGTGTCAAAGTATCACTGGAAGCATCTAGGAGATTAGCTTTTATCTTCCTCCAAAGAACCAAAATGATACACAAGATAGTTACAGACTGAAAAAGATACCTATCACCTACCCTTTCCCTGTCAGTCATTTCTTACTTGTTTTACTTTTTTCATTGAGAAGTAACTCATTGAAGGTTAAAGAGAAAAAGAACCTAGCATAATAAAGACTGCTCCATAGAAGCTGGCAACAGAACATGGAAAGCAAAGAACTAAGACCAATGATACTATTTCTATCCAGTACTCATGGATGGTTTTATGATTTCCTATAAGTAATTGGTATAATTACATTTTAGGTGCCAAGAGTCTATTTTATTATTTGTATTAGGGAAAGAAGAGGATAATTATGCAGATGTGTCTATATTTGTTTCTTTAAGCCAAATAATTCCCATCAGTAATAGCACGAAATATACAGATCACAAACTGTGTAATAAACAAAGTATTACAAGATTTTGGACAGGTCACTTTATCTCTAGGGGTCAGTTTATTCATCTATAAAAAATGTCTAGCTAATCCCTAAGGTCTCTAACTTAAACATAGAATTATAACAGATAGAATTCTGTATTCAGGGCTTTCATAGTGTGGCTCAAAGGGAGGCAGATATCTCTAACCCCCTTCTCCGTGGGAGACTTTAATTCCTACTAGGAGGAGGAACAGGAGGTTGGGCTACTCTGCTCTCCTCAGAGGAATGGGGTACTGGGGTAGCATATCTCTCTTCTCCCTTAAATATAATTAGTCTAAGTAATATAATCAGGTTCAAGCTAACTTCTGATGACTTTGTCATTTTTGCTGGGGGAAGGATGACCCTAAGGTCTATATCCAAGATGTTATCCCTTTCCCACCTAATACCAGCTCCACAATGATTATAGATATCAACAAAATTTATTTAATCAAATGAGAGCAGAAACAGAAATGAGAGAAAGCCTACATGGGACAACATATGTCATATGATAAAGAGCAAAGGAGTTTTCCCATTGAGAATGAGATAATAGCTCAACTAAGTGAGAGAGATCTACATCTCACCAAAGTGGAAACTCCCCAAAGTCACCATTTCTCCATCTGAGATAGGTACATGATAGAGAATGCCAACTTCTCTCATATCTCCCAATCTTTTCCTTCAGCAACCTGAAGTGGGGTTGGCTTTTTCTATCTTCCCTCTCAAAGCTAGAAGCTAGAAGTGTTTGAAGTAACTAGAAAAGCTTGCAGAATCCCAAAGAAAACTGAAGAAGGTTAGAACTCTACCACTCCCATTAACTCTGTCTCACCCTTCGCACAGGGCAGGGCATTTATCTCCACCAATGAAGAGAGAGTTTTATCCCAACGGGCTCTGGGATGGCAGTTATGGGATTGTAGTTTAGAGGTCAAAAAGACCTTAGAAGCCAGTAGTTCTTAAACCCTCATCTAATAGATCAGGAAAAAGACTCAGGAAAAATACAGGATCAGACAGCGATTAAGTATCTGGAACTTGTACTCACACAGTGGTCTTCCTACTTCAAATGCAGTGCTCTAGCCACTCTGCCTCTATCTGATGTCTCTCTCTGCAAGATATAAAATCCTCATTGCCAACCACTAATCAGGATTTTGTCCTGCCATTAACGACAGTTCCTTGATAAGGCAAGGATTCCTTTTATTTTTCTGAGTTTCTCCATTGATATCATGTAGAAGATGATTAATTGACTAAAACAGAGGCAACTCACACACTTGAGTTATAGACTCTTGGATCTGGATTTTTTAAAAGGAAGGTAGGGACACAGGCAGAAAGGAGGTCAAACAAAAGGAGAAGCTTGTGTTATATATATATATATATATGAGTTCCTTGGGGATATCTCATGTAAACTATGTACTCTAGGGAGATGTGTGCTCCAGGGAACCAATTACAGATCAATGGAGGGATTCTGGTACCCCATCCAGCAGGGGAGGTCCTGGACCAAACAGGATTTGAAACCGAGGTATAGACAGGGACAGAGTCCTACTGTAGAAGAGCAAAGCTGAACCTTAGCCTTCACTTTTACTATGGGATATGTGGACTGTGCAGAAGGGGTCAAACTTAAGAGATCATGAGTAGTGACCCCTTACAGGAAAGTGCCAACCTTAGCATAATAATATTAGTATGTGGTACTATATAGCTCTTTAAAGACAGTGGTACGCATCAAAGGGGAGAGTTGTTTTAACTACATATGGGCCCAAGTTGATTCTTTTCCTTTTTCTTTAAGGTTAAACAAAATATTTCTATATTCCATGTTAACCTGAGCATTTGCATGAAAATTGGAGCTTTTCCTTTTGTTTTTGGAAACTGAAGTCACATTCTGACATTCCTGAGGAAACCCTGCATAGAGGAATGAGCCACAATAAGAAGCCTCCAAAATTGAACCCATGCCATGCAAACATTGTGCATGTAAGGTTTGAGTCATGGGTTATACTCGATATAAAATCTCCTAGTACTCCAAGTCCCTAATATATTACATTTTCCAGAGTCACACAATGGCTTGATCTGGAAAATAATTCCAAAACAATCCACAAAGCTCATGTAAATAATGTAAATGACTGTTCACTTGTAAACAAGCATTCATGTAATGGAAGCACTCTATTATAACCTGAGGGAACTAAGAAATAAAAGAAAAAGAAAAGAATTATTTTAAAAGGCACTGAATTGGTATGTAGGGAAATGAGAAAGGTGAGGAATAATTCTCCATTTGCTTTTCTAACTTTTTCATAGTGCTTAGAAACAATGTGATCTCCCATTTGTTTAAGTTGCCCCCTATGCTGCTTGAACAATAAAAATGAAGATTGAAATATACGGACAAAGTTTATTTAGGGTCATAACTCATTTATAATAACAACCAAGTTAACACGACATTTGATGACACATACATTGTCATTGTATAGCATGGTGATTTGGCAATAATAATATGCAGCTATATAGACTGTATTTATAGTACTTTTATATAATTATACTAGATTTTTTTTGTATCATTTGAGAAAACCAGAAAGCAACCCTTGTAAAATCCTCTGGAGCCATAAACATAAGATTTGAAAACTAGGTCTTCTTACTTTTTTTAAGTGGTTGTCTACAAACTAAATATTTGAGGATCACTGCTCCCTCTTCCTTTCCATCTGCTCCAACAGTTAACAGGTATACTTTCTTTTAAACAGATGATGTTTCAAATACAAATCTTCCCCTTAGTTCTCACCCTTGCCTACTGCCTTAGTTCCCCAATACCAAATAAACCTCACATACCTAGAGGAATTTCCAAGAAGGAAATCTTGGCCCTAGTGATTTTGGAGGCAAAGCAAAAGTCCTTGACTGAACTTTAGTATATTTCATTCCAGTCTGGCCAAAGGTCATCTGGAAATAAGCTTTATGATCCCAGCTTGTCCTAAAGTTACACATCCTAGTTTCAAGGTCAGTTATGCTATGGGACTGATTAAGGCACTACATGGTATAATGCACAGATGAACCTGGAGTCAGGAAGACCTAGGTTTTAACCTTGGACACTTACAAACTGTTTGACCCTGGACAAGTCACTTATTCACTTAACCTCTCAGAGTCTATGAGTTTCCTCATCTCAAAAACTGACATACTAATACTTTGCTTTACAAGGTTTTGTAAGAGCCAAATGACATTGTGTACAATGCCAACTCCTATTATTGTCTTCACCTTTTTCTCCAGGTCAAGAACTATCATCTTTATTCATTCCAAAGTCATAGCTGGTCTTGGAATCTGGGCCAGAAAAGATTTAGAGGGAGCCTACCCTTTGATTTACAGGAAGCCAGTCTCTCAGACTATTCTTCACATAAATAGTCTGGTTCTCTAATAATAATAGCACCTATATCTCATGGAGTTGTGAGAATCAATTGAGAAAACATATAGTAATGCTAGAGTCATGTTATAGCTAGAGTTATTGTTGATTATTATTACACACCTAGCTCCCAAAAATAGCCTTACTCATAGATGGAGCAGATTAAGTGGTGAGATTTGACCAAAAATAAAGCATCTCCACCATTCTGCCTGAAATTCTATCAATTAAAGATTCATTTGGATTAAGATATGAATACTAATTTATAGAAATTAGATATCATTTGTGCTAATTATCTTGAAAGACAATAGCAGTTATATGTATCAAAAATAGTTTTTGAAATAAATTGATCATGTGTTTATGTAATTAAAAAGGAAGTCAGTTATTCAGACTTTAGCGTGATTAGTTTAATCAATTTGTTTTTCCTCTTATGAGGTAGCTATGATCCTCCAAATAAGAAAACATAAATTCTGTCTAGAGGTCTGTTTTTGCTGCATAATTTCTAGGTATCCTTCCTTAGTCTTCCATTTCCCAGGAAGGAGAAAAACTGTTCATCCAAATTGACTAAATGTTTGAGAATATATGCAACATTTTATACCCATAGTCCCACAGCTATCTAAAGAAATGTGGATGTATATTCCCTTCTCTCTTCTTCTTCTCTCTTCTTCTCTCTTCTCTCTTCTTCATCTTCTTCTTCTTCTTCTCCTCCTCCTCCTCTTCCTCTTCCTCCTCCTCCTCTTCCTCCTCCTCCTCCTTCTTCTTCTTTTCTTTTGCTTTTTTTGGAGGGGGGAAGGCAGGGCAATTGGGATTAAGTGACTTGCCCAAGGCCACACAGCTAGTAAGCGTTAAGAGTCTGAGACTGGATGGATGTCCCTCCCTTCTCTCTTCTCCAAAGCTAAGACTGATAATTACAATTACAATTGTGACCCTGGAAATTCATTCTACCCCTTGGGTCTTATATCTAGTTGGTTGGTTTCCCTCAGAACTTTCATTTTAAGGAATGTGGTCATACCATACATATCTTTATTCCTCTCTGGGTTCTATGCTTAACTCTCCAAACTTTCTCTACCATGCTCCAAGCAGGCATCTTCTACCTACTCCTCTCTTTTTTTAACTTCCTTTTATGTGTTGCCTTCCACCTCCTCAAGGGCAAGGATTGTCTTTCTTTTTGCTTGTATTTGAATTCCCAGAGCTCAGCACAATGCCTGGCAGAAGTAAGTACTTAATGAATGCTTGTTGACTTGTCTTGACCTATGCTATTCTTGGTTTCTACTATACACACCATATAATAAATTTAGAGCAGATCTTAGTGGCTACAGAATCAAATTCCATTATTTTACAGGTGAAGAAACTGAGGCCCTGAAAAACTGAATGACATGCTGATCATCACACCAAAATTAAGTAGTAGAAGGGGAATTTGAACACAGGTCTTCTTAACCTACTCCAAATCCAGCATTATTCCACTACAAGAGGCTCTCTTCCATGTTCTTAACTACAATACGCTGTATTTGGCAATCTCTCCGCTTGAAACCAGATTTTCAAGAACATTAAATACAGCCTTAAGTGAGAATTTTCTAAAAGATATCATGACTCCTAAGGGATAGAAATGTGGAAAGTTGGAGGGGCTTTTTGCCCTGAATTCATTCTGTGTATACACGCACACATATATATTCATGTACATACATGAATACATAAGTTTGCGTGTGTGTATGCATATATCTGTATTTATATGTATGTGTATGTGTGCACACACACACTTTTTAAAAAGTATCTAGGATGGGTCAGGCACTGTGCTTGACACCTTAAGGGAGGGCAGTTGATGGGATGGGATTAGCTCTTCCCCCAACCTACCACCCTGAATCAGTGGTCAGTACCAGCATGCATAAGAGATATGGATTACAGAGGAATTAAGGAGAAATTGTTCTGATTCTAAAACCTCAGAAGATCTGAGATAGAAACCTTAGGTTAGGACAGGTGGCAGTTAGGATATTAAAATGGTAAGATTCAGGTGAGAAATGGAGTTCCTAGAGGGAGAGGGAATAAGTTAGAGGTAGACTGGGGTCAGAAGAAGAGAGCATGACACTCCTACCTAAAATGTTGAGGCATAGAAAGCAGAGATGTAGGGTAAAGAACTGGGCAAGTAATGCTAAAGCAAGCTTTAAAAAATGGCCCAAGGCTACTTATGCACTTCTGACCGAGGATGCATATGGGTTTTCTTTATGTCCCATTCACCAAGAGTTTAGTAAAATATCTCAACAATTCGATGAGGGGGTTGGACGCAATGACCTCTAAGGTTCCTTCCAGATTTAAATCTATGTTCTTAATGTGTCTCCCAAAGAGACATTTGTAAAGAGAGTGCACCAGGAACCGAGTGAGCCAGACTGTTTCAGAAATATTTTGTTCCCCAGTCCTACCAAAAACCATCAGGGTAAATGGACTCACAAGTGCACACACACACACACACACACACACACACACACACATACACACACACACACACACATACACTGCTGAGCTGGAAATGAATGCTCATTCAAGCATCTCTGTTACCTTCTCCCAGAAGCACCAAGGGAATTGTAATGGCAATTAAGTTCCCCCCTGCAATTTAAAAGTTGGTTTAATGTATTGGCACTAATACAGAGCCTCTTCCCATCACAGCAGAATTGGCTGTTACTGTTATAGTTGGATTATGGCCACTTTTCCCCTCCTTTACAAAATTTAAGTCTGCGATGTTCTCGTCAAGGGAAATGATGATAGAGTTACAGCAGGGCTATGATTAAATTTGCTCAGCAACAATCCGTAAATAACCTACACATTCCATTTGCCTGCTTTGATTTGGTCCTTAGCTTCTACAGAGCGCTAACTTCCAGGTACTGTTAAGAAAAGTGAGGAGGAAGAGGATAGAAAAGAGAAGTGGGAGAGGGAAGGAGAGCAAAAGCAGGAGGGGGGGGG
>CM053599.1:118395434-118414734 GCA_028646575.1 Pseudocheirus occidentalis | reverse complement strand
CTTTAACATGTGAAATTCTGAGGTGGGAGAGGACTAGAATGAAAGGAGACAAGGAGAGACAAAATGGGGTTAAGCATCCCATATAGAAGAGGCAAGGGATAACTGTTACAACTTTACTTTCATTTACTCTAATTGAATTTGGCTTAGGGAAGGAATGACATAAACTCTAAACTGGGTATCATGCCACACAGGAGAGTAGGGAGCATGGGGATGAGAGGTGGGATGACAGAGGGGAGAGCAGGACCTGGGGGAAGGTTGCTGGAAGCACACACTTCAGCAAAGGGACAGGGACAGGGTATAGAACAGAACAAGGGGGGTGCGGGATAGGAAGGAGGGACATATGATCAAACTGTCACAATATATGCACTGTGAAGATGTCCTGTGTAATTACACATGCACAGCCTGTATTGAATTGCTTGTCCTTCCAGTGGGGGTGGGTGACAAGAGGAACTGAAAAAATCTAGAATTTAAAGCTCTGTGATACATGCAACTAGGAATTAAGATATATAGGGACTGGGGTGGGAAAACCCTCCCTTCCCTACCAGAAAGTTAGAGGTGTGTTGGAGGACAGAAAAGAGAGCAGAGCAGGGGAGGGGCTTTACAGTGGGATTGCTGTTTTGGGGTTGGGGGTAGGGCAAAGATGGGGAGAAAATTTGTAACTCAAAAATCTCTTGGAAATGAATGATGTAAACAAGAAAACAAATAAAAATTTATATTAAAATTTTAAAAAAAAGAAAACTTGAGAAAGGCTCCCAGCACACTCTTTAACAGTCTTCCATAATAAACCTAGATGAGGCCATGGACAAGAATCCCACAGGATGAACACCTATGGGTAGGTTGCAAACTTGAGTATTGAAGGGAAAGCCCATATTGATAAAATCGCAGGTGTATTTAAGTATTTTAATATAAGATTAATATAAGATTAATGTAAGATTAAAGATATAACTTTCTAGCAGTGGAGTTACCATTTTTAACTCTTAAACTCTTATAGCTCTTTATGGTTCCTAACAACTTTTACATGTGTAATTTAGTGTTTATATACCTGCCTTTGAGGCAGTTAATGGAAGTATTATTATGCTCATTTTACAGAGGAGAAAACTCAAGTGAAGAAACATTGAAAAACCTAGAGCATCAGGGGATTTAGAGCTAGAGGAGACCTTAATGGTCATCTGGTCCATCCCACTTCTCTGACAGTTTCTTAGAGATTCTCAGAGGGCAAATGTCTTGACTAAGGTCACATAAATTGTAACAGTACTGAAATTCAAACTCAGATACTCTAACTCCAAACTTAACATTCTCTCTACTCCAATACTTTGTATGGTCAAGTCTCACAGATGTTAGAGGATATGCCACATATTCTAATTTCTAATATATACTTTCAGCTTTTTGTTTAATTTCCCTCTGCCCTAACTGTGATCTACATAGAGAAGAAAGAAGATGATGTGTATAAAACACTTTACAAACCTTAAAGTGTTATAGAAATGCAAACTGTTATTATTAGTAGTGCTATAATTATTAGTATTAATAACTCTGTTCTCTATCTGCTGCACATATGCAGCCCAACAGAGATTGATGCTTTAGTTCTGCTGAAATGCTGGTGAAATGACTTTGTATCAGGACTTTATTCTTAGAGAGACATCTTACTACTTTACTGGCACTCCTGAGCTAACCTACTATATTTATAAGCCCTGGAATACAAGTGATCCTTCGTTCACTGAGTAAAAACAGTAGGAAGTCTTCTGCAGAATATTAGAAAATTGTATTATTCCCGGCACACATTTTTCTTTTCTCTCTTATTTCTCTTAAAGTATTATTTCCTATGAATTCAGTAATATTAACATACTTTCCCCCATTATAGAGAGAGAAATTTCCCTTGGTCTTCTTTTTAACCATAAATAAGCTTTTTTTAACCATAAATCTATCTCTGCAATGATTAATTCAATTTAACAATAATTTATTTAGCACATAAATGGATTAGACACTGTTAGAGCATACAAAATAAAAAAATTAAAACATACACATTCCTATGGTCTTCATTGTCTTCATCATTAATGATTTTGGTCTTCTAGATGCCTTCCCCTGTTTTAACTTCACAAGAAATGGTGAAATACATAAGAAATCCCTGTTTCATAATGATTGTTTAGGATTACTTACTTGTTAGATGGCTGTGGCTGTTTTTGTTCTAAGACCTGGCTCCCAGTCTATGACAGTAATTTTTGGAGGAATATGATACTTCTATAATTAATCTATAGGATCATCTGCTCTTAGCAAAAAGGATCATATAGGCACACAATAAATTCTCCAGAACCCATCGCTATTGTGTAAGGATGCAAAGCAGCATGTCTTAGCAGAGAGTGTCTTTGTTCTTGAGACGGGCACCTGGATTTAAATCCTAGCTTTTATAAAGTCATGCTACTCTCTGCTCCTCAGTTTCCTCATCTATAAAAGGAAGGAATTGAAGTAGATGACCTCTAAGCTACCATTCAAATCTCAGTCTCTATGATGCTTTCTTTGGCACTATGGATCTGTCTGTGAGCACTCAAAAAAAGCCTCTACTTCCAGTGGCTGAACTTTGAAATATAATGTAGTTAGGGTGGAAGGGAAGAGAAGTTGATTGCTAATCCCAAGATCAATTGATTTCTTTCCAGTTAGGACTGATGAAATCACAGAAGATCAGAGTCAAGCAACAAACACAATGAAGTATTACAGTCCTAAATGAAGTACAAAGAGGTATTTATACTCTGATACCCATTTATAAGGTGATGAAATTAGAAGGTAGTTAACTATTGGCTGGTCAAGAATCAAAGTTCTGGTTGACTTTTAAAAGGTGAGAAAAACTCCTTAAAGAGTCAGCAGAGGTAAAAGATAGACCAAAAACATTTGATTTCTGGCAGTGGTGAAGAGAGTTGCCTTACCTACAGGGATCTGAGCTATGTAGAGGAACAGAACTGGGAATCTCAGCTGAACATCCTGCCCAGCAAAAAAGCTACACCCAAGAGGAACAGCTTGAGAACACCACAAGGAAGAAAAAATCATCAAGGCCTTTGAAATCCAGAGGAAATCCATGTATGTGCCAAATCTTCTTCCCACACCATATTGTTTATAATTGTGGGGGGAGTACACCCCACAGTTAGGGGGAAATGCTTAGCTGCTGTTTTTCATTCTTTGCTATTACACTTAATGCCTTCATTTTGAGGTCACTGTAGCAACTATTTTTTTTAGTTTAGTAGTATTTTATTTTTTCCCCCAGTTCTACGTCAGGACTATTTTTAGCATTCACTTTCACAAGATTTTGAGTTGCAAATTTCTCTCCCTCCCAGTCTTCTGAAAATGGTAGGCAGTTTGATATAGTTTATACATGTACTGTCATGTAAAAATATTTCCATATTAGTTACAGTTATGAAAGAAGAACAGATCAAAAGAAAAAAAGCATGAGAAAGGATTTAAAAAAAGCTAAAAAAAATATACTTCAATCTGCATTCAGAGTCCATCAGTTCTTTATCTGGATATGGATAGCATTTTTCTTCATGAGTCCTTTGTAATGGTCTTTGATCATTGTGTTGCTGAGAAGAGCTGAGTCATTCATAGTTAAGCATCATACAATGTTGCTGATACTGTGTTAAATATTTTCCTGGTTCTTATTTCATTTTGCATCAGTGTGTACAAGTCTTTCAAGATTTTCCTAAAGTCTGCCTATTCATCATTTCTTATTGCACAATAGTATTCCGTTATTTTCACATACCACAGTTTATTCAGTCATTCCCCAATTAATGGGCATCCCCTCAGTTTCCAATTCTTTGCCACCACAAAAAGGGCTGCTATAAATATTTTTGCACATGTGGACACTTCCTCCTTTTCAATGATCTCTTTGAAATGGAGATCTAGTAGTGGTATTGCTGGATGGAAAGGTATGTGCAATTTGGTCACCCTTTGGGCATAGTTCCAAATCTCTCTCCAGAATGGCTGCATCAGTTCACAACTCCCCCAAGAGCATATCCATGTCCCAATTTTCCCACATTGTCTCCATTTATAATTTTCCTTTTTTGTCATATTATCCAATCTAATAGGTGTGAGGTAGTATTTCAGAGTTCTTTTAATTTTCATTCCTCTAATAAAAAGTGATTTAGAGCCCTTCATCCTATGCCTATAGATAGCTTTGATTTCCTCATCTGAAAGCTGTCTGTTCAAATCCTTTGACCATTTATAAACTGGGGAATGGCTTGTATTATAAATTTGACTCAGTTACCAGTATGTTTGAGAAATGTGGCCTTTATCAGAGATACCTGCTGAAAAGACATCTCAGCTTTCTGCTTTGCTTCTAATCTTGATTGCATTGGTTTTGTTTATACAAAAGCTTTTTAATTTAATATAAACAAAAGTTTCTATTTTACATTTTGAATTGCTCTCTGTCTCTTGTATGGTCATGAATTCTCGTCCTCATAGATATGACAGGTAGACTATTCCTTTCTCTTCTCATTTGCTTATAGTATCATTATGCTTTTAGGAGTAAGATGTTGGTCTATACCTAGTTTGTGTCCAACTGACTTTTAGAAATAAATAAAGTGGTGGGGACTTATGAGTCAATTTTACATGTGTGAACTTTACAAAGTACCTTCAACCTTGAGTCAGTTGCCCCTTAGGGGTCCTAAAATGTGAATCTGAATGGTAAAATGTTGTTGTTGTTTCTATTGGAAGAGAAATTCCGGAGAAGGGCTACAATAATTTTGATTCATGTAATAAGGGACAAATAAAGTTGAGCTAGGAAGTACAATTTTGTGTTAGCTTTATAGAGTAAATTTGCCAAGTTTGCCTATCTTGGAGCATTTGAAAACTGACCAAGTTACATAGTCTTAAAGCATCTTTAATTGGGCCCCTATACACCAAACAGAAGCAATTATGGCCATATTTGTGACTAAGTTCATCTCAGACAGTATATAAAGGATGTAGAGAAAGTTAATTTTTTCCTCTCCTCTTTGTCCCCAATATAGTTCATATGCAATACCGTTTTGATCTGAAAATAGATAATCAACATGTTCTCTGATATCATTTATACACATGATTCAGAAGAAACTTAATCATCAGCTACCACACTGACCTAAAATATTGATCTCATAACTAATGGTGCCAAACATTTTATAAATGAGGTCCTATAGAAAGATGTCAAGGTTGATATATCTTATCTACAGGAATCAGAAAATAAAAGGTTTAGTATCTTACCCCCTCCAAAAAAAGCAAACAAACAGGAAAATAAAATGTTTTTGGAATCAAGGGCTTTGGATTTCCATCCCAACTCTGCAATCTACTGCGTGTGTGAACTTAGGTAAGTCATCTTGCCCCGCTAGGTCTGAAAAATTGGAAGGTTAGGGAAAGCAATGTAGTACAATGTAAGGAGACCAGAATTAGAATTAGAAAATCAGGGTTCAGTTTACTACTTTTATGAGTAAACCTTCAGTTTTCTCATTATAAAATGAGAGGAGGGGTGGACTAGACTCCATAAACAGAGATGTCTGATGTTAGGGGAGCCATTCACATTAAATATATATATATTCTGTGCCATATTTGGTAATCAATAAAGGACCTGCAGTTTTGAAAACACCACAGTTGGTCATTCAAACTCAGTTTCAGTCACAAATTATCATAAATGATCACATTAGGAGATAATAATTGAAGGGAACAGTTTTTACTTTTACATTTTTGGTGGGGCAAACTGTTCAAGCAGTTGAGATCTATGGTCTGTTGTAGGGATCTGAAAAAGTACAATCATTCTTGGAGAGCCCACTTTTTGCATGTGAAGCTAAAGCTATGCCAGTTGAACTCAATTGTCAATGTATGATTTGAAATCTGATTTCTGTCTTTTCATCTCTCCATTCTACAAACTATAGCAATGATGCAGTATGGGCAGGAATGTATTGGCAAATGTTTTACTCTTTGGAGAGGTGCGGAAGAGCATGAATGACACCTTTAAAGTTTAATCTTCGATATTAACATTGTCTCTATCTTTTTCTTAAGTCTAGGCAATCAACAAAACAATACGTTTAGCTCTGATTTGAAGTGTGATTCCTTAAGCATAATTGATCCCACTGAAAATTTAACAACTGGCTTTCCTGAGCCAGTCTAGTTGGTTCTAGAACAACCCTGAAGATGAAAGAATGAAACCACAGAAGACTGGAGTTTTAAGCCCCAGCTCTGACTAGCTAACTGTGTGAATCCCAGATGAGTTATTTCATTTCTCTGAACCTGTTTTTGTTATGTGCAAAATGAGGGGTTTGGGTGAGATTATCTCTTCTAATATCCTTTCTAACTCTGGAAATCTATGAATTATCATTCTGTCTAATATACACCTTTACTTCATACTGATTTCCTCTTCCATTTATCACCATCTTCCCCAATTGTCAGGCATCTATGTGGCATCTTTTTCCCCAGAGGGCTGTACTAGGCATTAACTGATAAAAGTTTTCATTGTAATTCTCCCAGGGATGTTTTTCTTTTAATAGGAGATGCCTGTGGCAAAAAGTCCTTGAGAAACAAATGAATGAATCTTCAATGTTAGAATTTCAGGCCCATGATGTTCCATTGAAGTCCATAATTATTATTATAACGGGACCATTTCTATCCTATGGGGCACGTGTGGCCTCCATTCTGTACTAGTCAATCCCAAGGAAGCTTGCTCTGGCTGTGTCTGACCACATATGACTCATCCACTTATTGTCCAATTGTCTGAAGAATTGATCACATGGGGTAAATCCCTTGCTAGAAGATGTGGCTTCCAGCTGACATATAAGAAGTGATTTTAGTGAGGGTTGGAGAAGAGTGGCCATCACTCCCCATGTGGAATGAGGTCTTTACTAATCAGTCAGTCAATAAGCCTTTATTAAGACCCTACTATGTCCCAGGCACTAAGCACTGGGGTTACAAAAAGAGATAGGAGACAATCTCTGCCCTCAAGGATTTCACAATCTGGAGACTAGAGAGCAATTAAATACATCTGTACAAACAAGCTACGTACAGGATAAAAAGGAAATAATTGAAAGAGGGAAGGCACTAGGATTGAGGGGTTGGAAAGGCTTCCTATAGGGGATGGGATTTAAGCAGGGCCTTGAAGGAAGTCAAGGAAATCCAGGATGCAGGAAAACCAGGAAGCAGAGATGAAGAGGATGAGTAGTGTTGTTGTTGTCCTTTGTTTTCCAAGAGGACTGATGACATCACTGCACAAAGTCATGAGCTTCACTATTTCTCCTAGAGTCATCAAAGTCCCATGGCCAAGGGAAAGTCAAGATGACTGACAATGGCTTGGGATGCAGTAGATGGTCTTGGTGTCTTTGATTTCTGATCAAGCTCCAAGCACTTCACAGCACCTGTTTCAGCTGCCTCTATGGCCCTTGGAACAAATTGTTCTCATCCACCCACAATGCTGGGGAAGTCTTCACATGCCTCGGGTAGACAACCCCCCCCCCCCAACTCACTGACGGGTTTGATGTCTGTCTTTTACCTTCAGCTCAGTTTAGTCCATCTGTCAAGCTGGCCAGAGAAAATGCTTGGAGCCAAAAGATTCAGTATCTTATTTGTGGAACAGCAACTAGGCCAGTGCTACTACATTGACAAGTAAGTGGGACAATGCAAGGTGTTAAGAAGATTGTAAAAATAGGGGGAAGGAGGAGTTGATGAAGGGCTTTGAACACCAAATGATTTTGTATTGATTCTAAAGGTCATATGGAGAAACTGAAGTCTATTTAGTTTATTTATTATATTATTTATTATTATTATATTATTATTTAGTTAATTTACTTACTTAGTAGGAAGTGACATGAATAGACCTGCACTTCAGGAAAATCCCTTAGGTGACTGAATGGAGGATAGATTAGAATGGAGAGAGACCTGAGCCGGGAGAGACTTGAAACAAGCAGGCCTCAACAGCAGGGTATTGCAATAGTCCAAGTGTGAGGTTATGAGGGTCTGTACCAGGTGATGGCAGTATCAGAACAGACAAGGGGATATATTGGAAGGATATTGCAAGGGAGAAACTGATAGACCTTGGCAACCGATTGGCTATGAGACATAATGAGGAATTGAAGACCATTCCTAGGTTGTAAACTTGGGGCACTGAGAGCATGATGCACCTTTAACAATAACAGAGAAGTTTGGGAGGGGAGGTTTTGGAGGAAAAATGAGTTCAATTTTGAACATACTGAGTTTAAGATGTTTCCTAGATACCATGTTCAAGATATCTGAAAGGCAATTGGAGATATGAGAATGGAAGTTAGCAGAGAGGTTAGGGCAAGATAGGTAGATTTTAGAATCATCAGCATAGAGACAGTAATCAAATACTAGGCTCTGATGAGGTCACCACATGAAACTGTACAGAGAAAAAACAGAATAGAGTTAGGGACAGAGCCTGGTGAGAGACATATGATTAGGCTAGGATGCTTGGCTATCTTTGCCTCTCTTGTGTTATTTAACCACCTTATTGTCCAATTAACCTTAGTATTAACCATCCAAGGTTTTGAAAGTTCTAGATGACTGTAGTTGCTGTGGCAATATCTTCTACCAGAGAGGCATTGGCAGTGGTATCCCCCCTCCATCCTTCTTGCTTCAGTCGGTGACTGTAAAAAGGAAGTACCTTCATCAAATTGACTACCAATAGGAAAGAAGCCACTAAAAGGAAGATCAAGGTTGTCTGTGAGAGTGGAAAAAATGTGCTTTGGAGGTCAAACGTGAACTGGCTAATTAGCAACAACACCAAACTCTGTTATACCCTAAGAAGGCATTTCTAACATCCTTCCATCACACTTTGATAGGAGTTATAAGTAATCTACTAAATTCTGTTCTAATCATGCTGAATGCACACTGTGAATCCAGTTTTTTAGGAAAAAAATTAAAGAAAAACCAAAAAACTTGCCAATCTGATTCATGACTATTTCCTGGGTATCTTCAAAAATGCCCACTCCTTTCTGAGAAATCCCACAGACTTCAAACACTATTATAATTTTATAATTAGTAACTTTATCCAGGAGGTTGAGGAGGGAGTGATGAGCCAAGGAGTATGAAAATGAGTAGTTTACTTCCCCTCCTGCAAAATTAGGCTCCAGGACAAACTACAATGTCTAAATATGGTCCAGAAACTGATGAGGGCCAGGAGGCCTGGGGCCTCTAGACACTATGCTAGATTTGTTTTATTTTACTTATATGTAATTAGAGAGGGAGGAAAGTGATCTGCTCTGGCCCCTCAAACTCTACTTAATAGTAAGGCTAGCTCTGTCTAGTAATAAAGGATCCTTAAGCACTGGCAGAAGGTACTAAGGGAGTTGGTGTAACCTTTACCTCTGGAGAGCTTTAAAACAGAGCAGTTAAATTTGTCTTGGTTAGTTCAGGTTCAGTCTTGCTTTGAGAAAGGGGGCTGGGTAAGATGACCTCCTGAGGCTCTTTCCTGCACCATGATTCTATAATTATCTCAGACTCCAAATCACTTTGTGGAGAGCAGCAAATAATTCACTATAATGAAACGTTCCAAAGTTGGAAAAGAAATTACAGAATTTTAATGAAGTATTGCAATAAAGGATATACTCCCTAAGAATAAGGAGCTAAATGTATTGGTTGACTAGCCGTGCAAGGCAAAGTTAAAGTAGAATTTGATTCATTCCACAGAAGGAGTAGCTGAAGGGCCTCAGCCATCTAACTATAAACTCAAATAATAATAGATACCCAGCACAGGGTAGTAGAAAGATCATTGGATTGATGTCAAGAAAGGATTGGATTGTCCTTCTGCATTTGGTCACTAGTTGCATCATCACAGGCAAAACTCCCAACCTCTCTGAGACTCATTTTCTCCTTTTGCAAAATGAAGATAATAAAACTTATAGTATATATTTAACAAGGCTGTTTTGAAGACAGCTAGGTGGCTCAGTGACTAGAGCACTGGGCCCAGAATCTAAAAGACCTGAGTTCAAATCCAACCTCAGACACTTACTAGCTGGGTACCAATGGACAAGTTTCTTAACCTCTGTTGACCTCAGTTTACTCAACTCTAAAATGGAAATCATATATAATTACACCAAGAACTTAGCACAGTACTTGGTATATGGCAGACAGAATAAAACTTATTCCCTTAAACCCTCTCTGTGTTAAGAGTTAAAGAAGATAAGAGTAGTTAGCTGGTGCCATAGATGGAGTATTAGAATGGGGAAAACCTGATTTTTCACATACATATTAGCCGTGTGACCCTGGGCAAGTCATTTAACCTCTTTTGCCTCAGTTTTCTCATCTATAGCAAGAATCTTATAAGTGCTAGCTATTATTATTATCTTATATTTTAATATATAATATACTTATATATTATATTTTAATATACATTTTATTTCATATTATTATTAATATAAAGCATTTTGCAAACTTTTATATTTCAAACAGACTGCCTTTCCCCTCTCCCTTTTAGGCCCTGTGACCCAGAGAATCAGGCTTGGCATTTGTGTCTGGTCAGTGGTCCTTTTTAGTTTTCAATGAGTGTTATGGAGCCCCCAGACTGGGGTTCCTGATCCATGGTGACCTCAGAGCTCAGGATTCCAGGCTAGATGTTGTAGACAGTCCATCAGGGAAGTACTGAGAAGCAAGAGTGCTGAGATGTGAGCCCAGAGGGAATTTGGACTTGGAAGTTGGTATTACATTGCTATATAGGAACTGATTTAAGCTGTGAATTAATTCCCCCTTTGCTCCCCAGAGACCAAGATATTATTGTGGGGAATTATTCCCCCACATGTAGAGGGGGATGTTTGCGTAGTTGTTCTTTTGTTATACTTTTGAAGTAAATATTCTTTTGTAAAAGCTACCCTGAAATATGTTTTCCATGACTATATATGTATGATGTATATCAAATCATTTGACTTCTCAATGAGGAGGGGAAGGGAGGGAAAGAGAAAGAGAATTCAGAATTCAAAATTTAGAAGAAAATATGAATGTTAAAATTGTTTTTACATATAATTGGAGAAAAATAAAATCTTAAAACATAAAAAGATACCCTGATGAAATGGAACTTGGCAGAAAGAGCAGGAGGAGGAGGAGGAGGAGGAGGAAGAGGAGGAGAAAGATGAGGAAGAGAAAGAAGAGGAGACGGAGGAAGGAGAAGAAAGAGAAGAGAGGAGATTGGCGTGTCAAAGGAAAGGTTACATGAAGGAAGTGAAACAAGAGCTAGCACTTAAAGAAAACTGGAGATTTTAAGAGAGAGAGAGATGAAGGAAAGTTCATTACAGGTGCAGGGAACATCCTGCGTTAATATACAAAGGTGGAAGATAATGTAAAATTTAGAGGCAGCTAATATTCCCAATTACCTTGAACACAGAGTAAAGAGAAGCAATGCTGGATCCAAAGAGTGGAAAACCTTAAAAGTCAGACTAAGGAGTTTAGATTTTATCTTTGAAATCATAGGGAATAACTTAACAGTTCTGAGCAAGGGAATGACACAGTCAGAGGCATGCTAAGGTAAATTATTTTGTGAAGGATGCATTACATCAATGTAGTTACATAATGCATTACATTAACGTAATCTTCAAGGGGACTTATATAAACCAATGCAAAGCAGATCCAAGAAAATACACACACACACACACACACACACACACACAGAGAGAGAGAGAGAGAGAGAGAGAGAGAGAGAGAGAGAGAGACTACAATGGTATAAATAAAAAGAATAACTACCACAAAGCAATCAAAAAGGAATTTTTCAAAATTACAATGAATAGGCTTAGACTCAAAAAAGAGATAGCATAGAATGCCTCTTTTGCTACTTTGCAGAGGTGGGTGAGGAGAGGGAGAGGAGTTGGAGATGTTTCCTGTGCAGAAGTAAATCAGGAGGCAGAAGTTACAGGCAGGAGATATCCAGCAAAGAGCAAATAGTCCAAACTAGCTCAAAGACAGAATGTGTAAAAGGGATTAATATGAAAACGTCTGATAACAAAGGACGGAAAGGGTTTCAAATGCCAAGCTGCTGAGTATGCACTTTGTCCTAGAAACAATTGGAAACCACTAAAGATTTCTAAGCAGGGCAAGTGACATGGTCAGATCGGTGCTTTGGGAAGATTGGCAAAATCTGAGTGATGAGGAAAGAGAGAAAGGAAACAGGAAGATTGATAAGGACATCATTACTCTAGGCCAGGAGTGAGACTGGTCACTGTAGCCATGGCCAGTGTTAATAGAGAATAAGAATGAACAGGAGAGACTGGAGAAAGAATTGACTTGTCCAAAATCAATGCAACTGGTTAGTTGCATTGCCCAAACTGGAAAGCTGGTCTGTATAATCAAATTCTTTGCTCAGCACTATTCTATCTTGCAATATGAACCTGGGTCATATTATATGACAATATATCCTATCACTAAATGTCGTTCTATCATAAGGACTCATGACTCCCCTCCTCCACACCACTCAGAGTATAGATTTGTGTCAATGACTTTAGATTTGTGTCAATGGTCATATTTGGGGGAGCCAGAAAGCTCTATTTTTAATGATAAAACGTCAGGAAGAAAAACCACATTCTAGAGGTTAGTTTCTCATACATACCTTTCAGAAGAGTAGACAGAAAAAAAGTTCTAACCATAGACCAAAGGGAAAGAGAGCATTTTACCACTGGAAAAGTATATAAAAACTGGAGTTTATAGGGGCTTTTTTCCCTTCAATTCTGCCCCATCTGTAATCACCTGTCTATGAATGCAATTATACCTGAAGCCCTAAAACTGTTATAGCCTACTGCGTGATTGATGATTTGCTATATCAAAGATTTATTCCAGTCTCTAGGGCTAAATACTCACTTGAACATAATATGCAGAATTATTAATGAGCTGTTACTATAACTCATTGGCATAGCCTTTTGAGATTGCGTTGGTTTGGCTCTGAATACAGTTGTTGAAATCCTGGCTAGTTCTATTGGTTGATATTTTTTTAAGCAATCAATAACACCTAACTTGTTTCCTTAGGAAGGTGTTGTTCTAGGTGAATGAATTGTCCAGGAAACTTATCCTTCCCTTTGAAGAAGCAATATTATTTCTATTTCTAATAGTTTTATGGTAAAATTTCTATAATCTGTAGGTGTAGCTTGGCAAAACACTAGGTCTGGAGGTCAACAAAATCAGTCTAAATCCCACCTCTAACACTTAACTGCTGTGGGATCCTGGCCAAGTCAGTTAATTTTTGTGTTTTCAATCAACACCCAGGGACTTACCTACTAAGTCATAGATTAGTGAGAGCAAGGGCTATGGCCATAGGTTGGTTCTGTAGTCTGTTTCAGTGAGCAAAGTTTCTATGCCAAGTGTTTCCAAATCTGACAAAATCACAAATCTTTCCTATATCTATAATTTATATAATAAGGTTGGGGATTTTTTGTACTCATCACCAAATGCACATCAGATTGTAAATACTTTGAGAAAAAAGCGACAACTGGTTTTTTTTTTTTTGTCTTAATCTCTTTCAGTGTCTAACACTTGATATGGAGCATTTAGGGTTTGTTGAATGAATGAAAAATCATTGCACACAATATTTTACCACCGTTAACCACTGTGAATGAACTTAATTTAACCTCCTCTGATGGCTCAGCACCATGGCTGTGAACATTCACTGTTGAACTGTGCTAGAAATAGTGCTTGCTTGGAAGTTTCTGTCACTTCTCTCTTTGTCAATCTGTCAACTGCCTCCTCTCTTATTGTTACTGGACTCACCTCCAGCAGTTCTCCCCTTCTCCCCCAACACTTCCCAGCTTCCTCCTAGTTTGCAGATGTTAACTGTTGCCTTCAGGAATCAAGTCATCAAATGTGTTAAGAACTATATGCTAAATAAGAGTTAAGAAGGCTCAAAGATTTTAAGGAATCAAGAGTCTGGATTTAGAGCAGGGCTTTGTAACACTTGCTTCCCCTAATTCAAAGAGTATGGCACTTTCTGTAGGGTGGAAGTTGTTAGAAGTCAGATTTCAGGATAAGTAATTTGCTACTGTAGATTGATAAGCGTCAACCCTCTCCCTCCCATTTTCTAAACCACTTGCAAAAGCAGCCCCCACTTTACAGCTGGGGGCCGCTTTGCTATACATTTCCAGTGCTCAGGATAGTGCCTGAATGTAGTAGGGAATAAAGGAAGAAGAACTTATTAAGTGCCTATTATGTGTTGGATACTGTGCTAAAAACAAATATCTCATTCGATTCTCACAACAGTCCTGTGAGATTTTGTTGTTCAGTCATTTCAGTCATGTTCAACTCTTTGTGTCCCCATTTGGAGTTTTCTTGGCAGATACTGAAGTGGCTTTCCATTTCCTTCTCCAGCCCATTTTATAAATGAGGAAACTGAGGCAAACAGAGTGAAATGACTCACCCAAGGTCATACAGTTAGAAAATATCTGAGGTCATCCATTGTGCTTCCTAGCTACCTCTAATAAGTGCTTAATAAATACATGTTGACTTGGCTTTAATTTTACAAACCTCTTTCTTCTCTTCCCTTTTTTGTGTTCGGGATCAGGAACTGTTATATCTGGGTTCTAGTCATAGAATCATAAGATTTAGAGTGGGAAGAGTTATCATTTAATCCAACCTGCCCTCCTCCCCCACACTTTAGAGGTGAGGAGAGTAAGCCCAAGAAGATAAATTTGCACAAGACACAACTAACTAGCTACATGACCTTAATCTCTATAAACCTGAGTGTCCTCGTCTGTGAAATTAGAGAAATAGACCATATGACTTCAAATGGTCCTTCCAGTTCTAAAAGTATATATAGTCCTATGATTAGAAAATATGCAGGATGTCCTAAAAACCTTATTGCAATTTTAATATCTTGTGGAAACATTTCAGTCATGTCTAACTCTTCATGGCCCCATTTGGGGTTTTCTCGACAGAGATACTAGAGTGGTTTGCCATTTCCTTCACAAACTTATTTTACAGATGAAGAAACCAAGGCAAACAGGGTTAGGTGCTTTGTTCAAGGTCACACAGCTAGTAAGTATCTGAGGCCAAATTTGAACTCAGAAAGATGAGACTTCCTGACTCTAAGCCCAATGCTTTATCCACTGTACCACCCAGCTGCCCTTTTTAATACTTTAAACCTACACTAAGGCCCACTCTCATAGAGCTTGTAGCCTATTAGTAGAATATGACTGAAATATCTATATATTATCAAAACTTCCCTACAAGATGATACATAAAATAAAAGGAAGTAAAGTGATAATTGAGCTAAACCAGAGAAATGGGAAGGAGCTAAGCAGTTAATTAACACAAGGCAAGGGCCCTAAGAGAGTTATACCCAGAACCATCATTTCTTTTGAGAAATTCGTGGGGTTGAAATCCTTTACCCTTCCCTATTTAATTTTATATATGCACAAAAGGTGAACATGGGCATTTATGTTTCCAAGAATTAACATGTCCTGACTCCTGGGTTAATTTCTTTTAACAGTTGAGAAGAAATGAAAGGAAACCTAGCTAAAGCAAAGGAAGAAAATATATAACTTCTAAAACACTAAGATTTAGGGAGATGCTGAAAATGTCATCCAGAAGAGAAAAAAAAATGGAGCAAGTTTCAAGTGAAGTACACAGATATGAAGCTGGTAGCAGCATACACTTTTAGTTCAAGTTATTTCAATTTAGTCTAATTCAGTAGTTCTCAACCTGTGGGTTGCAACCCCTTTGGGGGTTGAATGACTTTCACAGGGGTCGCCTAAGACCATAGGAAAACACATATTTCAGGTGGTCTTAGGAACTGAGACACCGCTCCTCCATCCGTCTCCAGGCAAGTTTGTCCACAAGCAGATACACCCACATACAAGTATTAGAGGGTTGAGGCATTAGGAAGGTTGAGAATCACTGGTCTAATTCAATAAACATTTATTAAGGCCTACATTAAGTCAAGGCATTATGCAAGGGGCACAAAGACAAAAACATTAGACAGTGCCTGTACTAAAGAATTTATATTTTCACAAATAAGGTATAGGTTTTCTCTCTCTTCCTCGCTCTCTCTCTTCCTTCCCCCCTTCTCTCTCTTTCTCTTTCTCACCCTTCTTCCTCCTCTCTCTCTCCTTCTGTCTCTCTGTCACTCTATTTCTCTCTCTCTCTCTTTCTCTCTCTCTTTCTGTCCCTACCTCCTCTCTCTCTCTCCTTCTGTCTCTCTGTCTCTATTTCTCTCTTCTCTCTCTCTCTCTCCCTCCATCTCTCTGTCTCTTTCCTTCTGTCTCACAGTGTGTCTTTCTCTGTCTCTGTCTCCCTCTTCTCTCTGTCTCTTTCTATCTCTCTCTGTCTCTTCTTTCTCTATCTCTCTGTCTCTCCTTCTGTCCTAGAGGGATGACTTTTAGACCTGTGATTTAGATAGCTCCCAGTACAAAAATTCTCCACCACTGCAAATTTGTACCACTTCTAATTTAGCATTTTAAAAGGTGGCTTAGGGAATCTTCATCCCATGGTTGTACAACTAATTTTAAGTCAAAGGCTGAATTTGAATTCATATCTCCTTGACTAAAAAAAGAGCTCTAAATTTTCCATTATACTTGGCCTTTCTTAAACAGATAAGGAAATATCAGGTGATTCCCAGAAGGAACTATTTTATTCAGAATTTAATTTTTTGTTGGTGTGGCCTACTCATTAGGCCCTAATGACTAGAGAGCTTATCTTGGACTCAAAAATACCTTGGTTTAAGTCTTGCCTTTAACACATTCTAAGAATAGGATCCTCTCAGCAAATGTCCCAGGTAACCCTCTAAAAGTAAATTGAAGAGAAGGTACTGATAAGCCTTGGTGGAAGCAATGCCTTGTTAGGAACTCCCAACCTGATGAAATCACAGGTCTTGAGGGAATTCTGGAAAGATGGTGAAATAGGTCAGAAAATTTCAGGATCTCCAAATTTCTCCCACAAACAGAAAGATCACACACAGACACACACAGACACACAGACATAGACACAGACACACTCACACACGCACACATACACAGAGTACAAATGAATGTAGAACAGCAAAAATGAGTAAAGCGGTAATCCTCCTAAGACAATCAAAGAGGGCCTTTGAGAGGATTTGCAATTTTGTGTACAATCATCTTTTTCTTTCAATTTTGCTATGTTTTGGAAATGCTGGCTTTATTTTCGAAGTTCAGAATAAAAAAAAGAAAAGGAAAAAGAAATAATGTGTTTTGAATGAATGAAAAAAATTATTCAGCACTTAGTATGTTCCGTGCATTGTGCAAAGTGCTGGGGATTCAAATATAAATATGCAAAATGATCTCTGCTCCCCAAGATCTTACTAGAGGAAGACAAGATTTGTAGGGTAGCTGGAGTTGGAAGAAGTAGGGAGGGTAGCATGGTTTGGAGAGGAACTGAAAAGGGCACACTAGTCTGGTTCTGGGCAAGGCAAGGTCAAAGCTCATCTATTAGAGCTTACCTTCTATTAGAGCACCCACATAGCCAGGGTCTATGGAGGAGGTGGTGGGACACAGAACAGGTGGCATGGTTTGGAGATTAACAAGAAATGTCCTGAACAACCTGCTCCCTGGCAAGATAAGAAGAAATCTCACCCATCAGAGCCCAGAGTACTAAGGGGTGGGTGAAAACAAACAAAATAAGAAAATACTACAAAACAAATTCATTATTCCTGAAATTTAAACAGATGATAAAAATAACAACACAGAAATAACCTTGACAAAAAACTTCCTCATCCCATGGCAGTATTGAAGGCAAATATGGAAAGGAAAATTGTTTCTGGAGCATGATGTTCTTCAGTGAATTAAATTCTCTAGAATAAAACAGTTCCCCCTTTCTCAATTCCTCCCACATGCTGACAGGTTACTTCTCCATTCTTTTTTTTTTCTTTTCCTTTCCTTTTTTTGTCACAAGGTTTCAAATAAACCATCAGAAACAGTACCTTGTTTGTCAAGCTGGCTTTAAAATTACACAAGGGTTATCTCAGGTTGTAATGCTGTCCCCCCTTGCTACACACACATTACCCCCCCCACACACACACACCCCACACACACTAGAACAGGAGGCCTCTTGCCTAATAGACAGAGATAAATCCTTCCCTGGCATAATCATCAGAAACTAAGCCAAACTCATCTTCTTCTCCTGTTCTTCCTTCCCACCCTCCAACCCCCCTCTTTCAGAGAGACCACAGGTGAAACGGGAGAAAATTATTACAGTGTGATGACTGCTAAAATGATGAAAGGTAAAGAAGATGGATTATCACGGTGCTGACATGATTTGGATGGATTTCCAAAATTAAGCTGTCCGCTGAAAGTGACCGTCGGCTTGGCACCCTAGCACTGGGGGCCGCCCTCCTAATAACCTTCATCTGCACTTGGGAGCCAAGAGAGCGGAGCACGCTTCCCATTACCTTTGCAGCAATACGCAGGGTTCTTCTGGCCCTGAAGTAATAGCAGGGCTGCTGGTGAACAGAGTAATAAACACCCACAGAGGGATGTGGCGTGAAAAGATCTCATCACCTGCCATTAGCACAGCGATGAATAATGCAGCAGCATTTTCCGTGTGGCAGGTGTCAGGGGGTGGGAGGAAGAATCACTTCTGTGAATGCTCTGGTGAGCACTTCAGCACCAAGGAAGAGGTGATAGCAATAGATGCATGTGACAAAATTACACTTGCTATTGTGGGTTTTCCCCCCAATTTTATACAGTCCTTTTTAATTCTTCTTTATGCATTAAATGTTTGTTTCTATTGACATTTAAAGAAATGGGAACATTGACTTTGCAAACAGCTGACAAGCTTTTCTTGCCTCCTCTCTTTCCCAGCTCTGCATAGGTACTAGAAAGCTCACATGCTTGATTATAAACTTTTTTTTTCTAAGCAGGACCAATCTCTAAGAGATATTCATTACCCTGTTTGCTTTCCCTTCCCCCTGTCTATGCAGTTAATGAAAATGAACCACGCTCCCCTGCAGTTCCAAACCTACCCACTGATCAGCTAAACTGGACCATAAAGCACTTGGCGCAGAGTTTACTGAATGAATGAGCAGCAGTGGCGCATAGTGGAGAGAAGGCTAGGCTTGGACACAGAAAACCTGACTTCCAAATTTTCTCCAGAAGTAGTAGACTGGCAAATCTGAATCACCTTCAGTTTTTCATCTGCAAAATGGTGGGGGGAGAGGGGCAGGGAGAGATGTAGATCTGCATCAGTAGAGAAGGTTTCCTCATGGGAGTTACCTGCTCCAGTAAAATCATGGAAAAAATGATGATGATGATGATGATGATGATGACAGTTTCAACAATATCTTTAATGCTATTTTACAAGCTTATTGTAAAGATCAAAATAGTTAATGTATGAAAAGTAGTGGAAAAACATGTAAAGCTCTATA
>CM053599.1:118339653-118394934 GCA_028646575.1 Pseudocheirus occidentalis | reverse complement strand
AAAAAGAATAAAGCTAGGATTCAAATCCAAATCCAATAGTCTTTCAACTACATTAACTCTTTGAATCAGTCTATTTACAACTGCCTCATATTTTACAAGAGAACACCTGTACCTAGAGATGGTAATGAACTTCCATTGCCAGTTAATTATAATGATGCAATAGGAGCCCAGGTCTCATGATTCCATTTCACAGAATCATAGAGTACCAGAGATGGAAGGAACCTTTGAGGAAATCTAGTCATACTCATGTCTGAACAAGTGTTTTCTTTTCTTTTGTCATTTTCAATCACATCCAATTCTTCATGACCCCATTTGGGATTTTCTTGGCAAAGATATTGGCATGGTTAGCTATTTCTTTCTCAAGTTTATTTGATAGATGAGGAAACTGAGGCAAACAGGGTTAAGTAACTTTCCCAGGACCATACAGCTAGTAAGTGTCTAAGACCAAATTTGAACTCAAGAAAATGAGTCTTCCTGGTTCCAAGCCCTATGCTCTATCCTCTGAACCACCTAGTTGCCCAAGTCCCCTCTACAATATATTCAACAAGTGTTCATTCATGCATTCTTTGCCTGAAGACCTCCATAACATTGAACTATATAGTAACTTCTCTCATGCACACCTAAACATAAGCCAATAGGGCTTGCCTAAGTGAAGAGAAAGCAGAGGAGCAGGACAAATCATTATACCAATGTCAGACTGAAAGTAGGATGTGGCTGAACCAGCAATTTTCCCAGGGAATACAGTTGTAGACATGGAATCAACTCTTTCTCTTTTTATGTTTCCATGACATTACATGAGAAAGGATACTCCATTTTCACATATGTTCAGAGTTTCATGATTAGCCCTTTTCTTTCCATCTTAAACATAGAGCATTATTTCTATTATGATTAAAGCTGTTGGAGTAGATTTGTTTGTTCTTTGGTCTTGACTTGACTTGAGATTTCAGCAGTGAAGGAAATTATACATTTTTCCATTATGCTTTTCTTTTTATCCACAGATCCTAGCACAGCACTTGGCTCATAGTAGGTGCTAAATACATGTTTGCTGATTGAAGTGAATTGAATTAAGTATAGTTTGGGTTAAATTTTTTTAAGATTGCATACACAAGGTTGTATCTATGTCCATATAGCCAGTTGAAAAAAATATGAAGAAAGAACAAGAAAAAAAACTGTTTTGTTTGTTTTGTTTTGTTTTTACTAAATAGCTATTCAAAGGAGAGGTTGTGTTAAGTATGATTATGTTAAGCTTTGAGTTATTCGGATCCAAAAAAACAATTAAAATTTCAACTGAAAATACGTGTTTCAATGATTTTAAATGCTTCCTACTTTTAAAAATATGCAATTGAACTGCTCTGGGCAAAAGCAGTGCAAAGAAAAATACAGGAAGTACATTTGCCAACATTATCTATCAGTGCAGTGATATCACCTACAAGTTTTTGCATCTGGATAGAACCTCGCATGCCACTACTCATTCATTCCCACCAAGAGAAAGCCAGGTTGATCATTATACCTTCTGTTTCTATTTCAATTGAGAGCTGGAAAGGACAATAGAATTATGTGGGCATCAGGTGCTTGATCTCTGGAATAATAGTTGACAGCACAAAGAAACATACAGGGAGCAAGCAGCCTAGTACAATTCCCCCAGAGTGCAAGCCATGACAAAGGGTATGGAAAGCTGAGAATGTGATAACTATGAAAGAGAGCATTAAAAGATGCTGGTTCACATTAAATACCTCCAAAGCCACTGCCTCAGAGGGGATGTGTCCCAGGAGTAGAGATGCTTCAGAGGCTTGCTGGAAGCATAGTTGCCACCAACCTGGTTGTATCATGTGGGATAAGTTTGGAAGATAATATAATTAGATTGGGTTTGTGACTTCAACAAATTAAATGGCTGGGAACGGCACTAAATGACATCCACTAAAAAAGGTGCCTTAGCTATCCTTCCCTACCCGTAGTCTCTTCACCTATCTACCTTGTACAAGTGCAGTGAGCTTAAACTAATTAATATCATTAGCATTGTTAAACAAAATAGCACTTTGTAGTAGCAAAATTCTTTAAAATTACTTTCAACAATTAGTCCTAAGCAAAAAGGAAAATCAGGATAGAATCACATTTACATTTTAAGGATATGGAAAAACAAGATGGTAGAAATCAAATTATAGGCCTAAGGTCACCTTTTGTAGTACAGTAATAAGCCAAAATCCTAAATCTTTTATTGGTCTTGGCCCACGACTACCACCCCGGAAAATGCTCTTTGCAAATGCTGAATTCAGAAGCAGAAATTTTCAAATAGTCAGGGTCAAAATTGGGGCTATACAGCCTGGGGAAAGCCACTATAGACTTTTACAGATCCCCATTTGCACTAGCCTCACTTGTCACACATTGACAAAAGAATGGGTGCATCTCTAAGTCTTGGAGTGAACTGGTCTGGGTAGAATGATTCCTATAACCTACCTAGATATGCAATGAATAGCATAGAGATATTCAGACAGTCTGGAAGAAAAAAAGGGGCCAACCCCATAACCACCTTGAGCATCTGCCAATATATCAGGATCAGGGAGTATGAGCATGAATCACCCAATGTATTAGGCTATTTACTACCCCACACCCATTATTATCATTGAAATGCATAGGTTAGGACATACCTTTTGGGAACAGGTTCTGAATGCCAGACTGCTCAGTAACAGATAGTCTCTTGCACGTGTAGTTAACTATCTCAGCACATCCTACAGCAAAGCCAAACTGCAATGACCTTCTTTTCCAATTATTACAGTTGAATCTTTGCATCCTATTGTTCTTGAAATATGATGAGTTCACAAGTTCTTATGAGCTGGGTCCTCAGAAATGCCAGCACTTCTACTAGCAAAAATTAACTATGGTTTTCCTAAGTCTGCACCAAGGTAGAAAGAAAGGTGGTGGAAATCCAAGCCCTCTATAAATATTGATTTTTAGATACTTGCTTTAATGATATATGGGGTGGAATGTGTTTTTTGCCCTTTTTTTCTGACTGCTGATACACTATTTCCAAAGGACATATTCTAGCAGATAAAGGGGTACAAAATGAGCAGAGGGGAAGGGCTAATGGAAAGAAGGAAGAGAAAGGAAGGGAAAGAAGAATATATTTCATTTTTCAAAAAAATATGCTACATTCTATATCACTCTATTTGAAATCAATTAAGACTTTTAGCATCAGGGATACCTAAATGTTTATTGGTTTATTCAATTCATACCCTGTCTAATTAAAGCAATCCTAAAGCACACTGTTCTGTACTACCAAACCTATGTGGGGGCATATCTCTATTAATGAAGAAGCTTATATGCATACACACACACAGACACGTATGTATACCAATTACAAACTTATCTGTCAGAAATTTCTTAAGCAGGGGCAGCAATGGTAAAGGAGGAAGAGGGATAACTTTCTAAGACATCAGATAAAGGAGCAGAGTAATATCAAATATACCATCAAACATAAGCTATGTGTCTCAGAGTCCTGGATCCAGGGATGGATTAAGATGTCTGATCATGGCATCCCTACCAAGTCCCTTTACTCAATAAACTCTAGGGCTACCTATTAAGTTGTAGGACCAAATATAAATTCTTCTATTTAGAATTTAAAGTAGTTCATATGCACATCCATCTTAGCTTTCCTACTTTATTACATATTACTTCCTCTACCCATTCTATGGCCAAGCCAAACTTGCTTTCTTGGTGATCTTCACATAGGACACTCCACCTCTTTTCTCTACTCTTGAAGGTTTTCACCTGTAGCCTCTTAAAATTTGTGATTTCCTTCAAGACTCAGTTCAAGCATTACCATACTCAAGTGACATTTCCTAGTTTCCCCAGGTCCTAGTGCCTTCCCTCCCCGCTGAGGGGCTGTATCTGCTTTGTGTGTATTTCTTTCTCTCCCTCTCCCACTCCCTCTCCCTCTCTTGTTTTCTGTATGTATAAATACATATGCATATGTACATATACGTATATGTGCACACATATGTATACACATGTGCGTGTGTGTGTAATGCCATGCACCAGCAGATTCCCAAAAGAATGCTACCATGAACAGCTTTTAAGATTCAGATTACACAGTAATAGTGAACACTCTGTTTATTCCATTACAAATCAAGGCAAACATTCACAATATAATATTCACAACATTACATCTTATCACAGAAAAACACAATATGGTGTTCATTAACAGCTTAACATTAATTAGGCCACACAGTTTTCACTACAGGGGCCACAATATTTAGAACAAGGAACTAAAGAATAATCATCTGGTTACCCTAAGGGGGAAACCCTTCTCACTTAATCATTCATTCAATCAACTCACAATATATCAATCTTCCACTCATGGGGCAACCATTAACTTAATCAGTTACTCATCTAGCAGTCAGTCACTAAGCTAGATTCCTAATTACTACATATCATTAATCACTAATACAGTCATTGGAAAACCACACAAACCCTCCACCCTTTGGTGTCCAGCAAACCTCAGTTTCATCCAAGGACAGGCCTTTTCTTCATCTTGACTCTGAGTGGTCTCTCTGATTCCCTGGATCCCCTTCCATGGTCCCAGTTCCCTCCTGAATCCACCAAAGAGTCACCTGGATTCAGAAGCAGACAGCTCAGCTCCCAGGTCCTTGTCCAGTCCTCAGGGCAGTCCCTGGAACACAGTGAAGTTCACAGGGTACAGCATATCACAAACCCTTCACCACTTCTCTTGCCTAGAACTCAAGGATCAGCCAGGCCACAAACAGTCTTGTCCCAATCATGCTTCTTCAGTCCTCCAGCAGTTCAGCTGGCCCTAGGACCCAGAAGGAATATTAGCCTTCTGGGTGGCCTTCACCAGATTCTGGTCTCAGGAAAACTACATCTCAGGTCTCAATCAGCTTTCAGATGCTGGGAGATAAACACTCTCTCTCTCTCTCTCTCTCTTTCTCTCTCTCTTTCTCTTTCTTTGTGTGTGTGTGTTTCTCTCTGTCTGTCTCTCTCTGTCTCTCCCTCTCTCTCTCTCTCTCTCACTTCAGTCCAGCAGCTCACCTCCCAAATGCTGAGACAATGCTGCTTCCTTCAACAGGAAAATTCCAGTTCTGTCTCTCTGTCTCTAGAATTCTTCTTTATATAAAGCACTGGCCTCCTGTCTCAGCCAATAACCTTCTTCCAGTCAACAGGGGAGTTCACACCTTCTCAACAGTGGACATGGCTCACACCTTCCATACTTATCACTAAGTTACTAAGTGCTAAGTATCTGCTAAACTGATTTCTGTTACAGTGCATTGTCTCTTCTTTTAGAGTGCAAGCTCCTTGAGGGCATCCCATTACTGTGGTACTCTTTCCTGGAGTCTACCATCTTTCCTCCTCCCTCCAAGCTGCCTCCTGCAGAGGCAGAGTCTCTAAGGAACTTCCAACCCAATCCTTCAGTACCACTGCATCCATGAATGGACTGTTCTCTGCACTGTCTATAAGCCATTATCTAGACCATTGGTGGGGAATCTGCAGCCTTGAGGTCACATGTGGCCTTCTAGGGCATTGGGTACAGTCTTTTGACTGAGTCCAAGTTTTATAGAACAAATCCTTTTCTTAAGGGGATTTGTGCTGTGAAGTTTGCATTCAGTCAAAGGGCCACACTTGAGGATCTAGAGGGTCACATGTGGTCTCAAGGCCACAGGTTCCCCACCCCTCTTCTAAACTGTCTTTGAACATGGTTATAGCTCTAAGAGGAAGTGAAGGGAGAGAAATTCAATGAGGAGCCTATACTTGAAAGGTATAACTTTGTACACCTTATTATCTGTGAGATCATGAGCAAGTCATTTAATCTCTGAGCTCCAATTTCTTCATCAGTGAAATTAATGGGTCATACTAGATAACTAAAATATTCCTTCCAGCTCCAAATGTATCATTCCCTAAACAGAATTAGTAATTAATTAGATTGATTCATCTAAATTAATCATATAAATGATAAATTAACTCAACGGGGGTCTTTTCCCAGCTAAGTGGTACAATGGATGCACTAGACCTGGAGTCAGGAAGAACTGAGTTCAAATCCAGCCTCAGACACTTAATAGCGGTGTGACTCTGGACAAGTCACAACCTCTGTCTGCTTCAGTTTATCCAACTACAAAATAGAAATCATAATAACACTTATCAAACAGTTATTGATTTTTATTTTGTTTTATTTTCTTCACAGATGTTATTGTGAAGATCAAGTGAGATAATATTTGTAAAGTACTTAACACAGTGCCTGGCACATAGGAGGGACTTAGCAAATGTTTATTCCCTTCCTATTCCCTCTTTCTTTCTGCATTCAGGCTTTATGGACAATACAGGAGGATGAGGTCTTCCACCTCGAAAAGTCACAGAAATTTCACATGTGATTGGATATACATATCCATTGGATATATATAATTATATATATAAAATATGTTATATATCATATATTATATATTATACACATATATGTATATTATATATATATATATATATATATGTTCATTCCTCTTTTCATGATATAGGGGCAGAAGTGCATTAGGTCTGGAGGAAGGGGACATATTGCCAATTCTATTTGTAATACAACAAAGCAAGTTATGGTTACTAAAAGAAGATAAGAATTTTCCCAGTAGCTCTCCTAGCCATGCTTTCACAAGTCATAACTGTTCTTCAAGATAAGTGTAGGTGTGTGGGGAGAGGGGGGCAGAAATGTTTAGGGATGACATACCATAGACTGTCTTTTCTCCATCCTTTTCAACTCACCTCTCCCTTCCCTTTCATTTCACCTTCTGCAGACTACAAAGTGTCTTCCTTCAGGTTGGCTGATTACACCAAGTTAATATGATTTCAGAAACCCCTCTGCTTCCCTGAATATCTCTCCACCTCTGAAACAATGCCTACATATTCTATGAATAAAGAAAAACTACTGAAGACTTTCATTTCCCAAGTAGAAATCAAAACAAGGCAATGCACATCTCAGGTAGAAGTAATTCTTGAGCATCACTGACTTTCAGTTAATGCAGTAAAGAAATCATGAAATAAGTATAAAATATTGACTCCTGGGGTCTCCTAATTAGTCGGGGGGGGAGAGGAAGGAACCATGTGAGGAATTGATAAAGGATTATGCAATTTGCTTCAAGAAGTATGGAAGGCAAGGAAAATCATGCTGTAAATGACTGTGTACATTGCTTGTGTTTCTTCCAATTTCATACAACATCTACATAAGCAAAAACCACTCCCCTTCAAAGAGTAGAAAGTGAAAGTCCTGAAGGAATGAAGTCCTAATTTCCAGCTTATCATTATTAACAAAGTATAATAATATGGAAAAATAAAGAAAGGGATGGGAGGAGGCAAGATTAAATTTTTACCTGTGATAGACTATGAGAAGTGAAAGTCTTTGGCACAGAGAAGAAAGGGGAAAAGATCACTGAACACCTGGAGCTTCAAAGTGAGTATGAGGATCATAGATTTATAGCTAAAAAGATGTTAGAGTTCACATGGTTCCAATCCTCCATTTTACTGAAGAGCACAGTAAATAGCAGAGTCAGAATTTGAACTCAAGTCCTTGGACTCTAAATTTATCACTCTTTCCACTGTAATACATTTTTATTCATGAAGGAAGGGAGTAGAAGGTAGAATTAGACCATCTGAGGAGGGAACAAAGTTTCTTGTGCTTTAGGGAATAATATAAATGCCCAGGAGTCATCAAGTAAGAGATTATCCAGTAATGGTCAGAGAAAGAAGAAAAATGTGGTGGTAGATGACTCCCTGCTTAGGCATACCAAAGCAGCCCTTTTGGAACTTTATATGACAGAGAAGTCTGTCATATTCCCAGCACATATATCTGGGACATGATTGAAAGCATCCTGAGAAGTATCAAAACTGATGACCATGACTCAGTATTCATGATTCCTTTTGGGAAAGATGATCCCACTAGGAGGAACCTAGAAAATATTAGTAACACCTATTCCATCCTAAGGGAGAAAACCTGAAGATTTGGGAGCACACAGATAATATTTTCCTTATCACTTTCCACTTAAGGTAAGGAGCTGGAAGGGTGTATTTTATTAAAAAGTTACAGAAATAGTTTTAAAGAGGAGATGGAGTAAAATTATATATTAAGACAGTATATGCATGTAAGAAAATCCAGGAACCTGAGGAGAAAAACAAAATAGAAAGTATTTTGGTGAGAACTGAACAATGAAGGTAGAAATCAAATTATATTGTTGTCAGAGTTTACCACAAGTAACCTGGACTGAAGGAGAAATTAGATGAGAATTGGGGAAGACAAACTTAGAAATACGGTATTATAGTAGTGAGGTGTAGCAATCAAACAGATTAGTTGGAATTTTCTTTTTATCAGAATTAGAATAGTGAAGAATCTGTGATCTGTCCTAATAATACTTCCATCCTTCAAATGATGGAGGAAGCAACAAAAGGATATGGTTATCTACACCTGATTGTGGCCCATAAAGACAAGCTGACAACTCAAAAAAAAATAGCCAGAATCTTGTAAGCCATATTGACACACACTTTTATTCACTGTCACTAGGGAGGTGGAGCTTTATGAATCACTTGCATTGGGGAGTTCAGAATTACAGCAGGTCTAGAGCTGGTGATCAAGTATGCACACTGACTGGCACAAATTTGGTGAATCTCTAAAAGTAGGGGCACTACCAGATTTGATGAAGAAGGGGAGAACTGGACCAGGTCAGAAACAGAGCAGGATAAAACTCTTATGGCAATCAGTTGGGTCAACCTGTGAGTGACCACTATATATACTTCCAGCCTGAGAGAGATAGGGACACCTAGTCTCAAAACAAAGCAAAAGAAAAAAATAAGAATATGTACATTGTGAGTTCTTATAACAAGGAATAGAGTGATCTCTCCATCACAGAGTTTTGGTAGATGAGAAAAATGACCACTCAGACATGGACCCTAGATAGAGTAGATTTCAAAGGTTTGAAAAGAAAAGACATGTATGATTCAATGGACTCGAACAAGTCCAAAATACACTGGAATCTCTTAAGAATAAAATTCTGAAGGCATTAATAGAAATGATTACCATGAAGAGGGATAGCAGGGACATAAAAAGATCATTGTGGATACCCAGAGAATCTATGAACAAACAAATTTTCAAAAGTTGTCTATATAAGATGGAAACAAGGGCAAGTAATTGAGAATGAAGGAAACAAAAGTCCTGTAAGAATGAGCTGAGACTAGACATAAATGCTATGGACCATCAAAAATGTTTTTTTTTTATTAAACCGTGTTCATGTAAGAGAAGGATGGGAAAAAGATAAGGTACCTGATTCAATTCAATTCAGCAAATAATTATGAAGCATATACAAAGTTCAGGGCATCGGGATGTTTAACAGCAAGAATGCTGAATGACTCAATTTCTATTGCATTTCTTTTATTTCAAGGAGAATGAACTACAGAATGAGAATTATATGGAGGAAATTCAAAGTAGAAAAAAATTCAAGTAGATATACAAGATGATCATCTAGCTGCCTTCTCTAAGTTCAAGTAACCAGGCCCAGATAAGCTCCAACCTAGGGTATTGAAAGAACCAGAAGATATGACTGTTGAAGGTCATTGCTAGTGGTCTTTGAAAGATTGTGGAGAACAGAATTGTCACAAACTGGAGAAAGGCAAATATCCCAAATACTTATATTGTGATATTTAGATATCTAGATATTTAGATAGATTGGGTTCCCAACTCTGTGACACTCAATGTACAGTCTGGGTATCAAGTGACTTGCCTAGGGCCACAAGCTAGTAGGTGTCTAAGAGGGGAATTATCTTCCTTATTCTAAGTTCAGAACTCTTATGCCTTGCATCATCAGAAACATCCAAAAGTATAATGGGCTTCCTGGAAAGCTAGTGCATCTCCCATTCCTGGATGGGATGCTTAAACAAACCCTCATAAAGGATGTTATAGAATGAATCCTTTGCCACATAAAGGTTGTATTTGATGATCTCTGGAGTCCCTTCAAGATTCTATGAATCTATGATGTTTAAGGGTTTTTTTTTAACCTTGACTTCCTATAATAGAACTTCTTTCCTGGGGATTCGTTAATTGGATTATGTCTGTGAAACACATGTGTGTATTTGCATGCATGTACATAAACCTGCTGAAAAGCTATAATAGCAATTTTCACTTCCAGTTCTCAGCCTGTACCAATGTGTTTTGACCAGTGGTTTAAATTTGCAGGGGCTGTATAAATAAAATTTAAATCTCCAATCCAATTAATGCATTAAAAGCAGAGAAAGTTTTGCTCAAAAAGCAGTATCTGCCATGTATTTTGTGCCCTACTATTATCCCCACCTATGTATAAGGCTAAAAAGGGCCACCTATTACAGTAGAGATGTATCTAAAAAATCTCTCAAGCTGCCTGTAATAATCTCCATTATGTATAATGACCATTTTGATAATAGTCTTTAGAAGAGGTAATGGCCCTGCTGAATGGTTATTACCTGTCTGTTCACGCTGGAAGCAAGATGCAGGAGCCAGAGGGGACAGTCAAATGGTCCTCGTGGTGTATTCTGAGGGAATAAGAAATATTTAACAGAATACAAGAAACAGACAAGCAAGTGCCTTTCGTGGCAAAAGCTGTCTGCAATGGTGCCACAAGCCTTCCTGAAATTCATAATTTCAGGAGAATGCTCCTAATAATGGATCTTGCTCTCAGCCTTTAGACCACTTACATGCAGAGAATCACAAGATCTATTAAAAAGAGGAGGAAAAGACAACTGAATGTTGTTCTACTCTATCTGGTATTGTTAGGCAGGGATTAAAAGAGAAATTTGAAATAGAAAGATATAACATTATTGCCAGCATCGAATTCCAGAAGAATATCTCAGAGACACTGGAAATTTAGTGCACCAATTGGGGACCCATTCAAAGTTCCAGGCTCAGCTAAGTCAAATCTGGAGCAGTTACCAGCTAGAATTAAAATGACATTTTCAAGACTCTAGGTGGCTTACCTTTTACAAGCAAGAGTGAGTCCCCATTTCCTTGTAATTGTGGTACAATTTCCAGAATACGCTCTCCCTCAGCATTATACTTTCACTTGAACAAATGAGATTTATGTAAATCCTATATAAACTTTTAACTGCTATATAAATCTTAGTGATGATGATGATGATGATGATAATGATGATGATGATGATGATGATGATGATGATGATGAGTGATGAGCAGACGGGAGAATGGGTCTTGGAGAGGGTGGGATACATGAGCTGTGTAAACATTTATATACTGGAATGGATCTGTAGTCTCACTGAAATTCATTCACCCATCAATGGTAAAAATTAGAACCCACTCACACCCTTGCATTCTGTGTGACTCATCACACAGGAGGCTTCCCATAAATCCGCTCCTGTAGTTCCAGCCTACGCACTGAGGCCCTTAGTGTCATGCTCTTTTAATTGCTGAACACCAAGGTTGTTGAAACATCCTCACTAAGTTAGAGCACTTCTTAAGAACTAATAAGACAAAGAAAGTCTGCTAATTCACAATACACACAATTTCTATTTTTCATTCGAGTATGGATCATGGTATGGATAACATCAGATCACTGAAAGCTACTTAGGGGGAATGCAATTCAGTTTTAATAGAGTTATAAAAAAGCCAAGGAAGTTCAACCTACAATTAGGGAGCTGAAAATTAAATACATACCCACATACACACATGCACACATAACCCCCAATGTATACATTACTCACTCTCAGTGACATAATAGGAAGGATATCAAACTAGAAAGGGGACAATAACAAGGCTGTAGTCCTGATCCTGCTGTTCACCTGGCTATGTAATTTATGACAGTTAAGTTTTTCTCCATCTATTCATCCATAAAATGATGGGTTTGGATGAGCTGATCTAGCTTTAAGTTCGTTTCCAGCTGTAACATTCAATGAATGCTACTTCAAAATTTTAATCGTATTTTTAGGTCTTTACTGCACTCAAAGGAAAGAATCAAGTGCAATTACATTTTTATGGCTTCCCCACAATGCACACACATATGCTGAAGGTAAACTGGAAAATAGGGAATTAGTCATCCTCTCTGTCCTTTAAGGCCTTCAAATCCTGTCTCCTTCATTAAACCTTCTATAACTTCTGTGGTCTTCACTGACCGTCTTCCCTGAACATCTATGCAAATAAGCACTTAGCATGTAAGGTATTGTATTGCCTGGTATCACTTCATATATGTTCATCCTGTCTCCTAAACTAATTAGACAAAAAGCACCAGGAGAGAACAGAACATGCCTTAAGCCTTTCTCTTTCTCCCATCGGACTGAAAACAAAGCCATCACTCAAGAAATATTTATTTGAAAGGGGCTTATCTTTCATGCCTAAGAAAGGAAGCATTTGGGTCACATACATCCCGCTTGAGAAGGGAAATTGAGAATCCCTTTGCTCACTAACTCTAAATATCATTTCTCTCTGTGAAAAGAGGAATTTTTAAAAATTCCCATTAATTGATCTGAGAGAAAGAGAGACAGACAGACAGACAGAGACAGAGATAGCAAGAGAAACACACAAAGAAAGTATGAGAGGCACCACCCTCAAAACAGGATGACATAGGTTCTAGTCCTACTTCTGATACCTACTGGTCATGTGAACCTAACCAATTTCACTTGGCTTTTCAATGTTCTTGACAACTCTTTAGAACTATGTTTCTTTACGATTATTAATTAATTAATTTTCAGTTTTCAACATTCACTTTTATAAGGTTTTGAGTTCCAAATTTTCTCCTCTCTCTCTTTTATCTCTCCCCAAGACAGCATGCAATCTGATATAGGTTCTACGTATACATTCATATTACACATATTTTCACATTAGTCGTGTTGTAAAGAAAAATTAGAACCAATGGGAGGAACCACAAGAAAGAAGAAACAAAACAAAACAAAATAGTAAATACTATGCTTCAATCTGCATTCTGACTCCATAATTCTTTTTCTGGATGTGGAGAGCAATTTTCATCATGAGTCTTTTGGAGTTGTCTTAGATCCTTGCATTGCTGAGAAGAGCTAAGTCTACCAAACTGAAAACTATATAAGTTCCAAAGAAGGTATCTCTGAACTATTACAAGAAGTATTCTTAGTTAGGAGTTCTTTATACCAATGAAATTACAGGAGAGCCAGTCTCTAATAGATGAATTATTGCATTAATTTCTGGATAAAAATATGCAAATATGAATGCATGCATATATATAGATATGAGCGTGCATGCATACATATTGTGCATGTATAAATGTTACATATGCATGCATATATACATATCTGTTCATATACACATAAACTATACAAAATATAAAAGAATAATAGCTGGTTCAGGCACTGGACTGCAAGCAATAGATTGACCTGGCTTGGCTTCATTTGCATCCTTATAACAATTGACAGTAATGAGATATTTATAAAGACATGAGCAAAAATGTTTGTCTTCCCAGGGTTTCCTACAATAATTCATGAAATAAAATGTTGCTCCACAATTTGAGCACAGAACAGAAATTTGAGGTCACCCAGTATGCAATGAAAAGAATGAGGCACACCATCTTATTTGCCATGCTGTCATATGGAAGATAGATCGGACTTGTTTGGCTTCACTTCAGTCAGTAGAACTACGGACAGTGGATGAAAATTTTGGGGAGGAAGATTTCAACACAATAGATGGAGAAACTTGCTAAAAATTAGAGCTATCTAAAAGTGAAATGAGATAGCTTGGAAGGTAGTGGGTTCCTTATCACTAAAACTCTTCAAGCAAATGCCGAAGGGCCAGTATTTTTGTAGAAGAAATTTTTGATTAGGGACTGATTAGACTAGATGACTATTCAGACTATCCCTGACAATTATGAGATTTTTAAAAATCATTTATTTTATAAACAGGCTGAGAAAGATTTGTACAAACATGAATGTTATCATTAATAAAGTCAGAGCTAGAGTTAAGGTTAAATCCCACCATTCTAATTTTTAACCTAAACTCATCTCACTCATTATTTTCTTTAATACTTCAATGGATCTGTGATCTCAATTATGTTGGTGTCTCTCCTTTGGTACACAGTTCATGGCCCATCAATGTCTTCCCATTTTTTGTGATTTTTTTTTTAACAACCTCCTCTGAGTCTTTTCTAAGGGCTCTAGCTATTGTGCTAGATACAGCGGTTCTCAACCTATGGATTATGTTCAGTTTGTAACAATGAAAATACATCTTGCATATCAGATGTTTACATTATGATTTATAACAGTAGCAAAATTACAGTTATAAAGTAGCAGCGAAAATAATTTTATGGTTGGGGTTACCACAATATGAGGAACTGTATTAAAGAATCACAGCATGAGGAAGGTTGAGAACCACTGCGCTAGAAGGTCATCTTTTAGCTCTCCTGGTATGTGGAAATCAATGAAACATGTGAATTTACACTAGTTACTCCTTTCTGTGACTGTCACTTTTCTTCCAATCATACCTTTCTCAGATAACAAATGAGGAAGCTGAGGGAGAAATTAAGATGAGTAGCCTAAAATTACACAGAGTCAATTATAAAACTAGAAATAGACTCCAGATCCTCCAATGCCTAGTACAGTTTTCTTCATGGTATTGTATATTCATGCTTGTATATTCTGCCAACTACAGTTGTATTCTACTAAGTCCAACTCATAAGTTGTATTCAAATTTAAATTTCTTTCAGGTGTTTGAAACTCAGAACTCATTTTCCACATAATATCAGTGATATGTGATTGATGAGTTCCTTGGTTAGATCATAAAAATCTATCTAAACCTGTATCCTAGCTAAAATAGAACCGTTAATGGCCCTGGGTTCTAATCTATGAGTATTAGCCCTGACCCTTGAGAACCTGTAAGTCATGAATATGGTGGAAAGTGGAACCTAGAAAAGCAACTTGCCGTAATGTAAAGAGCATTTGGCTGAGAGAATAGGGAGACTAAGGTTCTGTTCCCAGGTAGTCTCTCTGAACATCCAGTTCACTCATTTGCAAAACAACCACTATACTGGAAGTCAGATTTGGATTCGAATCACAACATTGTAAGAATGAGCACTGAAAGAGACCTTACAGATTGTCTAATCTAGCCCATCTCATTTTACAGATCAGGAGACAAAGACACATATAGGTTAATTATTTTTTTAATTTAATTTAATTTTATTGACTTATTTGTTTACCATTAGGTTACAAGATGCAGTTCCAGAGTCACTTGAGTTTCAGATTTTTCTCCCCTTCCTCTCCACCTCCCCCACCCCCACTATGGTGGCATACAATCATGTATAGGATCTGCAAACTCTTTCATATTGTACAATAGTCTGGTTGTATAGGTATTATAGCCAATGGAGTGAACAGTGAGAAAAGAGAAACAAAAGCCAACCATAGAAAAGAATGATAGCATGCATTGCTTCAGTCTCCTTTTAAACTCTGATATTTCTGGGTCTTTCTCTGAATGTAGACATCGCCTTCCATCCTGAGACTTTTAGAGTTGTTTTTAAGCTGTGCGATTCTGAGAAGCATCCAGTTTTTCAAAATGGGTTGTCACACATATGATGTATCTGTGACTGTGTACAAATTTTTCCTGGTTCTGCTCTTCTCACTCAGCATCAATTCAACATATAGGTTAATTCAATTCAGTTATTTATTGAACACTACTGTCTGCTAGATATATAGGTACTGGGGATACAAAATAAAAGACAAATGAATTTCTCCCTGCTCTCAAGGAGCCTACACTTTACTAAGGGGAAAAACAAGTATGCAGATGATTAGATACAAAATATAATTATAGCAAATAAAAATTAATTTCAGGCGGTGGGACACTGACAATTGGAAAAATCAAAGAAAAACCTCACATAGTAATCAGTATTAGAGTTGAAACTTGGAAGAAAATATGGAATTGAGGAAAGAAAATATTCCAGGTGAGGGGGACAGCCTACAGAAAAGAATGGAGAAAAGAGATGAAATGTCAAATTTACCTGGAATACAAGAGGCCTATAGAGATAGAGTAAAACCAGATTTTGAGGGATTTTGAATTCTAAAGTGAGGAATTTGAATTTTGTCCTGGAGGCAAGAGGCAGCAATTTTTAGAGCAGAGAAGTGACATGGTCAGACTTTGGTTTGGGGAGTATCAAGAGCCTACTTGGAGATCACTTCGAGAAGATATGGATGCTTAGTCTAGAAAACAGAAGACTTTGATGGCTGTCTTCAAAGAAAAGTATATAGAATACTGGTCTTGGAGGCAGGAAGGCTTGCATTTAAATGCAGCCTCAGATACTTCCTAGGTGTATGTCCCTGGATAAGCCAACTTAACCTCTCTCTTCTTCAGTTTCTTTATCAGTAAAATGGAGATGATAAGAGCACCTCACTATGAATGGTATTTTCCCAGTTCTCATCCATCTTGACTTCTCTGCAACTTTCAACAATATTGATCACTCTCTTCTCCTTAGTACTCTCTTCTCTCTAGGTTTCTTAGACTATCATCTCCTGGTTCTCTTTCTATCTCAATCTTTTTTACTTGATCTTTCTCCCAGTTGTTCCTAGTAACTCTGGGTGTCCCACAGGGCTCAGTCCTGGATTCTTTTCTCTTCTCCCACTATAATACATCACTTGGTGATCTCATTGTCTTCCATGGATTCAATCATCACCTTTTTGCTGATGATACTCAAATCTACTTATCCAGTCTTGACCTCTAGTCTTCCATCTCCAGCTAAGTATTAGGCGTCTTGAACATGATATCTTATGGCATCTTAAACTAACTTATCCCAAATTCAGTTCATTATCAATCTTTCCCCACTTCCCTCCTTCCAACTTTCCCTATCACTGTTGAAGACACTGCCCTCCTAGAGACCTAGATGCCATCTTCAATTCCTCACTATTCACTGACTCCCAGTCACCTCCAATATCAAATATAAAGTCTTTTGTTTGGCATTCAAAGCGCTTCATAACCACCTTATCTTTCTGGTCTTCACTTAACTCTCTGCCCTGTACTCTTCAATCTAGTAACACTGGCTTCTAGATGCAGTTCCACAAACAAGACTTTCCATCTCTCCACTCCCCCATGCCTGGAATGCTCTCCTTCAACTGGGCTTACTGCCTTCCCTTGCTTCTTTTAAGTCTTATCTTCTAGTGCTTTCATTTTGTTGATTATTTCCTGTTTATGCTGTATACAGCTTGTTTGCACATATTCATTTTCTTATTATCTCCCCCATTAGACTATGATGGCATGGATTGTCCTCTGCTTTCTTTGTATACTCAACACTTAACGTGATGCCTGACTCATTGTTCAGTCATTAAGTCATGTCAACTCTTCATGACACTGTAGACAACAGCATGCCAGGTCCTTCTATCTTCTACTGTCTCTTAAAGTCTGCCCAAGTTTCTGTTTAGTGTCTCCATGACACTATCTATCCATCCCATTCTCTGCCATTACCTTTTGCTTTTGCCTTCATCCTTTCCCAACATGAGGGTCTTTTCTAATGAGTACCATCTTCTCATTATGTGGTCAAAGTTTAAGCTTTTGTTTCAGTATTTGACTTTCCAGTGAATAGCCTGAATTAATTTCTTTAAGTATGGACTGATTTGATCTCCTTGCCATCTAAGGAATTCTCAAAAGTTTTCTCCAGCACCACACTTTGAAACTATAGATTCTATGATGCTCACCTTTCCTTATAACCCAACTCTTATGGTCATATAATGCTACTGAAAAAAACCCATAGTTTTGACTATACATGCATTTGTCAGCAAGGTGATGTCCCATAGTAGGTGCTTAATAAATATTTATTGACTGACTGACCTACCTCCCAGAGTAGTTGTAAGAATAATGAGATAATATTGGTAAAGCATTTTGCAAATCTTAATATGCTATGCAAATGTTAGCTATTATTTAAGTATTTGAAGAGTTGTCATATGAAAGAGTAATGAGACTTGTTCTTTTTTATCCCCAAACACAGAACTAGGAGAAATGCAAAGCAGTTAAGAAAGAGAGAGAGAGAGAGAGAGAGAGAGAGAGAGAGAGAGAGAGAGAGTTCAGATTAACTTAAGGACAAATTTCTTAACAATTAGATCTGGTCAGAAAGGAAATGTACTGCTTTGGGGAGTTACTAGGTTTCTGCTCACTGAAGATCTTCAAACCAAGCATGGATAACCACTTGTCTATCCTCTCACTAAGAGGAATAGTTATTGGTAAAATTAAGGGATATAAGGTTTGTATCGATAGATAGGTAAATAGATGATATAGATAAGTAGATAATAGAGAGATGGTAGATAAGTGGGTAGATAGATGAATAGATGGATGGATGGATGGATGGATGGAAGGATGGACAAAACATACAGATAGATAATATTTGGTTCAGAACTATGATTTCGCTAGCATGGGGAACCAGTCCCTGCCTATGCAGATTTGAAACTGTTCTGCAATTTACAATCTTAGAGAATGGCTTGAAGTTCTTAATGGGCAAGTGACTGGCTCAGGGTCACACAGCCGGGAGGCATGAGAGTCAAGACTTGAACCCATACTTTCTTACTTTGAAGCAGGTTGTCTATCTTCTGCATCATGTTGTCTTTCAAGGACTGCATTACAATGATATAAAAATGTACCTTTTAAAGTTATCATTTGAAAGGAATAAATCAGTTTCAAAGATGGACAAGAACAGAAAACATATCCCTTTTATGCTTTTTTGTAATATAAATAAAAAGTCATCTATAAAGATATTTCAATCACAATCTACAGACTAAAATCAAAATGCATTACGGATGGGTTAAAAGGTGAATGCATTATACATAGCAAAATAGAAGTAAGGTAATACAATTAAAACATAGAAAATGAGCTTTCAATTGGTACCCTAAGTATCTGCAAGATTAATTTTAAAATGAAAGTTTATTCTTTAGTTGTAAAACTTTAAAAGAATGAAAAAATCCAAGCTATAATTTTAAAAGCTGCCTTAATATCTTTCCTGGATCAGAAACAGAAGGCAGTTTTAAAATATATGTTTCATGATAGTCTATAAGAGACTATACAATGCTGTTTCAAGTACACATCCCCAGCTGAAATGATGTCTGCAGAGCTGTGAGGAAAAGGCCATACAATAACAATAAAATTAAGGCATCTAAGAGCACTGTACCTTCCCCCTCCCCACAGGGCTAGCTGCACATTCACAATCAGATTCTCCTCCTTTCTACATCTTGAGCAGTCCTTCAATTTCATTGACTTCAAAAGGCAACCATAAAATGGAAATGAGATACGAAAATACAAGGCAAGGGAAGAGAAATAGGACCTAGACATGGATGCTGGTGAACTTCTCTAACCGGGGCAATAGGGATTGGGGGGAACAGGAAAACATCATTCCCTATTAGAGTATGCAAAGGTCTTAATAAGAAGCAGCATGGTGCAGAGGGAAAAGAACCAGTATTCAAGTCAGCAAGACTAAGATTCAAATTGCTCCCTTTGGAAATTGGTCTGTTAACTGTGGGTAAGTCACTTAATCTTTCAATGCACTTTGCAATCTCAAAGACTGGGGTCGTTAGCCTCTTCTGTGTCACAATAGCAGTATGGTAAAGCCTATGGACCTGTTCTTAGAATAATGCTTTAAATGCATAAAATAAAATACATAATATTTAAAGGAAACCAAAGACTAGTGAGGAGAAAAGATTTTTTCTCCATTTTTTCTATTCAAATTCATGAACCCCTTGAAATAAATCCACAGATCCGTCCAGGTTAAGATCACCTTCTGCAGTATGATCACCCTGGTGAGGCAACTGGTAGCAGTGAATAGAGATGTGGGCCTAGAGTCAAGAAGACTGGAGGTCAAATCCTGCCTCAGACACTAAACAAATAGCTCTGGCCCTGAGCAAATCACTCTCTTTGCTGTTTGCCTCAGTTTCCTCAAATGTAAAATGAAAATTAATAATAATAATAATAATGTAAAATGAAAATAATAATAGTAAGTGCCTCACAGGGTTATTGTGAGAATCAAATGGGATAATTTTTATAAAACAATTTTAAAAAGCACTTAGTGCCATGCCTGGCACATAGTAGACCCTATATAATCTGTACAATAACAGCACTATTGTAAAAACAGAAAATTGTTAAAGACATGAGAATTCTAGCCAATACAAGGACCAACCATAACTGCAGAGGACTCATTATGAAACATGCTGTCCACTTCCTGATAGAGAAGTGACAGACTCAGAGTGAAGACTGAGGATATGGCCATTGGCAAAATTTGTTTTGCTTGACTTCACATGTTTATACCAGGGATTTCATTTTTTCTTTCTTTCTCAATGAAGATGAGAGACGGGGTGGTTAGAAGTAGAGAAGTCAAACTTGTTCAAAATTAAAATAATTTTTTTTTTAAAAAAGAGGTTTTTATGAACTTCTTGTCTTTCTTTTCTCTTTTTTCTACCCTATCCCCATCTCTCCTTGCCCTCCCACTATTAGGGAAAATGAAAAGAAGAAAAAGAAAACAAAATCCTTGTAACAAACACAAATACTTAAGGAAAACAAAATCTTACATTCGCTGTGCCCAAAAATGTTTGTCTTTTTCTGTATCTTTAGGTCATTATCTCTCTGTGAAGAGGTGCTTTATCATCAGTCCTCTGCAATCTTAGGTGGTGATTAAATTGATGAGAGTTCCCAAGACTGTCATTCCCCAATTGATAAATGGTCAAGGATATAAACAGGCAGTTTTCAGATGAAGAAATTAAAGCTATCTATTGTCATATGAAAAGATGCTCTAAATCACTATTGATTAGAGAAATGCAAATCAAAATGACTCTCAGATACCACCTCACACCTTCTGATATGACATAAAACAAAAGGACAAATGTTGGAAATGTGGAAATATTGGGACCCTAATCCATTGTAGGTGGAGTTGTTAACTTATCCAACCATTCTGGGAGTGAGATCCCCCCTTTTTTTTAAAGGGTGGAAGGCAAGGCAATTGAGGTTAAGTGACTTACCCAAGGTCACACAGCTAATAAGTGTCAAGCATCTGAATCCAGATTTGAACTCAGGTCCTCCTGATTCCAGGACCAGTGCTCTACTCACTGTGCCACCTAGCTGTCCCTTATCCAACCATTCTGAAGAGCAATTTGGAACTGTGCCCAAAGGGCAACCAAACTGTGTTGGTATTCAGCAATACCACTACTGGGTTGGTATCCCAAAGAGATCATTAAATAGGGAAAAGGACCTACATGTACAAAAATATTTGTAGCAGCTCTTTTTGTAGCAAAGGACTGGAAATTGAGAGGATGTCCATCAATTGGGGATGGCTGAACAGGTTTTGGTATATGAATGTAATGGGATACTATTGTGCTAATAGAAATGATGAGCAATGGCAGATTTCAGAAAAACCTAGAAAGACTTATGTGAACTGGTGCTGAGTGAAGTGAGCAGAAATAGAACATTGTATATGATAACAGTAACACTGTGTGATGATCAACAATGATTCCCTCAGCTCTTCTCTGCAATCCAAGACAATTCCAAGAGACTCATGATGGAAAATGTTATCCATCTCCAGAGACAGAACTATGGAGTTTGAATGCAGATTGAAACACACTATTTTCACTTTTTTGTTAGGTTGTATGTGTATGTGTGTATGTATATTTCCTTTTGTTCTGTTTCTTCTTTCACATGACTAAATATTGAAGTGAGAAGAATCAGCAGAACGGTGTACACAGTAATAACATATCCAGAGAAAGAACTGATGGAGTCTGGATGTAAATTGAAGCATACCATTTTCACTCTTCTGCATTTTTCTTTCATTCTGTTCCTTATTTCATACTGGGACTAATATGGAAATATGTCTTACATGATTGCACATATATAATCTATATGAAATTGTTTATTTTTTTTTGCTTTTTTTTGGAGGGCAGTTGGGGTTAAGTGACTTGCCCAAGGTCACTTGGCTATGAAATTGTTCATCATCATCTTGTGGAGAGGGGAGACAGGGAAGGAAGGAGAAAATCTGAAACAAACTTTTATTTTAAAAATGAATGTTAAAGTTGTTTTTCTTTATAATGTGGATATTATAAAAATTATTCTCTTGGATCTGCTCACTTCACCCAACATCAGTTCATAAAATTCTTCCTGTTTTGTGGAAACCATCCATTTCATTATTTCTTGTTGAAGAATAATATTACATTACATTCATAGGCCATAATTTATTTAACCCTAATAGGCATCCCATTTATTTCCAGAATTACAATATTACAAAAAGAGCTGCTCTAATTTTATACTTGTGAAATTTTTTCCATCTTTCTTTGATTTCCATAGGATATAGGTCTAGTAGAGGTATCTCTAGTTCAAAATGGTACATGTGTGTATACACACATACCAATATATATACACATATACACATATATACATATGCATGCATATGTAGACATATACTCATATATACACATATTTATATACATATGTGTGTTACTTTAAGGGGGCAGGTATAGATTCAAATACATTCCAGAATGACTCAACCAATTCATTCAACTAACAGTGTACCAATTCATTCAACTAACAGTGTATTAATGTTTCTGTTTCTTCCATAACTCTTCCAGATTTTTTTCATTATCCCTTTTCATCACCTTTGTCAATCTGAATAGCTATGAAGAGAAACCTCAGAGTTGCTTTAATTTGTAGTTCCCTAATTTCTACTGATTTTGGAGTATTCTTATATGTTTGTTGATTGTTTATATTTCTTCTTTTGAAAACAACCCATTCATACCCTTTGACCCTTTTATCTATTGGAGACCATTGCCTGGCTTAGTCTTATAAATATGAATCAGGTCCTTTCAGATATGACACTTTTATCAAAGAAATTTGCTGTAAAAAATTTTCCCAATTACCCATTTCCCTTCTAATTTTAACTTTACTGGTTTTGTTTGTGCAAAAAATTTCATTGTATATAACCAAAATTGCATATTTTATCTCCAACCATCCTCTCTGTATCTTATTTGTTTATGAACTCTTCCCTTACCCATAGAACCCAAAAGTAATGTCTTCCTTGTTCCTAAAATTTTGTTATAATGTGATGTTTTATTTCTAAGTCATGTAGTGATTTGGAACTTGCCTTGCTAAATATGGGGTATGAAATGTTGGTCTCTATATACTTATGGGACTTTAATTTCTGCCAGACTACTTTCATGTTTTCCCAACAGTTTTGTCAAATGATGAGTCCTTACTGTAGTAGCTTCCATCAGCTAGGTGACACAGTGGCTAGAGTGCTGAGCTTAGACAGGAAGATTCATTTTCATGAGTTCAAATCTGGCCTCAGACACTTACCAGCTGCGTGATCCTGAATAAGTCACTTAACCTTGTTGGTCTCAGTTTCCTCATCTATAAGATGAACTAGAGAAGGAAATGGCAAATCACTTCAGTATCTTTGCCAAGAAAACTCCAAATGAGTTGACAAAGAGTGAAACATGAGCGAAAGAACTGAACAACAACAATTCCGGTAGCTGGGTCCCTTGGGTTTACTCAGCACTCTGCTACTGTGTGCATTGGCTTCTGTGTATTATTTACCTAATCTATTCCAGTTATCCACATAGTAGGCACTATGTAATTATCTATATTTTATTGAGAAGCAAATTGTTTTAATAATTACTGCTTTGTAGTATTGTTTGAAATATGGTATTACTAGGCTCCCTTCTTTCTTACCCAATTTTGAATTTAATGATAATTATTTTATAAAAAATAATAAAGATAATTACTTTATAAAGGGGTAGAAGGGTAACAATGCATGTGACTAGAACTCTCAAACATAAATACTTCTCTATATATCCAGGAGATTTTCTTGTGATTCTTTCATTCTCTCAGTCATTAATTTAGTAATTGCTTATAAAGTACACAGAACACTAAACTTTCAGCTATGCAGGCAAAAGGGAAGTAAATGATCTCTATCTGCTGTAAATAATATAACAAAATGCTGCCTTGATACAATTCTCACTCCTATGTGCTACCCAACTTAATATGGCCCTCCTACAAAGACCTACTTCTACTTGTCAGGAATTCATCAAATTTATCCTGTAGAGCAGTGGTTCTCAACCTGTGGGTTATCTTCAATTTGTAACAATGAAAATACATCCTGCATATCAGATAGATTTGTAACAGTAGCAAAATTACAGTTATGAGGTAGCAACAAAAATAATTTTATGGTTGGGAGTCACGACAACATGAGGGACTATAGTAAAGGGTTGCGGCATTAGGAAGGTTGAGAACCACTACTGTAGAGAGATGCACTGAGTAGAGTCCCTGATTTGATATTAATAAGTTCTAGATTCAAACCCCTAGAAACGTGCTACTTGTGTGACCATAGGCAAAAATCACTTAAAATCTCCAATTCTCTTAAAATCTCCAATTGTTTTCATCTGTAAAATGATGATACTAACATTCATACAAACTGTCTCAGATGGTGGCAATAAGGTCCAAATAAGATAACATAAGCAAAGGAGTTTTCAAATTCTGTTGTACAATATAAAAGTAAAGGAGCAGCAGCATTATAATTATTATTATCCTCAAACTATATTTTATGGAAATTTGATAGAAACAATCTTAGTACAAGTTACTATCTTACTCAAAGTTTAATGTTCAATGAATATCATTATTATTGTAATTAAACTATTATAACTTGATGTTCAATGATTATCATTATTATTTTAACTTGATAAAAGTATTTTGATACAACCTTATTCTCTGTAGGCTCACTTAAAGCATCTTCAGGAAAATTACAGTAGCAGACAGGAAGACATGGATGATATGGACCTCATCCTATTTCCACATGGTTTTGTTTTCTCCTGCTAAGTGTCCACATTTTAAAAGCATTCCCTTTAGTGCAGCTTGGGTATGAGTTTTGAATACATTGTTCTTATTTTTTTGTAGATTAAAGTTATGCCCAGGTTACTAAAATAAACAAATAAATCTAATAATGATAGATTCCAGGATATTTTATTTGAAGAATTCTCAAGGATATTTTGATATCTTTATTTGTATTTAGGGTATTTGTCATCTATTTTAATGAAAGATAATAATCTGAAGAATATTTCTTGCCACCAGGTCATGTCTTACTAGGTATTCAGTTGGTACTAATTTTGACCAGCCTACTGTGCTGTGTTGTATGAGTTCTACCATTCCTTGCATAGTATGTTCTTATCAATAAATTCATGCTCTTTATAGAGTCCATTTTTGATGATGATGGCCTGGTCCTGAACTTCTATCATAAATCCTCCATTTCTATATAAAAATCTCCACAACAGTCATCATTCAGTGCTTCAATGATGAAATTTTGTATGCTGAGCTCATTAGAATGATGTCCATGGTGGGCCTTTTGATTCCACAATTGTATGTTAGCTATTTCTTAGATTTTGCTTGAAGTTAAAATCACATTTGGTTGTACCCGACAAACCTAGCAGCACAATCTATTGCCAATACTTACTCTTGTTCATTTAAGTGATGTTTTCTTGTTCCAAAATTATTTTCGTACATTTTAAAATTTCTTATCACGTGCACTAAAAATGTTTCTTCATCCTTTTTGACATGAAATCTAGGTGGTGCAGAGGAGAGAATGCCATACTTGGCATCAGAAAAGACCTAAGTCTAAGATGCTTACAAACTATATTATCCTGGTCAAGTCACTTAACTTTTTTGCTTCCGTTTCCTCCTCTGTATAATGGGAATAATAATAGCACCTACTTCCCAGGGTTATTTGGAAAATCAGATGAAATAATAATGCTTAGCACAGTGCCTGGAGGACTGTAAGTGCTATATAAATGTTAACTCTGATCATGATGTTGATGGAAGTGTTCATCTTTCTGTAGTATCTTAGAGTACTGAACCTGTGTTTCATTTATATTCTAAAGGTTTTTGTTGCCATTTTCCAAATATGTTATGGTTCATTTTATAACTCTACAAGTATGTGTCGAGATTGTTATTGCACAATTGTTAACTACTTTTAAATTATTTTTATACATTGAGCTGATGTAGTTACTGATTACTAATTATTATTATACCATTATACCAGATATCTTCCAAGTTGTTTTGGGTTCATAGATTTTAAGTATTTTTCAATTGAACTGGTTTTAAGAATTCTTTAGAAGATTATATAATCATATTTGCCTGATAAGACTAAAGAATCTTAGAATCACATAATTTCAGAGTTGGAAGGACATCAAGGGTTATCCATTGCAACTAAAAGCTGAAAAAATAATGGCTTCTACAACATATTCAATAAATGCTTATTTTTGCTTGAAAACATTCAGAGAAGCATAACTCACAATGGGGGAGCAGCCCATTCCACTTCTGAAAAGGCATAACTGTTAAGGTATTTTTCCTTACACAAAGCATAAATGTACTTTTTTGTAACTTCCTATTTGTTGCTCCTGGTTCTACTCTCTGGGACCACTCAAATAAAATCAGATCCCTCTTCCACACAACAGCCTTTTCAATATTGTGGCCCAACATTATGTGACCTCTACTCAACAAGCTCCAGTGGCTCCCTATCACCTCCAGAATAAAATACAAAAATCCTGTTTGGCATTCAGAGTCTTTCATAACCTAACTCCACCACCTTTCCATTCTTCTTAAACCTTACATGTCACCTCTCCATGTACTCTTTGATCTGGTGACACTGGCTTCCTTGCTGTTCCGTGAACAAGACACTCAATCTCTCAGCTCCAAGTATTTTCTCTAGTTGAATCTGATGTCTTCTCTTCTTCAAGTTAAATATCTCTAGTTCCTTCAGCTGGATCTCATCAGTCACTGAAAGGAGACCTCTCTCCACCTCAGTCACCCTTTTCTATACCTTACTTTGTCCTTCCTAGATTGTGGTTTCCAAAATTGAAAACAATACCCAAAATGTTCTCTGATGAGTGTAGAGTCTGATGGTACTGTCATCTTTTATTAAAGCTTAAGACTGCATTAGCTATTTTGGCAGTCAAGGCACCTTGATGATTCATATTTGTCTTGGAGTCAATTTAATAAATCAACAAGCATTTATTAAGTACCTACTATTTAGGGACTACGCTAAGCACTGAGGATACCAAAAAAAAGTCTCTGCTCTCAGAGATCTTATAATCTAAAAGGAGAGAATACATGCAAATAACAATGTATAAACAAGCTTATATATACAGGATAAATTGGAAATAATTACAGAGGAAAGATACTAAGGCTCAGAAGTATCAAGGAAGACTCCTTGAAGAAGTTAAGACTTCAGTTTTGACTTGAAGGAAGCTAGGGAAGTCAGAAGATGGAAATGAAGAGGGAGAGAGTTCAGAGATGGGAGTGGGGGCATGAGAGACAACTAGTAAAAATGCCCAGGTTCAAGAGATGGAGTTTTTTGTGGAAGCAACAACAGCAAAGAACCGGGGTCACTTGACCACAGTGTACATGGAGAATAGTAAAGTGTAAGAAGATTGGAAAGGTAGGAAAAGGCTGGGTCATGAAGAGCTTTGAAAGCCAGATAATTTTTTTATTTGATCCAGAAGGAAATAGAGAGCCCTTGGAATTTATTGAGTAAGGGATCTGGGGGCCCCTAGTCAGACCTATATCTTAGGAAGAGTAGCTTAACAGTTGAGTGAATTGTTTGTAGTCTACCAAAACTCCATTTCCTCTTTCACACAGCCTGCTACCTAATCATGCCTCTCCATTTTGAATTTATAAAATTCAAGTTTTTAATACAAGTTTATTTATTTACAACTATTACATTTCATCTTATTAGGTTCAGCCCAATATTCTAGTATGTCAAGGTCTTTTTGAATCCTGTTCAAATATCCAGCGCATATTCTTTGGTGAGAAGAAGAGGATCAACCATGTCAACCTCTACTCAATAACCTTCTGTGGCTCCCTATCAAGTCCAGGATCAAATACAAAAATGCTGTTTGGCATTCAGAGTCTTTCATAACCTAACTCTACCACTTTTCCATTCCTCTTAAACCTTACATGTCACCTCTCCATGTACTCTTTGATCTGGTGACACTGGCTTCCTTGCTATTCCATGAACAAGACACTCAATCTCTTAGCTCCAGGCATTTTCTCTAGCTGAACCTGATGCCCAGAATGCTCTCTCCTCATCTCTACCTCCTGGATTCTCTGACTTCCTTCAAGTTTCAACAAAAATCCCACCTTCTATGAGAAGCTGTTCCCAATTTCTCTAAATTCTTTTGCCTTCCCTCTCTTGTTTCTTATTTGTCTCATATATGTGTGTATTTATATGTATATATACATATATACATATGCATGTGGGGGGCCCTCAGGAATAACATCTGCCAGTCCTTTTGGTTCCCAAAGATTTAGTTTATCTTGATCAAGTGACTTGACCTACTCAAGGGCAAGTTAGAAGCTTTCTTACTATTATTTTCCTCACTTACTTTGTTTTACATATTTGTCTGCAGGTTATCTTCCTTGTTAAGACTATAAATTCCTCAAAGACAGAAGTGTCTTTTGCCTTTCTTCATACCCTCAGTGCTTGCCACAGTGCCTGGTAGTAAACACTCAAAAATACTTATCAACTAACTAATTGAATGTTTTTTCCGTAAGTAGAGAGAAGAAGAGAATAAGTAATGATGATCAAAAAAAAGTTTTGAGACATGTAGTGGGGAATGAGGGAGCTCATTTCAGATGTCTCTATCTTCTCATTGAAGTTGGAGGCTCGGCCATCTGCTTTAAATGGAAGGATGGGGGAGAGGGAAGGCACAGTAGGGAAAAAAGAGAGAAAAAAGTTGAAAATTTAAATCTTGGTAAGAGAAGAAATATTAGGGACAAAAAATGTGAAAGGATACTTTGCCCAGAAAAGGGTATAAAAGCTAGAGGCTACTTGACATTAATTGGACAGCATGAGCTGCCTGAGGTCTTGGGTGGATAACAACTGTAACAACAACAACAATTAGCATTTCTATAATGTGCTAAGGTTTGTAAAGCATTTTATAAGTACTACCTCATTTTCTCTTCACAATAACTTTAGAGGGAAGGTAATATTATTATCCTTATTTTACAGATGAAAAAAGCAAGACAGACTTAGTTCAGTGACTTGTCTAAGGTCAAAGAGCTAGGAACTATCTACAGCTGGATTTGAAAGCTTGTCTACCTGACTTCAGGTCCCCTGCAAAACCTGGATTGTTTGGGGGGACTATAAGAAGAAAATTATTAAGAAAAAGTAGCTGGGAGACCCTGAGGACAAGCCAGTTTTGTATCAAACCTACTCAGGACCCAGATCATACAAGAAAACCTAGGCACTGGCATATAGCACAATGCCTGTTACAACCATCTTGTTAATATCATATGTTCTCCATGCCTCCTGTGAATCAGTTCTCCTCTTGGTAGCACTAAAATAAATGGCAACATTATATTAGTTTCCTAGGGTTTGGGGTAGTTTTTAAAACACAGGTTTCCACTTTATGCTTTAGTCGACCCAATCCATGAAAGTTTAGTGGATCACACAAAAGTGTTTCATTGGTGACTGTAACTATATATCCTGCATTAAGGTTGCCCCTAGAAAATGAAGCTGGATAGACCTCACCCCTGACTATAGAGGCTACTATAGAAGTTTAAACTTTAAACAATAAAAAAAAGAAAAATTGCTCTGTGCTCTACTCCATTTTATTCCCTCCTCATGGAAAATGGAAGTCGTTTGGAATCAAACACAGCCCCAACAATTTGACTCTTTTCAACGATTTCTGTGTAATTTCTCTATTCAGTAACAGAGTTCTTTAGTCTCTGAAGCTACAAACTCTAAAATGGAATATCAAACCAAAGCGATCTATGACTAAAACAACCAATGGAGAAACACAAAAACACAAGAACGTGAACTTTCATGTGTGGATACATAGATCTGTGTCTTTTTTATTTTTGCTATAGACCTATGATTTCACTGTGGTAAGGTACTCTCCATGTGAAAACTCCCTCCATCAAAGCAGACTGAAAACACATCTGCAACATATAATCATTAGAGGATTATTTGGAGGCACTGGGAGGTTAGGTATCTTGCCCATGGGCAAACAGATAACCTATGCCAGATGGAGAAATTGAATCCGTGTCTTCCTGTCTCTAAGGCTGAACTCCTATCCCCTATGCCAGGCTAACTCTCAAACATAAAATACCATCATTCAAATAACTAAAAAGAGACTTTTTTAAAATGATCTTCATTGCACTTGTTTTAGCACAAAGCTGAAAGGTAGACTATTTAATCAAACAGATCATGATCAATTCCATTTAAAAGAAAACAATAAAATCAGAACAATGTTAAAGATGATTTTCTGGGGATTTTTCCCCAAAATAAAGCTGTAACTCATACCCATAGCAGCTGTACCATAAGCCAGGATGTTATTAAGGTATCTGTCAAAAACCAACTCGGTTAGCAGGAGCTGTGCTATGGAATGTGTCCTTGGGGGACTTTCAAACTGATGTCCTTAATGCAATAACACAAAACAAGAAATAAAGTGGACAATGCACAAAGAACAGGTGAAGAGAAAGAAGTCCATTATTCTGAGGGGGGGGAAGGGGAGAATATTAAGTTCTGTAACATAATCTGAATGATTTTCAGTGGAGGTTAGATAAATCCAGAAATATATAAATAAGTTATGAGGTAAAAGAAAGTTCCAAAAAGGGAAGAAATATGTAAATTGAAAGGGATGTAGTGTTAGTTTCAAAGATTGAAGGAGAATTTTTTAAATGCATGGGAATATATAGAAAAGAACATTATAGGACTTGTTCTTAATAAAGAATTATCATCCTACTTCCTCCCCATCATAGAATTTAGAGCTAAAAGTATTCTCTAGTCTTATTTCTTAATGTTATAGATGAAGAAGCTTAGGTACATTGAGAGTAAAACAAATTTGCCTAAGGTCAGGAAGATCATCAGCCACTTATCATTCAGTCAGTCAGAAAACTGGGTAATCAGGTTAATTTCTTTGTGTCCTAATGAAAAGCTCTCCATCTGATTATTTTGTTATTGAGATGTGTATAACTGTATTGACATATATATATATATAAATGGTATAGTGGATAGTACATTGTACTTAGAGTTAAGAATGTTGGAGTTTGGTTCCTATTTCAGATACTTTTTGGCTAGACAAGTCATCTGAACTATCTGTGACTCAGTTTCCTTACCTGTAAAATGAGAAGATGAGTCCAAGGGCCTTTTGACTCTAAATATGTAATCCTATTATTTTTATATATAACTGCCATGAATGTTGATACTTCTGAAACAAGCCATGGTTGAACATGATTCCTTTCGCATTCCTTCATTTGGAAATGAAAAACTACAAATTATTTCACTTGTTAGGAACCCACTCTTTAATAATATTTTGTACACCATCAGTTCTGTCTGACTGAAAGGCAGACAGAAATTGGCACCCATAATAAAGAGGGCCAGAAGTCTCTATTTCCTGGAATTTGACTCTATTCAATTTCATAAACATTTGCTAAGCACCTACTATGTGCAAGGTACCATGCTTTGCACTAGGTAGGCAAAGATGAAACTGGAACAGTCCCTACATGGCACAATAGATAGAACAGTGAACTGGGAGTCAGAAAAACCAGAGTTTGAATTTGGACTCAAACACTTATCATCTGTATGACCCTGGGCCAATCACTTAGCTTCTGTCTGCCTCTATTTCCTCATCTGTAAAATGGGGTTAATAGCATCTATTTGTAAAGAACTTTGCAAACCTTAAGATTTAAGCCAACAGTTCTCAACCTTCAGGCCAGACCCCCTTTGGTGGTCAAACAACCCTTTCCCAGGGGTGGCCTAAGAAAGTCAGAAAGCACATATTTTAGATGGTCTTAGGAACCAAGACACCGCTCCTCTATCCATTTCCAGGTGGGTCCACCCACATGTAGATATGCCCACATACTAGTATTAAAGGGTCATGGCATTAAGAAGGTTGAAAACCACTTAAACTTTAAGCTGTAAAAATGTTAGCTATTAAACATTATTATTGGATATTATTCAACTACCAAACTATCAACTACCTCAAGGAGCTTACATATTAATAAGGAGTTACAATAAATAAGTAAAACACAAAGTACACGTAAAGTAAGTATAAGAAGGAGCATAATGACAACTTAGAGCATCAGAAAAGGCTCCATGTAGGTAGGAGGAGCAACCAATTTTTTTTTATCTGAAGGACATCAAGGACTCTAGAAGTCAGAGGTTTAAAAAAAAGTACATTCCAGACACAGAAGATCGTTTGTACAAAGGTAAAAAGGCAAGATATGCAATGTCATTCATAGAGTCATTGATCTAGAGTTAAACCTTGGGGGTCATTTAGCCCAGTCGCTTCATTTCACAGATCAGGAAATTGAGACCACATGTTAAGTGACTTGCCCAGGATCATACAGGTAGGAGATAACAGGGTCATGATTCAAATTCACATTTTATTAAGAAGGGATAACAGGCTAGTCTGACTAGGATAGAGAATATGGGCATGGCAATAATATTTTAAAAGACTAAAAAGGTTGTTGGGAGTCAGATTGTTTGAAAGGCTTTAACACCAGGCAGAGGATTTCCAAAGAACAATGTTAGTATAGCATTTCCAGGCCCAATAGAGTGAAACAGACAATTCATGGCATGAGAACCAGGGGCATGTTGAAAGCAGGGACTGCATCCTGATGGCTTTCTTCCCAAAGCAGCATGTTTCAGAAGGCCAAAATAACAAAAATAAATTAAACCCCTCCTCCAAGCTCCAAAGAGTTTCTTAAATTATCTTCATGTACCTGATGGTACTTCTCTGGCTCCCTACCACTGCATACTTGTCTCATTAAGTTCAGAATCCAAGGGCAAATCTAGGGCCCAGCATCTCCTCCTTTGTCAGATCTGACATCATCCCTGGCATCTGGAGGAGTACAAGCTGACAAAATGGTATCTTTTTGCTGGGCACAGCACTTGGCAAACACACAGCACCCATCAGGCAGGGTCCATGTTCATTCCCCACAACATCCATCGGTCTGTGACGTTCCAAGATAGAAATTTGTTTCTCCTACCGCTTTATGACACTTCAACTGCCTGATTATCCCACTTTATGGCAATCTGCATCATTCAGGGCCCGGCGGCAAATGATACAAATTGCCAGGAAACGTTGAAAAAATCCTAAATCATGGCTCTGTCTGGCTTTCTGAATGATGGCATTTGGGTTGGATTCAGATGGTTTGGTTCATTTCGCTGTGAACAGTCATCCCGGACTTAATGGGTGCCATTGGCTCGTGCATTAGGCTGTGCCGTGAGTACAAAATGAGGCAGACGAATAGAATTTTTTTTTTCCAATGCACTAAGCAAGCCCTCAGTAAGGAAAAACACATTGATTCTGAAGTTGTTTACTACCAACTAAATAGAACCCCCATAGCTTTTCCCATGCAACCCACATTAGAGTTAAATTAACAGCCCTCATACTTATCCATTTTACTAGTACCAGACAAAAGTGCTTACACCATTAGGAAAGTGAGTTGCCTCAGTCTAAATCTTGCTATAGAAGATTGTCTCCTGCATTCACTGCCTGGCTATCAAAAGTTGTAATATCAGGCACAGATGAGACTTAAAGAAAAATACTGAAAGGTCATAAATAGTGGCTATTTTTGTACTTAGTGATATATTAGCATTAAGTGAAGGTGGTTTGGGGGTTATTGATAGAAGCTAACAAAGAGAGATAAAAGAATGGTGAGATGTTTGCTAATTAAGATCTCTGCTAACCCTTTTCCTGGCCTTTGCTCTGGCAAATATTCCTGATCTTTGAGTTTACAAAAGAAAAGTTCCATAACCAGGAACTCTCTCAGCAAGTAGGACAACAGAGTTGGACCACAGGGCTGAAGGAAGTGATAAAACAATTTCTGATAATCATCCTTTATACAACACAGTGCTAAATTCCAGGTCATTTTCAGCTTTTTGGTCATAAAACCTTCCAAGTACCAGACTGTCATTTCCCCTATATCTTCAAGAATATCTTCTCTGAAAGTTTCTTTTAGTCATTAAAAACAATGGTTGTTAGACATTATGTAAAAGGCAGAAGAACCAAGACCCGGGGGCCTAAAAATGGTTTAGTGAACTTTAAACATGAAATCTAGCAGCCTAGAAAATCTAGGAAAAATGAAAACTTACTTAGGGACTATAAAATGCAAACTCCCAGATTCCTCCAGAGGCTTTTTTATAAAGTTTCAGTTAGCAAAGAACTTTGGCTTATTTAAATTCACAGAGTTACCCAAAACAGAAACTAAGTAAAAGTCTTCTACTAAAATGGCTCACTTAAAAAATAATTCCGGGTAATAAAAACCAGTAGCATTAGACAGCAGTGTTAATTTTGAAGTTATAGAGAAACATAGTTTACTATCTTCTCCTTTCAATTGTTTCCCATCAGATCAGCTGTGGAAGATTTTAGAAAGTGGGGAGTCAGAAGAAAGCTCAAAGGGAAAGAAACACACATTTTCTGAAAAGGGTTTTGTAAGAACCTGAACTAGATTCATGCTATAGAAACAGGTCAGGAAGATGTGCTGAGGTCATTTCAAGCAGAAGGCAATTACTATGTTGTCTATGTGGCATATCACTTGTCTGTTTCATATTTTCCTCCATTGATATGAACCATTGTTCATTGGTTTTTTTCCTATATTTGGGGAGTTAGTCCTCTTCCCAAGAGGACTGCCTTCTCTTTTTGTGCAAGTATAAAATAGTGGATAAAGGTCTAGATTTCTCAGAAGGAAGAGCAGAGTTCAGCTCTGCCACTGATACTTAGTAACTATGGGTAACTTAATTTCTTTAAAACTCAGTTTCCCTATCTCCTACCAGTGCTTTCCTTTATAAAAGGCAGAAACTGCACTCTCAAAACACTTCACTTCACATCTGTTGCCTGCCTAGTTTCAGTTCCAGGGAACAAAATGTTCCTCCCATGATAAACTCATCACTTTCTCTGAAACTTAGAATATTTCTATATAACAGTAGTTCTCAAAGCATGCTTTCGATTCTGGCCAATGTGGTCGATTAGAGGTGTTAACCTAGCTAAACTATCTAAAAATTGTCCTCCAAACAATTTTAACATAATGCTTCAAATAAAATTTCAGATGGTAGAACCAATAAAAGGTCAAGGTGAGACATTTTCCAGCCCAAGAAAACTTAGATTGGCAGGAGAGGTCTGTAACACCAAAGCAGAGGAGCTCTCTAAAACACAGTGTACACACACCAGTGGCAGACCTCAAAGGTGACAGCAGCAGCCTCAACAGTTCAGGAACACTCAGCCCAGAGATGGTAAAAAGGGTCACACAACTGCTCAGAAAGAGATTATAGGAGATCATTTACTGTCACTGGATGTAGCTGGTGCTGATTGGTAACTCTCTCAGGCATAAGCAGTTCTGGGTAAGGTAGGAGGAGGAGCACTTTTGATCAGTCACAACAAGGGATCAGGGGCTTTGGTCTCAGTTCCAAGGCAGAGAGAAATGCTAGTGCTTGAGACTATAGGAAAGCAGAGGCCCATCCTGGGTAAAGATCTGAGCAAAGACCAAGAGAGCAGTGACCACAACTCTTCCAAACAGCAGCGTGAAAAATCCTGAAGTTTGGGAAAGAGCCCCAACCCCAAGTAAGTAGAGCCCAATTTTACATGAAGTTCAAAGTCAAGAAATAGGCGAGAAAAGTGAGTAAACAACAAATAATAACTTAATCATAGAAACCTATAAAAACTATGAGAAAAGCCAAAAAAAAAATGCTAACTTGACACAAGTCCAACAGGAATTCCTGGAAGAGTGAAAAAAATAAAACTTGTTGAGTAAAAACAGAGATAAGAAATAAGAGTGATGCAAGAAAATTGTGAAAAACACTGAATAGCTTGGTAAAATGGCACACAAAAATAGTGAGGGGAAAATACATTTAAAAAAACAGAATTGGCTTAATGGGAAAGAAAATACAAATATTCACTAGAGAAAAGAACTCCTTAAGAAGTATAATTGGCCAAATGGAAAAAGAGAGACAAAAAAGCTCACTGAAAAAAATAGTTTTTTAGTAATTAAAATTGGGAAAGTGGAAGCTACGAACTTCATGAGACATCAAGAAACAACAAAACAAAGTCAAAAGAATGAAAAATAGGGTAAAAATGTGAAATATCTTATTGGAAAACAACTAACCTGGAAAATAGTTCCAAGAGAGATCATTTTAAAATTATTGGGCTACCCGAAAGTCATAATAACAAAAAGCCTAGACATCATATTTCAAGAAGCTGTACTGAAAAACTGCCCTAATATTTTAGATATAGACGGTAAAATAGAAATTTAAAGAATCCCTCAATCACCTCCTGAAATAGATCCCCAAATGAAAACTCCCAGGAATATTATAGTCAAATTCCAGAACTCCCAGGCCAAGGAGAAAACATTGTAAGCAGCCAGAAAGAAACGATTCAAATATTGTGGATCCGAAGTAAAGGTCACACAAGACTTAGTGGCTTCCATGTTAAAGGAGCAGAGGGCTTGGAATAAACTATTCCAGATGGAAAGAGAGCTAGGATTACAAGAAAGAATCTCATACCTAACAAAACTGAGTATAATCCTTCAAGGAAAAAGAATATTGGCTGAAATAGAGGACTTCCAAGAATTCCTGATGAAAAGAACAGAGCTGAACAGAAATTTTGACTTTCAAACACAAGACTGAAGAGAAGAATAAAAAGGCAAACAGAAAAGAGTAGTCATAAGGAACTCAAAGAGGTTAAATTGTTTACATTCCTAAATGAAAAGATACTTCTAAAAATGTTACTATTTTTAGGGCAGTTAAGAGTCTACATAGACAGAGGGTATGGGTATGAATCAATTATGTTGGGAAAATCTCCAAAAAAGGAGTGAATGCGTAAGAAAGAGGAATGCGCTGAGAGAAAGGATAAGAGAGAGGAAAAATGGAAGGAATTTCTTGCTTAAAGATGCATATAATGAAAAGCTTTTTACAATGGAGAGGGCAATGATGAGGATGGGCAATGCTTGAACCTCATTTTCATTGTAATTGGTTCAAAAAGGGAAGAATATATATATATACAAGCTCAGTTGGGTATTGAAATCTATCTCACCCAATAGGGAAATCGGAAGGAAAGGAGATAAGTGAAAGGGGGAAGATAGGAGTGGGGATAAAAGGAGGCAGTGGTCAGAAGCAAAGCAGATTTTTGAGGAGGGGTGGGATAAAAAGAAAGAAGAAACAGAAGAAAATAACATAGGAATCATAACTGGTGATGTGAATGGAATGAGCTCATCCATAAAACAAAAACATACCAAAATGGGTTAGAAACCAGAATCCAACAATATGCTGTTTACAAGAGACACATCTGAATTAGAAAGACATAGAGTTAAAATAAAGGCCTAGAGCAGAATCTAATATGCTTCTGCTGAAGTAAAAAAAAAAAGACAATGGTAGCAATCATGATCTCAGACAAAGCAAAAGCGAAAATACACTTAACTTTAAAGAGATTGTCAGGGAAATGACATTTTTCTAGGAGATATCATAGACAATGAAATAATATCAAAAAAATTTTGCAAGTTTCTCTAATAGAGTCCTCATTTCTCAACAAAGAACTGAGTCAAATTTATAAAAAAATATAAGTGCCATCCACCAGTCAATAAATGGTCAAAGGATATTAACAGGCAGTTTTCAGAAGAAGAAACCAAAGCTATCTATAGTCACATGATAAAATGCTCTAAATCACTATAGGCTAGTGAAATGCAAATAGAAACAGCTATGAGGTACCACTTCACACCTATCAGAAATGACAAATGCTAGAGTGGAGGGGGTGAAAAGAGGTACACTAATGCACTATTCGAACAGTTGTGAACTGATTAACCATTCTTAAGGACAATTTGAAATTACACTCAAAGAGTTGTAAAACTGTGTATACCCTTTGACCCAGCAATAGCACTACTAGGTCTGTACCCCCAAAGAGATTAAAGATAAAAAAGGGAAAAAAACACAAATGTATAAAAAAACATTTATAGCATCTCTCTTTGAGGCAGTAAATTTATAGGATGCTTATCAATTGGAGAATGGCTGAACGAACAATGGCATATGATTGGGATGAAGCACTATAGTGCTTTAAGAAAGTCCTACAGGGTGGTTTCAGAAAAACATGGCAAGACCTATATGAACTGAGGCAAAACAAAATGAGAAGAAACAGGAGATCATTGTGCACAGTAATAGCAATGTTATAATGATGATCAACTGTGAAAGTCTTGGCTACTCTGATCAGTATAAACCAAATGACGCATGATTTTAAAAATGCTATCCACTTCCAGACAAAGAAATTAATAACTCAGCACAGAAGTATAATTTTCTCACTTTTGTTGTGTTTTTTATACTGTTGCTAATATGTAAATATGTTTTGCATGATTTCACATGTATAATTGATATCATGTCACCTTCTCAGTGGGTGGTAAGAAGAAAATTTGGAACACAAAATTTAAAAAGAAAAAATGTTTAAATAAATAATTTTTTAAAAAAGGAATATGAGGTATGAGGACTTTGGGCACAATGATCTTGGGATTTTTCTACTCCTATTTCAGTTAAGTTTTGAAATGTGTATTATTACCAAAGGGAAATATTAAGGGGTAGGCCGGAGCTATATCTAACTGGCTCATAAGAGTCAAATGTTAAATTTTCAGTATGAGTATTTATATTTCAGAAATCAGAAAGTGCTAAAAAAAAAACAGGACTTGAGTTATTGTTTAATTGATTGTCTACTCAAGAAAGTTACAGAGAAAAATGTTAACACAGATTAAACATAAAAATTTGTTGTAAAAAGTGTTGCCTGGCTATTCATGGAGGTCCCTGAGTCATTTTCATGTGGTCTTCAGGGTAAAAAAATATTTGATAATGATATTAAGATTTTTAAATTTCTAATATGGTAAATATCAACAGGTATAGTTGATAGTCAATATTGATTTATTCAGCTCTTATGATCTGCTAGGCACTGTGATAAGCAGGTTGATACAAATATGAAAAAAAGATAAATTGTTCCTGTCCTCGAAGAGCTTGCAATCTAATGGAGGGAAACATACACAAAAGAAAGCTAAAGGAGGAGATGGGCCAAAGGGAAGGAGTAAATATCAATCAGAGAAATCCCAAAGTAGTGTAACCATGTGGAAAATGAGGCTATGTCTGAGTTTAGCTCTTTCCTTAAGTAGAGATTTGGAGTTAATGGCCCTCCCCTCCAATCAGAGAGGCAGAGGTAGTGATAAAGTAGTGTACTAAGACTGGTGGGATCTTAGAGGATAACAAGGTTATTCCAAGAATGAGCTTTCTGGGGAATGATGGACAAGTCAGTCAGAGAAGCCCCAAAGTAGTGCAACCAGGTGAGACATAACCTACATAAACAAAATCTCTTGGAAGAGGAAAGTCCCCAATAATTTTTAATAGTATACAGAGTGCAAAGGGGTCCCAAGATCAGAAAGTTTGAGCCTAGAGCAATGAGAGGTTAAGTGATTTGTCCAGGATGACACAGAATATAGTATCAATATAGGTTGCAATTTAAAAATGTCATTACTAACAGGAACATAAAGATAGATGAGATCATCCAATACAATCTTCCTGTTTTACAGAGAGGTTAAGCGGTTTGCCCAAGGGTATACAACTAGTTAATAGTAGATTCCCAGAGTAGAATTCTCCTGCCTCTGAACCCCATTACTTTTTTTCCCTTACAACATACTTGTTTTTGAGTCACTTCAGCCACATCCAGCTCTTTCTGGGGTTTTCTTGGCAGAGAGACACTAAAATGGTTTGCCATTTCCTTTTTCAGTTCATATCATAGATGATGAACTTAGGCAAACAGGGTTAAATGACTTGCCCATCACACAGCTAGTAAGCGTCTGCAGCTATATTTGAACACAAGTCCTCACAACTCCAGTCCCAGTACTCTATCCACTGTACTACCCATCTACCCCTTCTTTACACCTTACTAGCTCCTGCTAACTTAACTTCTTATTTTAATGTCCATTTTATTATACCTGAGGAAGACAAAATTAAGGGGCTTAATCTGGTTCCCTAGGATCTTAGTTCTAGATCAACATTTTTCTGCATTCCCCATACCTCCTACCACTACTTTCCCACCCCATGAGCAATAGACCAATTTCCTGCTCACCTGTGACCAAAGCTGACTTACTGTGTCCCCTTGATAGCTTGTGGTAAGCCACCTTTATTGGGCTTTAATCAAAAGTCCCTCTTTCTCCAATTTGAAGTGCTATTAGGAAAATCCCTTCCAATGATTCCACTAATAGTTTTCCAGGAACTTAAACCTAGAGTGACAGTCCAATGAATTTATCTATAGTGTGCTGTGCAGTAATCAATAAGTCAATCTGATTCATTCCTGAGGGGACGAGGCGAGGCTTTATTTATTTATTTTTCAGGGAGAAGCCAAACAAAAACATAGACCTCATTTGTACAGGCGGGATCATGACTTCTTAGTTGAGATTTCCTTTTTGCTCTTCATTTTCTTCCTGAAGGGCTCTTTTCTGGAGGCTTTAGAACATACTTAACTGCAGATCTTGTTCCTTCAGTTTTCCTCCAAAAGCACAACACAGACCTGAGAAGTCCCTGGGGGTGCTGAGAGTTCTCACCATGTTAAGGTTTTATTGTTAGCTAAGCAAGTACTTTGAAAGATCAGCTGGTTTCCACCCCTTTATCTGCCAGTTTGCAAAATCACACAACTTATCTAAGAAGAGTAACAACAGCATGGCAATTCTAATATGTGTTTTTTTTTCTCTTTACCCTTCCTTCCTTTCTTCTTTCTCCTCCCCCCCATCCCCAATAGGAAGGACAATCCATACAAGAGCATAGAGATGGGAGATGGAATGTCATTGGTGAATAAAAGCAAGCAGAGCAGTTTGGTTAGAACACTGTAAAAATCAAAGGGCTCTCAAGATCAGAAAGTCTGAGCCTAGAGCAATGAGAGGTTAAGTGATTTGAGAGGTTGTTTGCACTACTTTGGGGCTTCTCTGACTGACTTCTCCATCATGCCCCAGAAAGCTCATTCTTGGAATAACCTCATTATCCTGTAAGATCTCACCTGTCTTAGTACTCTACCTCAAACTGGAAAGGTAGATTGGTGACAGGCCATGATGATACAACAAAAAAGTTTGTACATCTTAGAAGCAATGGGGAGCCACTGGAGTCTATTGAGGAGGGTAGTCACACAATCAGTCCTATGCTTTAAGAGCATCACTTTGGCAACTGTGGAAGATAAATTGGAGAGAATGGATTGAGGCCAATTGAGAGACTATGCCAATAGTGCAGGAGAGAGTGAATAAAGGCCTGAATAATAGTGGTAAATCAATGAGTAGGAAGGTGATAGGTTCAAGAAATGCTTTCCATAAGGGATAAAAATTGGCAACTGATTGTGTATGTGGAGTCAATTTATCAATTAACAAGCTTTTAATTGCCCTTTGTCTGCCAGGCACTGTGCAAAGTTCCAAGGATATGAAGACAAAGCAAAACAGTCTTTCAACAGATAAATGTTTAAAAGTTTTTTTTTAAAAAAACACCTTCCTGAAGTATTTAACAGAAAATAATCTTTCCTCTCTTTCAAACCCCCCTCCAAAAAAAAACCACCTAAAAACCTAATTAAGTAAAAAGATGCTGAGGTGTACCACTATAATGACTAGGCAGCCCATCTCTCACTGCTAAGCAAGAGCAATCTATTATTTACTCATAAACATGACAATGCACATAGAAAACTCTGTTACCATATGGTAGAAGACAAAGATAGATTAGTGACATAACAAAGGAGCTAAATTTACAGTACATCCTATTAAAAAGCCGTCTAAAATTTAACTGGGTGTTAATACTTCTTGTCAGTGGGATAGATCTTAATTAGAGTTCCTATAAGAGGCAGCTACATGATAAAAAGCAAACAAAGGGCTTGAAGAACACCATTTGTGATCTAAAAAGTGTCTCCCACTAGGCTACATCTACTATGAGGTCAAAGCGAAAGTGTGAAATTTTGGGCAACTTGATGGTAAAGGGAGTCAGGGTGGCCAGTCTTGTCCAAGTCCTAAAGAAGACCTCTATGCAAATTATAACCCAGTAAGAAATAGAGGGGTGAGGTTCATAGGGTCCATTTGCAGAGAGACCCAAATCTAGAGGTTCTGTTGGCCACAGGGTCCCATGGGTCACTTTCACTTCACTGGACCCTGCTGTACACATAAAATAAGTAGATAGTGATTTACATGGTGAAATTATATATGTGTATATTCATATATATATATATGTGTGTGTGTGTATACATACATACATACAAATATATTTATGTGTATGTATATTATATTATATGTATATGCATACATATATTTGTCTGTGTATTTCTCCCCTACCAAGTGTATTCACTTCATTTCCACAACAAAGTTTTTTGTTCTGTTATAAAATTTTGAATGCAAATGCCCCTCAGGGAGCACATTAATTTAAATGCACACTGACAGTGTTAATAAGTGACATAAGGTCCTCATCTGAAGGCTGGTTTAAATAGTCAAAAGAGTACTTACTGGAGGAGGAGAGGGGGGAATGGACCATGGCAGAGTCATTATCAGAGTGGGGGAAGATGGGTAGAAAATAAAGAGAATAAGAGTGTCAAAGACAAAGTTTGCCAACTGCCATTCTGCTTAGGACCAGCTTGATTCTTCTCCATCAGACCCAGTGCCAGACATCAGAAACATAGAAGACAGAAGGCAAGTCACCATCAAGCAGTCACTTCTGATTTCTGCCCCTGGGAAGTTGGGCCCCAAAGGACCTCTGAATGAGGCTCTCCATCACCATGCTGGACTACAGTATAAGATAGCCTGATAAAAACCATTCTAATGTCCCAGATTCTGCAAGCATTCTTATTCATGGCCTTGCAATAACTCAAGTTGGCTCCCAACTTTAGAGAAAATGAAAGCATAGAAAGAACTAGACTGGGAGCCAAGGGATCCATGTAACTGAGGCTAAAAAACCTACAGTCAAGCTCTTGCTGAATCTCTCTGAATGTCACAAGATTGGCCCTTCAACAAAAGACAAGCAGTTTATATTACTAAACCTATACAATCTCTCTTTAAGTAAAATGTAGCAATTAATATGTGAATGGCTAAATGCAGGCTGGATAAATAAATGGACTCTTTCTTCTCGTTCCAATTCATTTCTCTATAGAGTTAAGAGAGAGGAAAAGGAGGAATTTAACCTTCCCTTAACCTATCCACCCCTCACAGCATGGGTGTTGTAACACTGAAGATCTCCCATAACACCCTACATTACATAGACCACACATCAAAAGGAATGAGATATGAGACAGAGAAGAGGAACTAGAACAGTGGTTCTCAACCTTCCTAATGCCACAACACTTTAATACAGTTCCTCATGTTGTGGTGACCCCCAACCATAAAATTATTTTTGTTGCTACTTCATAACTGTAATTTGCTACTGTTATGAATTGTAATGTAAATATCTGATATGCAGGATATATTTTCATTGTTACAAATTGAATATAACCCACAGGTTGAGAACCACGGAACTAGAAGAATTCAGTAGCAGTAAGCCTAAAGAGTCCTTCAGGATATGCAGCAAGGCATAGTGGAATAGAATGGAAGGACATTTTAGAGTCTGAGTTTGAATCCTACTCTGCTAATCACTATCTCTATATGACCTGGATCAAGTTGCTTCCCCTTTTTGGTCTTATTTCCAACTTTATCAAATAAGTAGATTAGGCTAGATAATCTCTTTAGGTCCTTTCTCTCTCTGAACACTATGACATACTTCCTGTCCCTTTTAAGGAATCTTCACAACTTAAGATCTGTGTAGTTAGAGTCCTACCCTGGAACATTCAACAAATTCAATTCAGGACACATTATTTTAAGTGTCCACTACTTGCAAGCTACCACGGTGCTGGAGACACAAAAATGAAAGTGTCCTTGCCCTTAAAGAGCTTACAATCTACTGAGCAGATAAAGAGCTTAACAATCTACTGAGCTTATTGATGTCTAATTCAAGTAATCAAAGACAGTGGTATAGAACAGAAAGAGGTAGTCTTTCTTTTTTTCTCCAACCCTAAAAGAATGGAGAAATCACTAGGTTCAGGGGATTTTTTTTGCCTGTGGGGAAATGGAGACATGGGAACTGTCTTTTTTTAGTAGGGAAGGGAATATGTTTACAAAACACTCAACTGGGGAATAATGTTGATTTTCCCCTTTTTATAAAGAGAGTCATTAATATAGTAGTTATAGATGCTGTGACTATCTGAGTATAAGTTAGACATTTCAGGAAGAAAAAAACATTTGAGAGGACTTAGGTACCATTTCCTTAAGGGTAGAAGCAATCATTTATAAACAAGAATTTCTTGATCTCAAAAATGTAACACAATTTACATAAAAGAGTGCGGTTGGAGCCACATAGTCAGAAGTAAAAAAACCTGACTCAATAGAATGTCAGCAAAAAAAAAAAACTACCAAAAAGAATACATGTTCTTAACAAGCCCCTGCCAATTTCCAAAGGACTACTAAAAATAATCCTGACAACAAATACTATATGTAGCCAGTTCAGTTTATGACCAAGAGGAAGAGTTCATTTGAATCTAATTATATTCAATTCACCAAATATTCATGAAAGGCCTACTATGTGCAAGATATTATGCTATGCTCCAGGGACACAAAGATAAAAAAGAAATATAACCTGCCCTCAAAGAGCTTGCATCTTTGGGGTATTGGGGTAACATTCACCTTGCAACATGCTATAGCTATTTTGAAGAAAGGATAACATAATGTTTTCTCTTTTCAGTTTTTAAGATGCTTTGGGGGGAAAACTAGTGTGCTTCAAATTAATTATTTGATTTGTAAGCAAATTTACTTCTCAAAATAAGATAGTGTGATGGATATAAATTTTTGGATTCAGTTATCTCTTCAGAATGTAATTCCTGAGAGTATCCATTCATGCTCCCTAGCAAAATAATAGGCCATTGCATCTTACCTATACTTTGTTTTTAAAAACTGCTTGCAAAAAACCAAGATGTATGTAAGACTATGTTTGGCTTTCTTCTCCTCCATCTTGAACTCTATGATAGATGGTCAACGACATGATCCCAAGGCTCTTGCCATTTCAACTAGAGCATGCAGCTTCTCCTTCTTGGCCAAAATGGATCTAGAATAGCAGTTCCTTTTGACACATCCATAATTGTTAAAGAAAGAAGTTATCATTAACAACATAAAAACATTTCAGCTGTTCTGCTTTTGACAGAGAGCAAGAGCTCCAGAAGATGTCTGGATAGTTGATGTCTCATTCAACTACAATATCACATTCTTATACTGGATTTGTGATCATTGCCCAAATTCCTTACCTAATATTTTCTTTTGTATAGGCAGTCTGAAGAAAAGAAAGAAGGAAAAAAGAAAGAAGGAAAGAGAGAAAAAGAGAAAGAAAGAGAGAGAAAGAAAGAAACAAAGAAGGGAGAGAAGGCGGGAAAGAATAACTATCATACTCTTACTCCATATTCCTCTTCCCTATTTCATGTCCAAACTCCCATAAAAAATAAAAACTATTCTTGTTGCCTTAATCTCTCTTCCTCTCACTCATTTCTCAATATTTTCAATCTAATCTGACCATCTTATTCAATGGAAACTGCTTCTTCCCAAGTTACTATTAATGTCTAAATTGCCAAATCTGAAAATCGTTCCTCAGTCTCTATGTTTCTTGACCTTTCTACGGCATTTGGACACTGATGACCACCTTTTCTTCTAGATACTTTGCTCTATGGGTTTTCACAACATTATTCTCTCCTGCTTTTCCTCCTATTGTCTGATCACTTGATGTCCACCCCTTTTGCTGGATCATCATCTGTATCCCATCTCCTAAATGTGTACCCAATATTCTGTCCTCAGTATTTTTCTCTCTCCCAGTGAACCCATTCGTTTTCATAGGTCATTTGTATGAAAAAGGCTCACAGATCTATATATCTAATTCCACTCTCTCTACTGAGCTCCAGTCCCACATCAGCAGGAAGAATAGTGGTGTAGCCAATAGAAGAGTGGATGTAGATTTAGGAAAATCTGAACCCAAATCCAGCCTCAGAATTTACTAATTATATGATCCTGGAGACATCGCAACACTGTTTTCTCCCTTTAGTGTCTTCTTATATACAATGAGGATGATAATTGTACCTAACCTCAGGGCTGCTGTGAGAATGAAATCTTTAAGTACTTTGTAAACCTTAAAGCACTACTGAATACTACAAACTGGATGTCCTGTAATTTTCTCCTACTTAGTCGGTCCAAAACTAACCTCATCTTTAAAAAGAAAAAAGAAATCTATCCTCTCTTTTTAGCTTCCTTAGTTTGGTTAGGTATAACACCATGCTTCTAGTGACCCAGGTTCATAATCTTAGATCTATCTTCAATAACTCAGTATCTTTCATCCCATATATACAATCTGTTGCCAAGTTTTCTAAATTCCAAATGAAGGATGTATAAATATTTTTACATTTTCTTTCAAATACTTTGGGGGAATGCATTTATGGATTATGGTTTTGTTAGACACCACATTTTAAAAATTACTATTTTGGTATCATTGGACTGCTGGGTAGATTCATGTCTTCAGAGTCAAAAAAAATGTAATACCAATCACAGAATGCACAGCAGTGGGTGTTTTGAAAGAATCTCTGTCAGGTCATGTGTGCAAGACTTTAATTGATTCAAAGAGCTTTCTGGGAAGGAGAAAGTGGGAGATAAGGAAAAAGAAGTGAAAGGGACATATTGTCCATCTTGAGGAAAATGTGGTGCATGCAATCTGATGCTCCCAGAATAATTTAGAACCACTAACCACAGAGATTCAGCCATAAGAAGTGGCTCATAGGTTCTACATTGGTTCTGGTTCAGGTGAGAGGCTCCTCCCCTCATGCTTCTCTTCCCTAAGATTCCAAGTGGAAGGGAAAGTGCTGAGGAACTCTCTAACATTCAAGCAGAAAGCCCCTTCCAAATCCTTCAAGTCAGAACATTACTGGCTGATAGGGTTACCATATCTGTGCTGTTCAGCATCTACCCCCATCGGAAATTCTACTTCTTCCCATTCTCTATGTGGTAATTCATCTTCCTTGATTGATACAATTATTTCACCACACTAGCTTTAACTATGTGATCCTTCTTGGAGTGCTGGAGGGAGGGGAACAGAGTTGGACTGAGATAAATCCAATAGATTCACTCAGTGCTTAGTTTAGGAGGAAGCCTCTGGGGGCTACAGCAGATGGAAAAGAAGGAGCTGTCCTCAGGAACTTGTCCTAATGTATCTCCAGCACCAAAACAAACCCCTTCCTATATACCTCACCTTGTTCTCACAAATGAGCTCATAGTTTAATCCAGGAATCTATGTTTGGGTGATACTAAGATATTATCTCTGATCTTTGCATTTCTATTGCATCCACCTTGGGTTTAAAATGTAGTGGGAGTTTATTCCAGACCAACTTGGCCTCCTCTTACTTCTAGTGTTCCCAAAAGAATCCATAGCCAACTCTAGCTAGAATGCTAAAATAGTTTTATGCATCAAGAAGGACATTAAAAGGTTTCTTCATCACACTGAATATTTCTCCAATGATATTAAAATTCAATATGTTTAAAGTTCTTAACATACCCTAAGGAAAAATGGAGACTGAAGACTTTCAGTTTGAATCCAGAGGTTACATTGAACCAATAGATAAAGGTGATTCTTAACTACCTTGGTTTCCCTCAGGCAAGACACACCGAGCATAAAAATATCAAGGAGAAGGCTATGATTGAATATATTAACAGATGTACTTGCATTCTGAAATCAAAACTGAATGGGAATTACACTTGTAAAGCAATTAACACAAGTCTTAATGTACATTTCTATAACTATAAAATGGATCATAAGATTTGAAAAGTCCCCTAACAAATACTATTATAAAACTAATGAAACATAGTGCCAAAATCCATAACAAAAAGAGGGAAGAGAAGTGATAGATATACTTGGTTAACACAATAAACAGTTCAAAAAGCTACATAAATATTTTTTTAAGTACGTGGACATCACTTCCCTGAACAATAGTAAAGACTCATGATTGGATTTATAGATTGTCACTGATAATTATCATTATCATATCTCACCTTAATAAGGAGTTAATGAAATTACTAAGATTCAAGAGTGGAATTATAAGGTCCTCCATGAGCAATATTCACATGGACTAAGGAACCTGCCCTCTCTTTGAAACTGAAATCAGATCTTCTACAGCAATTCTTTCTCTTTAATTCTACTGGTTTCCCTCTATAAATCATTTCCTTTTCATCCTGTATATAGTTTTTACATATTTGTTTTTACATTTTATTTATTTTTAACATTTTTTTAATATTTTTTGAGTTCCAAATTCTCTCCTGCCCTCCCAGCCTTCCTCCATCCTACTTGTACATATTTGCTTTTTGTGTTATCTTCACCATTAAGTGAGCTCCCCCAGAGTGTGAGCTGTCCTTTGCCTTTCTTTGTATCCCCACTGCTTAGCATAGTGTCTGAAACATAGTAGACATTGAGTGAATGCTAAATGACTGATTGACTGATGAAAGATTAACAAATAAGTGTCCCATAAATGGCTTAGCCATGGCTTAATCAAAATGAATATATTTGTGAAAAAGATATAATTTCTGATGGAAATTATGAACCAAGCCTAACACGATCAATTACATCATGCAAGGAAACAGTGGTGACTTTGCAACATATCATTATCATTCTCATCATTTCTTAAATGTATACAGTGCTCTAAAGTTTGCAAGATCTTTTACATGTGTTATATCATTATGATCCCATTATTGCAGTCTTTAAAAATGTAGTGCTTGGGGAACAACAAGCAACCCACGATCTGCTGGCTAGAATTACACATCAGAAGTTCAATCTTCCATGAAATGATGAAACAGATTCTCACACCATACCTTTATGAGTGTCGTGGAAGCAATGAACATGAGCTTGGACAGACTTCAGGAGAATGGAGGATAGAAAAGCATGGTGTTCTATAGTCTGTGGGGTCACAAAGAGTCAGACACAAGTAAACAACTAAACAACAATAGCTATATGTCTCAAAATATCCTGAGGAACTCAACCAATAAATTGTGCTGGAAGGAGATCATTATCATAGATCAAACCACTACTCACAACCAGGGATATGTTAGAACCAGTTTCTATCAGTTCTGAGAACCAATTGTTAAATTGTCATCATATTTATATCTCAGAAAACAGCAATATCTATAAATCAAGACTCAATTTATTATTTTGTTGATTGTTCAGACTTCTATAAATGACAAAAATATGAATGATGTATATTAAACTTAAAAGTATGTTGAACGTATTTTCAGAGAACCAGTTGTTAAACATTTATAGGCATACCTCTATACCACAACAAAACAGTGACCTATGAAACTTTAAGAAGAAAATTTTAAATAGATGCTACCATCCAAATATTTACAACCTCTAAGTTGTAAATAGAGTTACATAGAGTAAAAAGCTGTCAAAGTATAGGAATCTGGCTAAGGATCTCAAAATCTCATCAGAAAAGATGAGGTATATTTATTGTTCAGTCGTTTCAGTCATGTCCAACTCTTTGTGACTCCATTTGGAATTCTTTTGGAAAAGATACTTGAATAGTTTGCCATCTCCTTTTCCAACTCATTTTACAGATAAGGAAACTGAGGCAGGGTGCAGTGACTTGCCCAAAGTCCCATAGCTAGTAAGTACCTGAGGCTGGATTTGGACTCGAGATGATTATTCCTGACTCCTAGTCCAGCACTCTATCCATTGCACCTCTTAGCTGCCCGGGTTGAGGTACATATTATCATCATGAGCTACATATTATCCTTTCTCCTTCAGGAGTTGCATCAAGGATGCTTTCAATGGAAGTGGAGGACAAGAATACATCTTAATACTTTTATCCAACTAGAAGTTATTTTTTTTCATCTCTGTAACAATCAATAGGATACTAAATATATAAAAGAATAATAGCAACTTGGCCCAGTACCATTTCCATTTGAACCCCATGAAACAGAAGGAGGACAAGATAACAATCACAATAATACCTGTTCCCTCAAGTTGCATAGATTAAAGACCATAATGTAGAGGGAGTCTTGCTGCTTTGCTAAAATACTATACTAAGTATTTAGAAACTTCCTATATTAAGCATTTTGTCATATTAGACACTGTGATTATCTGTGAGATATGAGAAGCCTTATTCACTGCAAGAACACTCAAATCTTAAATTTCTATTTATATAGACACCAGAAAACCAAATCCCATAACTAGTAAGCTGACTCCATCAAAATAGCAAAGAAGCTAATAAACCATAACTACACAGAGAGCCATGCTACACTTCAGCCTTCTCACAAACCAATATAAGATCAATATCTACTCACAAGCCTATCTGACTCCTTGCATGAACCCCCTCTCTCTGCCACCCTCTCTCTGGCTCTGGCTTCCAGCTTCCTGTAGCTCTTCTCTATCCTTCAGTTCACTCCTCCCACCACAGGCTCTATGTAACTACATGCAGCCTGTTAGGGGGCAAAGTTTACTTTCAAAGCTAGAAAGATCTTCAAATTCCCATTCCCATTAAAGGGTATTAGACAATTTGAGCTAGATGTTCTCTGGTGTCCCTTCCAGTTCTAAATGCGTGATCCTTTGTTGCTAAGGCACACTTATCAATTTCACTTGTAGGAAGAGCTGACATAGTGTGTTCAACAAATGTTGTTTCCAAAGACGTCTGAGACACACCCTGTCCTCAAAGAATTTTGCAACCTATTAAAGAGAAAGAAAACTTGTAGGTAAACAACAAATCAGAATTGAAACATATAAAAATATGTAATGTCTTCAAAATGGATGAAAATTACTTCTGACCATGGAAATCAGAAGAGACTTAAGAGACATTGTGGGATTTGAACCAGATTTTGAAGGATGGTTATGAGGTCAATAAAGATGGCCAAAGGAGGCTATTCTAGGTATGGGAGAAAAATATAAGCAGAGGAATGGAAGCAGAAAAATGTGGCACATGTTTAGAGGATGGTGAGCAATCCAGTTTCACTAAAGCACAGAGAGTATATGAGTAGAATTATTGTGAGATAAATCTGGATAAGGTGAGGTGACAGAATCAAGATTACAGAAGGCATTTACAGGCCTGAAGAATAGACAAAATCAACAAGATAAAACTTGATAGGGATAAATATAAAGTTCTTCAGGGTAGGGGAGATCTGGCTTGACAGTAGTTCATGTGAATAAATTTGTTGGGTCTCGGTTCATTACGAACTTAGCATGAGCCAATATGCTATGGCTGTTTAAAAAGCTAGCCAATTCTCAAGCTGTATTAATTATAAGATAATGTCTAGATCATAGAAGTAACAGATTTTTGTTCTCAGAGTTGGTTAGATGATATATGAGTCATTATGCTAAATTCAAGACACAAAATTTTAGGACATATACTGATATATTACCACTTGTTTAGAAGAGAATGATAAGAATGAGGGGTTTAGAGTCTAGGTCATTTGAAGAATGGTTGAAGGAACTGGCAGTGGTAGCCAAGAGAAGAAAAGATTGATGGGAGGTATAATGGCTTTCCCAAATATTTGAAAGACTATAACGTATTGTTATATATTGCTATTTTGCTCCAAAAGGCAGTTAAGGACCAATGGGCAGAAATGCAAGAGGGGAATATTTCAGCCTAATAGGAAAGAAAAAAATTTTTAATTAGAGTTATCCAACAATAGAAAAAGCTACTTTGTTAGATGACTCCTCTGCCCCTTGAGGTGGTCAAGGCCATATTAGAAACCCTTAGAGTCTTTCCTTCCCAGATTGTTTTTTTTTAACTAGGTAAAAGAGGCCATTCTTTTGTCTCATTTCTTACCTAACCTTAATCACTAAATGGGTGTTGCTTTGGTCAAACTGCCACTTGGGAAAGATCTTGGCTTAAAAAGGCCAAGGTCTCCCACTGAATCTGGTGCCATCTCCCTTCATCATGATCTATAGCTTACAACTCGGCCAACGTGGCTCCAGAGAAGAGACTGAGCTTGGTGACTTTCCACGGCTCTCCATGGCTTAAATCTACTTCACTTGCAAGTCATGACATCACCTTCCTGATGTTATGCTCCTCTTGGACAATGAAGGACAAATAACAACAAGAAGGTCATGTTGAATGGACACCTGGCAGGGATCCCTTAGAAGAGATTCCTGAGTTGGATTGGAGGTTGTACTAGATGACATTAAGGAGATTTCCTATTCCTACTCTTTGCTCTGGATAACTACAGTGGAATTTAGAAGTCTTAATCTCTAGTCTCAGCTCTACCCTTTTGCATCCTCAAGCAAGTCATTGACCACCTCTTGGCTTAATTTTCCATGACTACACAAAGGGGCCCAATATTTGCCTCTTCCTGACTGACATTAATGATTTTTGAGAGCTCTTAATGAGGAAATCCCCTGTACCAAATTAGATCAATAGCTGCTCTGCAGCTTACAATCTAAGAAAACTTACTTGGGGGCTGAAAAATTAAGAGATTTGTCCAAGATCTCATGTCTACTTTCTATCAGAGGTGAGATTTGAACTCAAGTTTTTCTGACTCTGAAACTAACTCTTTATTCGCTATGTCATACCACCTGTCTCACACCAGGTCACATTCTGTACTATGGATAATGAAAGCAATTTCATTCTTCGCAAGGTAGAGAAACAGATGAAAGGAATGGATTAAAAATTTAACCACTAATAAGGAACAATCTACTGAAGTAGAAATGATAGGACCCTTGGGAGGAACAATAACTACATACTGGAGGCTTGATGAAAAAAAAAAGTCTGACACATGCTCTACCAAGTGATCTCCAAACCTTTTAGATCACACACAGAGACTGGACCTGTGATTTCGTTGGCATAGGGAACTCTGGGGAAGGAAATCCCCTCTACCAATAGGTCAGCAATTTTTCTGCAATTAATAGTTTCAGAGTTTGCCTAGAGCATCTAAGTGAATTACCCTGGGTCACATAATCAGTATGTTTCTGAGGTAGAAAATGAATACTTGAATTGAGGTCTTTTTGGCTAATAATAAAAATAATAATAATAACCATGTATTTAACTTTGTAAATATGTGATAATTATATAAATATATTTAGTTGTATATTAAATATATGCATTTTATATGCAAATATGTTTATAATTACATTAACTTATTTATAAACTATATACAAATACTATTGTCTTAATAATTACTTATATATTATCAAACACACAAAAACAGATCGTACAAAATGAAAAGATAAGATGAAATATGTGATCTAGAGTCAATAGGGAGTCATTGGAGTTTATTAATAGAGGGATGATTGGGTCAGGTCTCTGCTTCAGGAAAATCAGATTGGTAGCTGTGTTAAGGATGAATTAGTGTCAGCACAGACCTGAAGCAGGGAGGCTAATAAGGAGGCCGTTACAATAGTCTAGGCTGGAAAGGATAAGGGTTTTAAGACACAGAGGGTACTTAGAGCCTTAATCTTGCCATCACCCACACATGTCCAATTTCCATGTTCAAAACTTTGTAATTTTCTTTATGCATCCAGAAGTTTTTGTTTTAACGTCTCTTCCTATATCTCACTCTTCCTAAACCAATTCCTCCTCATCTTGACTTTCTGGCCCCACATAGCACCACAAGTCATCACCCTCCTCCTGGGTCCCCTCTTCTCTCTTCCAGATCTCAACCCCTGATGATTTAGTGCAAACACACACTATCCTCTCCTCTAGAAGTCCCTTTCTCCTTGTCCCTTCACAAAAATCCTCCATTTGGCATTTAAAGTTCATTGCAGCCTTGCCCCTTCTCACTGTTCTAGGCTTTTTGCACATTACAGTTCTCCACACAGTCTGCAGTCCAGTCACATAGTACTTGCTGTTCCTCACACACAATCTCGTTTCTCCATGCCTTTGCTCTTGCTGATCTTGATGCCTAAAATGTTCTCCCTCCAAACCTCTGTCTCTTCAAGACTCTGGCTTCTTCTATTGTCAAGGGTCACTCCTATAGGAGGCCTTCTCTGGTTTCCACAATTTTGGTACTTTCTTCTTTAATGTTACCTTCCATTTTTCGGTATATATCTTGGATCTACCAATATTCAGGTGTTGTCTCCTCCTTTTGAACTTAAGCCCCTTGAGGTCAGGGATGGTTTTTGTTTTCTCTTGGTGTCTAACTGTTTAATTAGTTAATCATATGTCCCTTGGGGGAACACTAAGTACCCCAAGGAGCTTCAGGCATTCACTTTGGAGATCACTTCCTTAGAGTCCAGAGACAGCATATGTAGGGTCCCAAAAATGAAATTCCACATTCTGGATTACCAGATACAAAGTTCTTAAGAGAAATTTGGGGCGCGGAGCCAAGATGGAGGCATAGAAGCAGCAGTGTCCCACAGCTCCCACGCAGCCACCCTAAACACCCATAAAAATATGATGCTTGACAAATTCTAGGACTCTCAAACTCAAAAAATACAGAAAACACATCTCTCATGGAAGGCAGCTCTGCAGCAGGGGATCATCATGGCAGGATGGAACCCAGGCTGGCCCAGCTTGAAACCAAAACCACCACCAGGCCCCGGGATCATAGGAAGGAGTCAAGCCAAGCCGCAGCCAGTCTACAAGAGAGAAGAGCTACAGTCTCCAGCAACTCCACATCTACCAAGGGGTGAAAAATAGGGATTAAAGAAAGATGTGAAAAATAGCGACTAGAGAAAGGCAGCTGGCAGGAGGGTATCATCCCAGGCCAGGAGCTGAGACAAGCCCAGCCTGAAACTGCCATGTGGCCAGGCTCCAGGGTGGCTGGGAGGAGTTGGGCCTCCCAAGCCACAGCGTGAGTCTACTTCAGAGAAGATCTAAATCACCAGGAGCAATCTGCATAAGCCAGGATTAAAGGTCAGTGAAAGTGAGTGAAGCTTTCAAGCTAAATTTGGGGGAGGAAAAGCAGTTCAGCCAATCTAGCCCTGGGACAAGGAAGCAGTGGGGGAAGGGCAGAAACAGCTCTAACTGGTGGATACCCCCACTGGGCTGCTTCAGAGCCCCTGGCCTGTGGACTCCACAGGGGGACTGAATCAATTGATCAGGGCCAAGTGCTCTTGCGTTGAGCGGACTGGATCCAGATCGTGGTCTTGGGTGGTGGTACTGGAGAGGACTTTCAGCAAGCCAAGGCAATGGGAGGCTGCAACACCCCCCTAATAGCTCCAGCAGCTGGGAAAACCCCAGCAATTTGGAACAGAGCTTTCCCTCCTGGAAGCAGAGTTTCACAAAGCTAAAAAAAAAACCCAATCAATTAATTGACTGGCCAACATGAGGAAAAGGAAGCAAAATAAGAACAGCAATAAAACTCTAGAATCC